>JARLTB010000195.1:0-592500 GCA_030141615.1 Unio pictorum
ATGCCCGGTTTTCCATTTAATATTTTAAAGAAGTTAGCAAACCATTACCAAATAATGTACTTTCATTGTAGATAACCTTCCCATTGATTACTTGTTCATGACTTGTTTTGGTCAGATCCCGAACAGCAGAAAACATGTTTCTACTGGTCAAACGCTGGGTATATGGTTGAAAGCAAATGACATATTGTTGTAAAACGTATACAGTACCTTCAAAAGATGAAATACAATTAAAAAAAAACTTGTATCATTCAAGATGACTAACTTTATCAATGTTTTATCTCATTTGTTTCATTTAATTTCCTTGTGAGATTTTAATATATAATAAGCAGTTAATCTTGTAATATCAACTACTGTAACAAGTGAGATTTTATTCCATGGTAAATATATACTCCTGTAATTACTGTAACAAGTGAGATTTTATTCCATGGTAAGCATATACTCCTGTAATTACTGTAACAAGTGAGATTTTATTCCATGGTAAGCATATACTCCTGTAATTACTGTAACAAGTGATATTTTATTCCATGGTAAGCATATACTCCTGTAATTACTGTAACAAGTGATATTTTATTCCATGGTAAATATATACTTCTGTAATTACTGTAACAAGTGAGATTTTATTCCATGGTAAACATATACTCCTGTAATTACTGTAACAAGTGATATTTTATTCCACGGTAAGCATATACTTCTGTAATTACTGTAATAAGTGAGTTTGTATTCCATGGTATGAATATACTCCTGTAATTACTGTAACAAGTGAGTTTGTATTCCATGGTAAGCATATACTCCTGTAATTACTGTAACAAGTGATATTTTATTCCATGGTAAGCATATACTCCTGTAATTACTGTAACAAGTGAGTTTGTATTCCATGGTAAGCATATACTCCTGTAATTACTGTAACAAGTGATATTTTATTCCATGGTAAGCATATACTCCTGTAATTACTGTAACAAGTGAGTTTGTATTCCATGGTAAGCATATACTCCTGTAATTACTGTAACAAGTGAGATTTTATTCCATGGTAAGCATATACTCCTGTAATTACTGCAACATGTGCGGTTAAAAGCACCAGGGCACCAGCTACAAAGAAATCGGTATACGTTAATTTATTAACATTTTATGGACTATTTTTAGACTCCTTATTTTCTAATCCCATTTGAAATCAATGTTCTAATGTTATCAAACAAGCACTTAATTAAGAATGAGATAACCCCTATTTGAATGATAAAATATAGTGAAGTCCGTAATGATTCTGTTTAAAGACACGTAACCATCTATTATTATATTTGATATTCTGTCTATGTTTTGGATTGGAACACATTCGTTAATCAATGACGTGAGCATAACGGTTCTGACAATGACGTGGAAATCTTATCATGTATTGCATTGTCAACGATTTCATACTTCTACTTGTTTCTTGTCCATTTTTCCAACTCTTTTTCAATTTCAAATATTTATCAATTACCAATTTATGTGTTATGTTTGCATTAGTGTTCAGCTTCTTCAGTTACTGTACAAATCGAGTTATTACTAGCTTTGCCTTCGACAAGTCCAATTTATCTCGACTGCTATGCTTCGTCCATTTTATCGTTATATAAAGACTCTAAAAATGATTGAAGGTGGTGATGACTTTGAAGCTTTTTTAACATGTGCAAGGTCCCGAAGATTACACGAGAGTTGAATGTTAATACACGCTGTCATTAGAAGATATCGAGTTATACTGAAGTGAATTTAACATTACACTACAAGGTTTAATAACCCACAAACTCGTCACGTGGTTAAATAAGAGACATAGTATTATTTCTTGATGATAAATAATTTTAGAATTGAAGACAACACATTATAATTTTATGACATATATAGACATAGAGTTAGAATATAAAAGAGAAACAAACTAGTCAAATGTTTCACAAAAAGATGTATCTGTAGATAAATAGACATACAACAATTATTTGGAAAAAGCTGGTATAGATTCATTCCAAATTATTGGCTAAGAAACCCATTTGTTAATCCTGTATGTAAATGTGTGTTTTAAGTCTCACAAAAACATATGGAGAAGCTGTGCAAAGCCAATCACATTCTAAATACGCACTAGAATAACCAAAAGGTAACAGGAGACAAGTTCCTGGTGATAGTGAGACAGTGTTTATAGAGTTAACATGAGACAAGTTCCTGGTGATAGTGAGATAGTGTCTATAGAGTTAACATGAGACAAGTTCCTGGTGATATCGAGATAGTGTCTATAGAGTTAACAGGAGACAAGTTCCTGATGATATCGAGATAGTGTCTATAGAGTTAAAATGAGACAAGTTCCTGGAAATTGAGATAGTGTCTATAGAGTTAACACGAGACAAGTTCCTGGTAATATCGAGATTTTGTCTATAGAGTTAACAAGAGACAAGTTCCTGGTAATATCGAGATTTCGTCTATAGAGTTAACATGAAACAAGTTCCTGGTGATATTGAAATACCACTGGTCAATAGGTTCTTTTCTAGAAGTTGTCTGATTCAGAGATAAAATGTGATATTTATTATGGATTTTCATATGCTGTAAGATTTCTAGGACTGATATAGGGCAATTTGTTCAGCAGAGTGATTTAAGCTTAGCTGTGATTGCATCATCCAAAAATGCTCCAAAATGATGACTTGACAGCTATCATAATTATAAGTTATAGACTCGTCTGCTAGTGACATTGAATAGGGTACGTCTGTGGAAGGCTTGAAGGAAGGCAGACAGCTGGATATTCTATTTTGGTATTATTCATTGGATCCTATTTAAGGATCACACGTAAGTTTTAAAAGGGAAAGACAATGAATGCATATGTTTGATAGTTTGTTGTTTACAGTAATGTAAAATGTCAATAAATAAAATTCTTTAAATGAATCGTGCTTAAAATTGGTTTCGTGGAAGAAATCGATGGAATTTCGATAAATACGCAAATAAGTCACTCAGAATGTAACAATTTGAACAGAACATACTGATACGAAATAAGCGCACAAGTAACTGAGAATTTGGCAGACGACATTGTTTGCATTGTTTAGACTGACCTATGTTTCACAATATTTTCATAAGATTCAAATGATAACGACAGCAGTACACTTAACTGACTGGTTATTATATTCTCCTTATTATTAGCGAAACAATAAGGTTTAAGAAACCAGTTACTATACAAAAGTGCAAAATGAATTTCTCGTAACATTCATAGCTAGAGATAGATGAGAATTAATAATTAGTTGAACCGAATCTGAGCAATATGCGTGTCTTTATGAACATTGAATATAAAAAGCCCATACGTAGAAGATAAATTATATCAATACCATCGACTACATGAATCCTTTCTTAACGTATTATGTTTTTGAACCTTTCTTCGGCAGTTTCTAGCTTGGTATCTCTACCATAGGTAAGGTGCTTATATAGCATTTCCATTATCAACCATAAAATAACCTCCACAAACCGTTTTGAAGTGGTCTTTACTTTGAGATTTTGCATCTATGGACTTGCTTAAACCCCAGAACGGGGCCCCGAGTGGCCAAGTGGTCTAAAGCGCTCTCCGTGATCACTGCCATCTCACCTCAGTCTGCGTGGGTTCGAGTCTCAGATTCGGCCAATGTGGGTATATGAGAAAGTTTGCCAGTAGCTTCTAGTGGGTCGGTGGTTATTTCCGGGATTTTTCGCGGGTTCTTCCTCCACCATCCGCCATATATAGCCAATCGTGTGCTGAAAAATGGCGTTAAACCCTAAAACAACAACAACAATAAATCACAGAACAAATGTTGACGAAATTCGTTAAACGGAATGGGAGGAATATGAGACTTAATGTGGGTACTGGTTATATAAACCTGGAAAAGAGAAGACCGATTCTATCAACGATCGGCATTACGTGAACCCGTACTTAGACAAATTTGATTTCTTCCCCCTTATTGAAAGTTTATAGTTAGGAATCTACTCCAACAATAAGATAATTTTAGACGAACTATTGGATGGACCAGGGAATCACATCTACCGTCTACATATTGGACATAGCAAATCCTCCACGGAGTATTATGGTATGGGTCTTCTGTGGGACTTTGTATTTATAAGATTTGTTCAATTTCGAACAGAAGGGTTGACAACATTATTGGAGTAGAATGGTTAAAATAGGAAGGTCTTTATGGGTCCCTTTGATGTAAAGCCGACACTGAGATGGGGCAAATTCTATCTACATTTTGGACAACTTTGAATCCTACTCAGAGAAATTTATTTCAACCTCTTATTTAATGTTTCTAGTTAGGAATCTGTCTCAACAGTAAGAAAAGTGAATAGAAAATTCATCAATTTCGACTAATAAGAGGCTATGTTTATGGTAGGTTTAACAAAACAAATGTGGAGATCGTATATTACGACCATATATGGACCCTACCAAATCGTCCTCGAAGGATTTTGACATGAACCCTTTGAGATTTTATACCTGGGGATTATTCAACTCACAGCAGTGGTTGTGATAAAATTCGTCTAGCGGAATCGTTCAAAAAGAAGGATCTATATGGTGGCATGTAATATAAAATCGCTACAGAGAGGACCAGTATATATTTTGCACTATGTGAACCACAATGTAGACAATTCTTTGATCAAAACCAGAGGAATGCATCGGTTCTTATAAGTATCAAGTAAGCATCCAAATTGAAAGCCTTTTAAGGGATGGAAGCATCAACAGGAACGAGCAGGTATCTCAGCCGTAAAAAAACCCACATACACTACGGTGGTTCCGAGATCACCAAGACTTATACACTGAGCAACCAAATCAAAAATTAAAGACGCAAGTAACCCTAGAAACAAACTAGGGAGCCAAAAATGATTACTCAAAATATTTTGAGTAATTAAATCACTCCAGGAATAGTCAAACCAACTAACTAGCTGAAGGAAAAAAATAAATAGGGCTATATAAAAAATACAAACATCAAATAAGGATAAGAAGTAGATATTGAAAATAACTAGAGATGAATAACATCAATGGTAAGAACATAAAACAAATAAAATAACTAGGTTTAACAACAGAAAATCCATAGAATATGTATAGGAACCAAACGCTCGCACCTTTAACTTTCTCTAACTTTTCTCTCAATACAGCCTCACTGAGAGCACTTAAAAAATCACCAATTTACGAATTCGAAAGTTAGGACTCCAAAATCAAGTATATTTAGATGGTTTGAGCCCAGACCATTACAACATTTTTATTCCACCCATACGGTCCCAAATTAGACAATAAAAGGTAGTCTAAACGTCCAAAGACTATCAGGCCCCGCAGTACATGGCTGTAAATAAGATACACCTTTAGATAAATAAGTCACCAACTTAACCACTATAAGGTAGTCAAAACACCCAAGACTATCAGGCCCACATTAAAAACTAAGGATTAAGAACACTGACACAAAAGTAATGAATATAAGGTGGTCATTAAACCCAAGACCATCAGACACAGCGGCACACTGCTGCAACCAACAACATAATTAGAAACTAATTAACCAAAATGTAAGAAATATAAGGTGGTCTCTAACCTAGAACCATCAGGGCAGCGGGTCAATAACCGCAAAACACTAAGATCTAAGCATTCACACGGGGCTGTATTCTCTATAGATTCTTAACAGCACCGAGTCTACCAATTTGATTGCAAAACGTTTTAGACCCGATACCCTGGAGTATGGAAGCACGACTGACCGACCTAGACGCAGTCCTGAACGAGCCACCTGTCTCCCAGCCTCCACAAACCACTCGTGCAATGCACGCCATATACAGCAGTGATATCGCCTTGGATCAAAGGATGAGTGCGTGCTGGGTCAATTCCCACTCACCACTGCTCTTCATTCACTTCGATAGTTGCTCAGTAGCGACTCCGATATGACGGCCTAATTAAAGTGTTCTATAAACACATAAATGACTGGGGGATGTGGCACCATTCCTTCCCTTAGGAGTAATTAAACAGTTAGCTATGCTGGCATTAAATGACTCAAGTAGTCGAGTGCTCTTTAAATGTAAAGTTCGTTTGTTTAGTCTGGCGACCCAGCGTTCACTCGTAACGTAAGAAGAATGAGCAGCCGAATATGCAAGTTACTGGTACTTTAAATGGACCTGGAGTATGCCAGGCGCCTTCTGGGTGAACTTGCCATGGAGGCATTCCAGGAAAGTGTAAAACTTGAAGACGAGGACGAAGAAAAAAGAAGAAAGGAAAAGTGGAAAAGAAAAGAGGGACCCTGTCTCATCTCATGCTAAGACCTCTGTGTTCCAGCATGACCACAACCATGTTAGTTACATCCAGAGATAAGGAATCATCAACATCCCCGACTACAATATAAACAGAGGGAAGTCTTCTCTATCTCTCAAAGTGAAGCCTGAGATGATGAGGCAAATCATCCTTTTCTGCGCTCCGAAGAACAAATGTGAACTGGGAGCATGATTGGAGCAGACGCTGTGTGTGTGGACCGGCCTGGGAGGTGTAACCATCTGAAGTTCTAAAATACTGCCCTTCTTAGGGCTAACCAGATCTCTAGGAAAGAGTCTATTCAATTTACCAATTGGTGTGAGTGTGGAGTAGTGTGATTATAAATGCTCACTTCTTTCCTAACGTGTGTTTATATGTATAGTAGATTTGGGGGTTTGTATGCGTGCATTGTGTGAATAGTAGATTATGGGTGTTGTACGCTTTCGCGTACGGTTGTGTAGATAGTAGAGTGTGGGTTTGTATGCGTACACGTACGTTTGTGTGGATATTAGATTTTGGGGTGTATGCGTGCGTGTCCGTTTTGTGTATAGTCGATATTGCGGTCTTTTTCTGCTTCCCTGTGTGGATAGTAGGTTTTTGATAGTATTTTGTGTTTTTTTTTTCCTCCTTCCCGTGTGTGGATTGGCTTTTGAAAGTATATAATAGTTTTTACCTTTCCTTCTGTATGGATAGTAGATAATATGTGAAGTGAGTGTTAGGAATATTTTCCTTCACCCCCGTGATTGACACATACTATGTCAAGCGTCCTTCATTCGCGCCATTCTACGGGATAACCACAAAAATGGCACGTAATGTAATGGACAAAATGAAGAAGCTGCAGGAAGTATTGGATGGTATAGGCATGATGAAGGAGATGATGGTAAAGCTGAACGAAGGCCACTATAATTACAACCCACATCGCATAAAAATAGAAATCAACAACATGAAGAGAAAAAAATCAACGCAAATATTAAGATAGATGCTGGAAACAGGAACGCAGCAGAAGAAGGATGAGGATGAAAAAAAAAAGGGTGAGAGTCTGGAACGAAAACAAATAGAAAAAGAAGAGGAGAATGAGAATGAGAAGAGGAAAAAGAAGAAGAGGAGAAGGAGAAAGAGGAGAAGAAATAAAACAAGAAGTCAACATGTGTGTGAGAAAAGTAAGGAAGAAATTAGAGCAGAAACCCAAAACACTTTTCAGTTTTCAGGGCCACTTATATGCCTGAAAAAGATTTGCTTTCGATCCTTATTTTATTTAGCATATATATATATATATATATATATATATATATATATATATATATATATATATATATATATATATATATATATATATATATATATATATATATATATATATATATATATATATATATATATATATATGTGTGTGTGTGTGTGTGTGTGTGTGTGTGTGTGTGTGTGTGTGTGTGTGTGTGTGTGTGTGTGTGTTTCTTGCAACATTGTTGTCAGTCTCCCGTACCCTGACGGACGTCGCTTCATCTGTTCCATTCCTATTCAATTCCACTTTCTCGAGTCGCTATACAGTCCGGCTATTCCCCATGTTCAATTCTCTTTGTCGCTAGAGTTGCGCAGTGTGATTTTTAAGACCTTGTCGCTAGAGTTGCCCTGGTGGTGGGAGTTGTAATGTATTTTCCAATTGTCGCAATGGTGCCCCACTATACTGCCTACGTGAGAATGTTAGATTTTATCTCATGGTTCATGGCAAACATAAAGAAGCGACGTAGAGTATACTTTTAGACACGCAGGAAGAAATACTTGAAACAATGAGGCAGATGAAAAGAAGGAAATGACCTTATAGTTATCATTTCTGAAACTGAAACTACAATACTAAGATTGTTGTGGTGCTTATCAAACTCGTCGATTGAATTGTTATGTATTATTCAACCATTATAATTGTATTGTACGTTATAAAACAATCCAAACCAAAGTGAATTGTATCTGTTCAAAACATATCGGTTTACTTGCCTAGGTACGTTATAAAACAATCCGAATCAATGCTATATATACAATATCATGGCAGATTTCTTTCTTTCATTTTGAAAAGTTTTCGCATGAATACCACTCAGCGTTTAAAAACACTTTTGTGTACAAGTTCGGAAATAATATAATTTACATTTTAATGTTCACATTTCTAAGATAGGTATACCTCAAAGTTCATCCGTCACATGAATAAGATCCGGTGGCCTAAGTGGTTAGATCGTCTGCCTCGGATGCGTTAGGTCGTGGTTTCGATCACCGGCCAGACTTATAAATATGGCACTAACAGCTGCCTCGCTTGACGCTCAGCATTAAGAGGTTAGTGTTAGGACTGGTTACCCTGGTTGTGTGGATAATGTGACTGGGTGGGACATCATGCTACATGTCTGCAGTATGATGCTCCCAGTGCTAGACATCACTATAAACTGCCACAATGCAGACATTGTAGCGATATGACTGACAAACTGTTAAAGCTACGTTAAAAAATTGCAAATCTCTCTCTCTCTCTCTCTCTCTCTCTCTCTCTCTCTCTCTCTCTCTCTCTCTCTCACACACACACACACACACACGCACGGTCGCGCATTAGTAAGTTCCTTCTTAGTTGCAAATCTGCCATCAAATAAGTTTATAAGTTTTTATTTTTGTTAATAGCTTGTGATTGAATATTTTCTTATGATGTCGTTATAAATTATTTGTTGAACATAGATACATAATGAATGCATGTTAATCACCAGTATCTTTAGCTTCACCTGTTAATGATTTTGAGTATATTAATAATAATAATACCTTTCAATTTGATTTGGAGTGTGTTATAGAAGTATTCGTTCAACAATGATTTTAAGCATGCTATAGTATTATTTTTTTAATTAATAATTTGGAGTGTGTTATAGTGATATTTATTAATGATTTAGATAGAGTATGTTATAGTAGTATTTTTTATTATTGATTTGAAATTTATTATATTGGTAATTTTTATTAATGATTTTGGAGTGTGTTATAGTAGTGTTTATTTATTAATGATTTAGAGTGTGATATATTGGTATCTATGTGTTAATAATTTGGCTTGTGTTATAGATGTATTTATTTATTAGCATGATTACTAAAGGATGGCTAAAGATTGGAATGGGTTTGCTTTCTGGTATGTTATGGTTAAATTTTAGCATGATTAATAAAGGATGGCTAAAGATTGGAATGGGTTTGCTTTCTGGTATGTTATGGTTAAATTTTAGCATGATTACTAAAGGATAGCTAAAGATTGGAATGGGTTTGCTTTCTGGTATGTTATGGTTAAATTTTAGCATGATTAATAAAGGATGGCTAAAGATTGGAATGGGTTTGCTTACTGGTATGTTATGGTTTAATTTTAGCATGATTACTAAAGGATGGCTTAAGATTGGAATGGGTTTGCTTTCTGGCATGTTATGGTTAAATTTTAGCATGATTACTAAAGGATGGCTAAAGATTGGAATGGGTTTGCTTTCTGGTATGTTATGGTTAAATTTTAGCATGATTACTAAAGGATGGCTAAAAATTGGAATAGGTTTGCTTTCTGGTATATTATGGTTAAATTTTAGCATGATTACTAAGGTATGGCTAAGGATTGGAATAGGTTTGCTTTCTGGTATGTTATGGTTAAATTTTAGCATGATTACTAAAGGATGGCTAAAGATTGGAATGGGTTTGCTTTCTGGTATGTTATGGTTAAATTTTAGCATGATTAATAAAGGATGGCTAAAGATTGGAATGGGTTTGCTTTCTGGTATGTTATGGTTAAATTTTAGCATGATTACTAAAGGATGGCTAAAGATTGGAATGGGTTTGCTTACTGGTATGTTATGGTTAAGTTTTAGCATGATTACTAAAGATTGCAATGGGTTTGCTTTCTGATATGTTATGGTTAAATTTTAGCATGATTACTAAAGGATGGCTAAAGATTGGAATGGGTTGGTATGTTATGGTTAAATTTTAGCATGATTACTAAAGGATGGCTAGAGATTGGAATTGGTTTGCTTTCTGGTATGTTATGGTTAAATTTTAGCATGATTACTAAAGGATGGCTAAAGATTGGAATGGGTTGGTATGTTATGGTTAAATTTTAGCATGATTACTAAAGATTGGAATGGGTTTGCTTTCTGATATGTTATGGTTAAATTTTAGCATGATTACTAAAGGATGGCTAAAGATTGGAATGGGTTGGTATGTTATTTTTAAATTTTAGCATGATTACTAAAGTATGGCTAAAGATTGGAGTCTGCTTTCTGGTATGTTATGGTTAAATTTTAGCATGATTACTAAAGGATAGCTAAAGATTGGAATGGGATTGCTTTCTGGTATGTTATGGTTAAATTTTAGCATGATTAATAAAGGATGGCTAAAGATTGGAATGGGTTTGCTTTCTGGTATGTTATGGTTAAATTTTAGCATGATTACTAAAGGATGGCTAGAGATTGGAATGGGTTTGCTTTCTGTTATGTTATGGTTAAATTTTAGCATGATTACTAAAGGATGGCTAAAGATTGGAATGGGTTTGCTTTCTGGTATGTTATGGTTAAATTTTAGCATGATTAATAAAGGATGGCTAAAGATTGGAATGGGTTTGCTTTCTGGTATGTTATGGTTAAATTTTAGCATGATTACTAAAGGATAGCTAAAGATTGGAATGGGTTTGCTTTCTGGTATGTTATGGTTAAATTTTAGCATGATTAATAAAGGATGGCTAAAGATTGGAATGGGTTTGCTTACTGGTATGTTATGGTTAAATTTTAGCATGATTACTAAAGGATGGCTAAAGATTGGAATGGGTTTGCTTTCTGGTATGTTAGGGTTAAATTTTAGCATGATTACTAAAGGATGGCTAAAGATTGGAATGGGTTTGCTTTCTGGTATGTTATGGTTAAATTTTAGCATGATTACTAAGGTATGGCTAAAGATTGGAATGGGTTTGCTTTCTGGTATATTATGGTTAAATTTTAGCATGATTACTAAGGTATAGCTAAGGATTGGAATAGGTTTGCTTTCTGGTATGGTATGGTTAAATTTTAGCATGATTACTAAAGGATGGCTAAAGATTGGAATGGGTTTGCTTTCTGGTATGTTATGGTTAAATTTTAGCATGATTAATAAAGGATGGCTAAAGATTGGAATGGGTTTGCTTTCTGGTATGTTATGGTTAAATTTTAGCATGATTACTAAAGGATGGCTAAAGATTGGAATGGGTTTGCTTACTGGTATGTTATGGTTAAGTTTTAGCATGATTACTAAAGATTGGAATGGGTTTGCTTTCTGATATGTTATGGTTAAATTTTGGCATGATTACTAAAGGATGGCTAAAGATTGGAATGGGTTGGTATGTTATGGTTAAATTTTAGCATGATTACTAAAGGATGGCTAGAGATTAAAATGGGTTTGCTTTCTGACATGTTATGGTTAAATTTTAGCATGATTACTAAAGGATGGCTAAAAATTGGAATGGGTTTGCTTTCTGGTATGTTATGGTTAAATTTTAGCATGATTACTAAAGGATGGCTAAAGATTGGAATGGGTTGGTATGTTATGGTTAAATTTTAGCATGATTACTAAAGATTGGAATGGGTTTGCTTTCTGATATGTTATGGTTAAATTTTAGCATGATTACTAAAGGATGGCTAAAGATTGGAATGGGTTCGTATGTTATTTTTAAATTTTAGCATGATTACTAAAGGATGGCTAAAGATTGGAATGGGTTTGCTTTCTGGTATGTTATGGTTAAATTTTAGCATGATTACTAAAGGATAGCTAAAGATTGGAATGGGTTTGCTTTCTGGTATGTTATGGTTAAATTTTAGCATGATTAATAAAGGATGGCTAAAGATTGGAATGGGTTTGCTTTCTGGTATGTTATGGTTAAATTTTAGCATGATTACTAAAGGATGGCTAAAGATTGGAATGGGTTTGCTTTCTGTTATGTTATGGTTAAATTTTAGCATGATTACTAAAGGATAGCTAAAGATTGGAATGGGTTTGCTTTCTGGTATGTTATGGTTAAATTTTAGCATGATTAATAAAGGATGGCTAAAGATTGGAATGGGTTTGCTTTCTGGTATGTTATGGTTAAATTTTAGCATGATTACTAAATGATAGCTAAAGATTGGAATGGGTTTGCTTTCTGGTATGTTATGGTTAAATTTTAGCATGATTAATAAAGGATGGCTAAAGATTGGAATGGGTTTGCTTTCTGGTATGTTATGGTTAAATTTTAGCATGATTACTAAAGGATGGCTAAAGATTGGAATGGGTTCGCTTTCTGGTATGTTATGGTTAAATTTTAGCATGATTAACAAAGGATGGCTACAGATTGGAATGGGTTTGCTTTCTGGTATGTTATGGTTAAATTTTAGCATGATTACTAAAGGATGGCTAAAGATTAGAATGGGTTTGCTTTCTGGTATGTTATGGTTAAATTTTAGCATGATTACTAAAGGATAGCTAAAGATTGGAATGGGTTTGCTTTCTGGTATGTTATGGTTAAATTTTAGCATGATTACTAAAGGATGGCTAAAGATTGGAATGGGTTTGCTTTCTAGTATGTTATGGTTAAATTTTAGCATGATTACTAAAGGATGGCTAAAGATTGGAATGGGTTGGTATGTTATGGTTAAATTTTAGCATGATTACTAAAGATTGGAATGGGTTTGCTTTCTGGTATGTTATGGTTAAAATTTAGCATCATTACTAAAGGATGGCTAAAGATTGGAATGGGTGTGCTTTCTGGTATGTTATGGTTAAATTTTAGCATGATTACTAAAGGATGGCTAAAGATTGGAATGGGTTTGCTTTCTGGTATGTTAGGGTTAAATTTTAGCATGATTACTAAAGGATGGCTAAAGATTGGAATGGGTTTGCTTTCTGGTATGTTAGGGTTAAATTTTAGCTTGATTACTAAAGGATGGCTAAAGATTGGAATGGGTTTGCTTTCTGGTATGTTATGGTCAAATTTTAGCATGATTACTAAGGTATGGCTAAGGATTGGAATGGGTTTGCTTTCTGGTATATTATGGTTAAATTTTAGCATGATTACTAAGGTATGGCTAAGGATTGGAATAGGTTTGCTTTCTGGTATGTTATGGTTAAATTTTAGCATGATTACTAAAGGATGGCTAAAGATTGGAATGGGTTTGCTTTCTGGTATGTTATGGTTAAATTTTAGCATGATTAATAAAGGATGGCTAAAGATTGGAATGGGTTTGCTTTCTGGTATGTTATGGTTAAATTTTAGCATGATTACTAAAGGATGGCTAAAGATTGGAATGGGTTTGCTTTCTGGTATGTTATGGTTAAATTTTAGCATAATTACTAAAGATTGGAATGGGTTTGCTTTCTGATATGTTATGGTTAAATTTTAGCATGATTACTAAAGGATGGCTAAAGATTGGAATGGGTTGGTATGTTATGGTTAAATTTTAGCATGATTACTAAAGGATGGCTAGAGATTGGAATGGGTTTGCTCTCTGGCATGTTATGGTTAAATTTTAGCATGATTACTAAAGGATGGCTAAAAATTGGAATGGGTTTGCTTTCTGGTATGTTATGGTTAAATTTTAGCATGATTACTAAAGGATGGCTAAAGATTGGAATGGGTTGGTATGTTATGGTTAAATTTTAGCATGATTACTAAGGATTGGAATGGGTTTGCTTTCTGATATGTTATGGTTAAATTTTGGCATGATTACTAAAGGATGGCTAAAGATTGGAATGGGTTGGTATGTTATGGTTAAATTTTAGCATGATTACTAAAGGATGGCTAAAGATTGGAATGGGTTTGCTTTCTGGCATGTTATGGTTAAATTTTAGCATGATTACTAAAGGATGGCTAAAGATTGGAATGGGTTTGCTTTCTGGTATGTTATGGTTAAATTTTAGCATGATTACTAAAGGATGGCTAAAGATTGGAATAGGTTTGCTTTCTGGTATGTTATGGTTAAATTTTAGCATGATTACTAAGGTATGGATAAGGATTGGAATGGGTTTGCTTTCTGGTATATTATGGTTAAATTTTAGAATGATTACTAAGGTATGGCTAAGGATTGGAATGGGTTTGCTTTCTGGTATATTATGGTTAAATTTTAGCATGATTACTAAGGTATGGCTAAGGATTGGAATGGGTTTCCTTTCTGGTATGTTATGGTTAAATTTTAGCATGATTACTAAAGGATGGCTAAAGATTGGAATGGGTTTGCTTTCTGGTATGTTATGGTTAAATTTTAGCATGATTACTAAAGGATGGCTAAAGATTGGAATGGGTTTGCTTTCTGGTATGTTATGGTTAAATTTTAGCATGATTACTAAAGGATGGCTAAAGATTGGAATAGGTTTGCTTTCTGGTATCTTATGGTTAAATTTTAGCATGATTACTAAGGTATGGCTAAGGATTGGAAAGGGTTTGCTTTCTGGTATATTAAGGTTAAATTTTAGCATGATTACTAAGGTATGGCTAAGGATTGGAATGGGTTTGCTTTCTGGTATATTATGGTTAAATTTTAGCATGATTACTAAAGGATGGCTAAAGATTGGAATGGGTTGGTATGTTATGGTTAAATTTTAGCATGATTACTAAAGATTGGAATGGGTTTGCTTTCTGATATGTTATGGTTAAATTTTAGCATGATTACTAAAGGATGGCTAAAGATTGGAATGGGTTGGTATGTTATTTTTAAATTTTAGCATGATTACTAAAGTATGGCTAAAGATTGGAGTTTGCTTTCTGGTATGTTATGGTTAAATTTTAGCATGATTACTAAAGGATAGCTAAAGATTGGAATGGGTTTGCTTTCTGGTATGTTATGGTTAAATTTTAGCATGATTAATAAAGGATGGCTAAAGATTGGAATGGGTTTGCTTTCTGGTATGTTATGGTTAAATTTTAGCATGATTACTAAAGGATGGCTAAAGATTGGAATGGGTTTGCTTTCTGTTATGTTATGGTTAAATTTTAGCATGATTACTAAAGGATGGCTAAAGATTGGAATGGGTTTGCTTTCTGGTATGTTATGGTTAAATTTTAGCATGATTAATAAAGGATGGCTAAAGATTGGAATGGGTTTGCTTTCTGGTATGTTATGGTTAAATTTTAGCATGATTACTAAAGGATAGCTAAAGATTGGAATGGGTTTGCTTTCTGGTATGTTATGGTTAAATTTTAGCATGATTAATAAAGGATGGCTAAAGATTGGAATGGGTTTGCTTTCTGGTATGTTATGGTTAAATTTTAGCATGATTACTAAAGGATGGCTAAAGATTGGAATGGGTTTGCTTTCTGGTATGTTAGGGTTAAATTTTAGCATGATTACTAAAGGATGGCTAAAGATTGGAATGGGTTTGCTTTCTGGTATGTTATGGTTAAATTTTAGCATGATTACTAAGGTATGGCTAAAGATTGGAATGGGTTTGCTTTCTGGTATATTATGGTTAAATTTTAGCATGATTACTAAGGTATAGCTAAGGATTGGAATAGGTTTGCTTTCTGGTATGGTATGGTTAAATTTTAGCATGATTACTAAAGGATGGCTAAAGATTGGAATGGGTTTGCTTTCTGATATGTTATGGTTAAATTTTGGCATGATTACTAAAGGATGGCTAAAGATTGGAATGGGTTGGTATGTTATGGTTAAATTTTAGCATGATTACTAAAGGATGGCTAGAGATTGGAATGGGTTTGCTTTCTGACATGTTATGGTTAAATTTTAGCATGATTACTAAAGGATGGCTAAAAATTGGAATGGGTTTGCTTTCTGGTATGTTATGGTTAAATTTTAGCATGATTACTAAAGGATGGCTAAAGATTGGAATGGGTTGGTATGTTATGGTTAAATTTTAGCATGATTACTAAAGATTGGAATGGGTTTGCTTTCTGATATGTTATGGTTAAATTTTAGCATGATTACTAAAGGATGGCTAAAGATTGGAATGGGTTGGTATGTTATTTTTAAATTTTAGCATGATTACTAAAGGATGGCTAAAGATTGGAATGGGTTTGCTTTCTGGTATGTTATGGTTAAATTTTAGCATGATTACTAAAGGATAGCTAAAGATTGGAATGGGTTTGCTTTCTGGTATGTTATGGTTAAATTTTAGCATGATTAATAAAGGATGGCTAAAGATTGGAATGGGTTTGCTTTCTGGTATGTTATGGTTAAATTTTAGCATGATTACTAAAGGATGGCTAAAGATTGGAATGGGTTTGCTTTCTGTTATGTTATGGTTAAATTTTAGCATGATTACTAAAGGATAGCTAAAGATTGGAATGGGTTTGCTTTCTGGTATGTTATGGTTAAATTTTAGCATGATTAATAAAGGATGGCTAAAGATTGGAATGGGTTTGCTTTCTGGTATGTTATGGTTAAATTTTAGCATGATTACTAAATGATAGCTAAAGATTGGAATGGGTTTGCTTTCTGGTATGTTATGGTTAAATTTTAGCATGATTAATAAAGGATGGCTAAAGATTAGAATGGGTTTGCTTTCTGGTATGTTATGGTTAAATTTTAGCATGATTACTAAAGGATGGCTAAAGATTGGAATGGGTTCGCTTTCTGGTATGTTATGGTTAAATTTTAGCATGATTAACAAAGGATGGCTACAGATTGGAATGGGTTTGCTTTCTGGTATGTTATGGTTAAATTTTAGCATGATTACTAAAGGATGGCTAAAGATTAGAATGGGTTTGCTTTCTGGTATGTTATGGTTAAATTTTAGCATGATTACTAAAGGATAGCTAAAGATTGGAATGGGTTTGCTTTCTGGTATGTTATGGTTAAATTTTAGCATGATTACTAAAGGATGGCTAAAGATTGGAATGGGTTTGCTTTCTAGTATGTTATGGTTAAATTTTAGCATGATTACTAAAGGATGGCTAAAGATTGGAATGGGTTGGTATGTTATGGTTAAATTTTAGCATGATTACTAAAGATTGGAATGGGTTTGCTTTCTGGTATGTTATGGTTAAAATTTAGCATGATTACTAAAGGATGGCTAAAGATTGGAATGGGTGTGCTTTCTGGTATGTTATGGTTAAATTTTAGCATGATTACTAAAGGATGGCTAAAGATTGGAATGGGTTTGCTTTCTGGTATGTTAGGGTTAAATTTTAGCATGATTACTAAAGGATGGCTAAAGATTGGAATGGGTTTGCTTTCTGGTATGTTAGGGTTAAATTTTAGCATGATTACTAAAGGATGGCTAAAGATTGGAATGGGTTTGCTTTCTGGTATGTTATGGTCAAATTTTAGCATGATTACTAAGGTATGGCTAAGGATTGGAATGGGTTTGCTTTCTGGTATATTATGGTTAAATTTTAGCATTATTACTAAGGTATGGCTAAGGATTGGAATAGGTTTGCTTTCTGGTATGTTATGGTTAAATTTTAGCATGATTACTAAAGGATGGCTAAAGATTGGAATGGGTTTGCTTTCTGGTATGTTATGGTTAAATTTTAGCATGATTAATAAAGGATGGCTAAAGATTGGAATGGGTTTGCTTTCTGGTATGTTATGGTTAAATTTTAGCATGATTACTAAAGGATGGCTAAAGATTGGAATGGGTTTGCTTTCTGGTATGTTATGGTTAAATTTTAGCATAATTACTAAAGATTGGAATGGGTTTGCTTTCTGATATGTTATGGTTAAATTTTAGCATGATTACTAAAGGATGGCTAAAGATTGGAATGGGTTGGTATGTTATGGTTAAATTTTAGCATGATTACTAAAGGATGGCTAGAGATTGGAATGGGTTTGCTCTCTGGCATGTTATGGTTAAATTTTAGCATGATTACTAAAGGATGGCTAAAAATTGGAATGGGTTTGCTTTCTGGTATGTTATGGTTAAATTTTAGCATGATTACTAAAGGATGGCTAAAGATTGGAATGGGTTGGTATGTTATGGTTAAATTTTAGCATGATTACTAAAGATTGGAATGGGTTTCCTTTCTGATATGTTATGGTTAAATTTTGGCATGATTACTAAAGGATGGCTAAAGATTGGAATGGGTTGGTATGTTATGGTTAAATTTTAGCATGATTACTAAAGGATGGCTAAAGATTGGAATGGGTTTGCTTTCTGGCATGTTATGGTTAAATTTTAGCATGATTACTAAAGGATGGCTAAAGATTGGAATGGGTTTGCTTTCTGGTATGTTATGGTTAAATTTTAGCATGATTACTAAAGGATGGCTAAAAATTGGAATAGGTTTGCTTTCTGGTATGTTATGGTTAAATTTTAGCATGATTACTAAGGTATGGATAAGGATTGGAATGGGTTTGCTTTCTGGTATATTATGGTTAAATTTTAGAATGATTACTAAGGTATGGCTAAGGATTGGAATGGGTTTGCTTTCTGGTATATTATGGTTAAATTTTAGCATGATTACTAAGGTATGGCTAAGGATTGGAATGGGTTTCCTTTCTGGTATGTTATGGTTAAATTTTAGCATGATTACTAAAGGATGGCTAAAGATTGGAATGGGTTTGCTTTCTGGTATGTTATGGTTAAATTTTAGCATGATTACTAAAGGATGGCTAAAGATTGGAATGGGTTTGCTTTCTGGTATGTTATGGTTAAATTTTAGCATGATTACTAAAGGATGGCTAAAGATTGGAATAGGTTTGCTTTCTGGTATGTTATGGTTAAATTTTAGCATGATTACTAAGGTATGGCTAAGGATTGGAATGGGTTTGCTTTCTGGTATATTAATGTTAAATTTTAGCATGATTACTAAGGTATGGCTAAGGATTGGAATGGGTTTGCTTTCTGGTATATTATGGTTAAATTTTAGCATTATTACTAAGGTATGGCTAAGGATTGGAATGGGTTTGCTTTCTGGTATGTTATGGTTAAATTTTAGCATGATTACTAAAGGATGGCTAAAGATTGGAATGGGTTTGCTTTCTGGTATGTTATGGTTAAATTTTAGCTTGATTACTAAAGGATGGCTAAAGATTGGAATGGGTTTGCTTTCTGGTATGTTATGGTTAAATTTTAGCATGATTACTAAAGATTGGAATGGGTTTGCTTTCTGATATGTTATGGTTAAATTTTAGCATGATTACTAAAGGATGACTAAAGATTGGAATGGGTTGGTATGTTATGGTTAAATTTTAGCATGATTACTAAAGGATGGCTAAAGATTGGAATGGATTTGCTTTCTGGTATATTATGGTTAAATTTTAGCATGATTACTAAAGGATGGCTAGAGATTGGAATGGGTTTGCTTTCTGGCATGTTATGGTTAAATTTTAGCATGATTACTAAAGGATGGCTAAAAATTGGAATGGGTTTGCTTTCTGGTATGTTATGGTTAAATTTTTGCATGATTACTAAAGGATGGCTAAAGATTGGAATGGGTTGGTATGTTATGGTTAAATTTTAGCATGATTACTAAAGGATGGCTAAAGATTGGAATGGATTTGCTTTCTGGTATGTTATGGTTAAATTTTAGCATGATTAATAAAGGATGGCTAAAGATTGGAATGGGTTTGCTTTCTGGTATGTTATGGTTAAATTTTAGCATGATTACTAAAGGATGGCTAAAGATTGGAATCGGTTGGTATGTTATGGTTAAATTTTAGCATGATTACTAAAGGATGGCTAAAGATTGGAATGGGTTTGCTTTCTGGTATGTTATGGTTAAATTTTAGCATGATTACTAAAGGATGGCTAAAGATTGGAATGGGTTTGTATGTTATGGTTAAATTTTAGCATGATTACTAAAGGACGGCTAAAAATTGGAATGGGTTTGCTTTCTGGTATGTTATGGTTAAATTTTAGCATGATTACTAAAGGACGGCTAAAAATTGGAATGGGTTTGCTTTCTGGTATGTTATGGTTAAATTTTAGCATGATTACTAAAGGATGGCTAAAGATTGGAATGGGTTTGCTTTCTGGTATGTTATGGTTAAATTTTAGCATGATTACTAAAGGATGGCTAAAGATTGGAATGGGTTTGCTTTCTGGTATGTTATGGTTAAATTTTAGCATGATTACTAAAGGATAGCTAAAGATTGGAATGGGTTTGCTTTCTGGTATGTTATGGTTAAATTTTAGCATGATTACTAAAGGATGGCTAAAGATTGGAATGGGTTTGCTTTCTGGTATGTTATGGTTAAGTTTTAGCATGATTACTAAAGGATGGCTAAAGATTGGAATGGGTTTGCTTTCTGGTATGTTATGGTTAAATTTTAGCATGATTACTAAAGGATGGCTAAAGATTGGAATGGGTTTGCTTTCTGGTATGTTATGGTTAAATTTTAGCATGATTACTAAAGGATGGCTAAAGATTGGAATGGGTTTGCTTTCTGGTATGTTATGGTTAAATTTTAGCATGATTACTAAAGGATGGCTAAAGATTGGAATGGGTTTGCTTTCTGGTATGTTATGGTTAAATTTTAGCATGATTACTAAAGGATGGCTAAAGATTGGAATGGGTTTGCTTTCTGGTATGTTATGGTTAAATTTTAGCATGATTACTAAAGGATGGCTAAAGATTGGAATGGGTGTGCTTTCTGGTATGTTATGGTTAAATTTTTGCATGATTACTAAAGGATTGCTAAAGATTGGAATGGATTTGATTTCTGGTATGTTATGGTTAAATTTTAGCATGATTACTAAAGGATGGCTAAAGATTGGAATGGGTTTGTATTCTGGAATTTTATGGTTAAATTTTAGCATGATTACTAAAGGATGGCTAAAGATTGGAATGGGTTTGCTTTCTGGTATGTTATGGTTAAATCTTAGCATGATTACTAAAGGATGGCTAAAGATTGGAATGGGTTTGCTTTCTGGTATGTTATGGTTAAATTTTAGCATGGTTACTAAAGGATGGCTAAAGATTGGAATGGGTTTGCTTTCTGGTATGTTATGGTTAAATTTTAGCATGATTACTAAAGGATGGCTAAAGATTGGAATGGGTTTGCTTTCTGGTATGTTATGGTTAAATTTTAGCATGATTACTAAAGGATTGCTAAAGATTGGAATGGATTTGCTTTCTGGTATATTATGGTTAAATTTTAGCATGATTACTAAAGGATGGTTAAAGATTGGAATGGGTTTGCTTTCTGGTATGTTATGGTTAAATTTTAGCATGATTACTAAAGGATGGCTAAAGATTGGAATGGGTTTGCTTTCTGGTATGTTATGGTTAAATTTTAGCATGATTACTAAAGGATGGCTAAAGATTGGAATGGGTTTGTATGTTATGGTTAAATTTTAGCATGATTACTAAAGGATGGCTAAAGATTGGAATGGATTTGCTTTCTGGTATGTTATGGTTAAATTTTAGCATGATTACTAAAGGATGGCTAAAGATTGGAATGGGTTTGCTTTCTGGTATGTTATGGTTAAATTTTAGCATGATTACTAAAGGATGACTAAAGATTGGAATTTTTTGCTTTCTGGTATGTTATGGTTAAATTTTAGCATGATTACTAAAGGATGGCTAAAGATTGGAATGGGTTTGCTTTCTGGTATGTTATGGTTAAATTTTAGCATGATTACTAAAGGATGGCTAAAAATTGGAATGGGTTTGCTTTCTGGTATGTTATGGTTAAATTTTAGCATGATTACTAAAGGATGGCTAAAGATTGGAATGGGTTTGCTTTCTGGTATGTTATGGTTAAATTTTAGCATGATTACTAAAGGATGGCTAAAGATTGGAATGGGTTTGCTTTCTGGTATGTTATGGTTAAATTTTAGCATGATTACTAAAGGATGGCTAAAGATTGGAATGGGTTTGCTTTCTGGTATGTTATGGTTAAATTTTAGCATGATTACTAAAGGATGGCTAAAAATTGGAATGGGTTTGCTTTCTGGTATGTTATGGTTAAATTTTAGCATGATTACTGAAGGATGGCTAAAGATTGGAATGGGTTTGCTTTCTGGTATGTTATGGTTAAATTTTAGCATGATTACTAAGGTATGGCTAAGGATTGGTATAGGTTTGCTTTCTGGTATGTTATGGTTAAATTTTAGCATGATTACTAAAGGATGGCTAAAGATTGGAATGGGTTTGCTTTCTGGTATGTTATGGTGAAATTTTAGCCTGATTACTAAAGGATGGCTAAAGATTGGAATGGGTTTGTTTTCTAGTATGTTATGGTTAAATTTTAGCATGATTACTAAAGGATGGCTAAAGATTGGAATGGGTTTGCTTTCTGGTATGTTATGGTTAAATTTTAGCATGATTACTAAAGGATAGCTAAAGATTGGAATGGGTTTGCTTTCTGGTATGTTATGGTTAAATTTTAGCATGATTAATAAAGGATGGCTAAAGATTGGAATGGGTTTGCTTTCTGGTATGTTATGGTTAAATTTTAGCATGATTACTAAAGGATGGCTAAAGATTGGAATGGGTTTGCTTTCTGGTATGTTATGGTTAAATTTTAGCATGATTACTAAAGATTGGAATGCGTTTGCTTTCTGGTATGTTAGGGTTAAATTTTAGCATGATTACTAAAGGATGGCTAAAGATTGGAATGGGTTGGCATGTTATGGTTAAATTTTAGCATGAATAATAAAGGATGGCTAAAACTTGGAATGGGTTTGCTTTCTGGTATGTTATGGTTAAATTTTAGCATGATTACTAAAGGATAGCTAAAGATTGGAATGGGTTTGCTTTCTGGTATGTTATGGTTAAATTTTAGCATGATTACTAAAGGATGGCTAAAAATTGGAATGGGTTTGCTTTCTGGTATGTTATGGTTAAATTTTAGCATGATTACTAAAGGATAGCTAAAGATTGGAATGGGTTTGCTTTCTGGTATGTAATTTAAGGTCAGAGTATGCTGCCCCTTTCATCAGATTTATTAACGTCAGGAAGAAGAATGATTTCTTAATTAATTGATAGTGTACTTATCAACAGTCATGACCCATTTTTCATATTTTCTGTGTAATTATATCTTATCAACAGTCATTACCCAATTTTCATATTTTCTGTGTAATTATATCTTAACAGTCATGACTCATGTTTAATATTTTCTGTGTAATTATATGTTATCAACAGTCGTGACACATTTTTAATATTTTCTGTGTAATTATATCTTATCATCAGTCATGACTCATTTTTAATATTTTCTGTGTAATTATATCTTATCAAGAGTCATGGATTTTAAGCCTAAATATACCCATGACAAGTATTCAAGTATACAAAATTAAGACACAAAATGGATTTTAAGTCTAAAATACTCATAACAAGAATTCAAGTATACAAAATTAAGACACAAAATGGATTTTAAGTCCCAAATACCCATAACAAGAATTCAAATGTACAAAATTAATACATGAAATAGATTTTAAGCCTAAAAATACCTATAACAAGAATTCAAGTGTACAAAATTTAAGACACAAAATGGATTTTAAGCCTGAAAAACCTATAACAAGAATTCATGTTTACAAACTAAGACATGAAATGGATTTTAAGCCTAAAAATACCCATAATAAGAATTCAAATGTACAAAATTATGACATGAAATAGATTTTAAACCTAAAAATACTCATAACAAGAATTCAAATGTACAAAATTAAAACATGAAATTAATTTGAAGCCTAAAAATACCCATTACAAGAATTCAAGTGTACAAGTTAATACATGAAATGGATTTTAAGCCTAAAAATACCTGTAACAAGAATGCAAATATACAAAATTAAGACATGAAATGGATTTTAAGTCTAAAAATACCCATAATAAGAATTCATGTGTACAAATTAATACATGAAATGGATTTTAAGTCTAAATATACCTGTAACAAGAATTCAAATGTACAAAATTAAGACATGAAATGAATGCCTAAAAATACCTGTAACAAGAATTCATGTGTACAAAATTAAGACATGAAATGGATTTTAAGCCTAAAAATACCCATTACAAGAATTCAAGTGTACAAAGTTTTTTAAAAGCTTTTATGATTATTCTTTTTGTTGTTTTTTGCCGTAAAGGTTTGTCAGAATATACGAAATATAGTTTTAATTGTTTCAACTGAGGCAAGGTTGTTCAACATTAAATTAACTTTCAGGTATTTAGAACTCATTAAATGGATGTTGGGTTTTATTGAGATCGACCAAATTTTGTGTTTTAAAGTCTATATTCCATACCATTTATTTCTGATCATAATTGAGATCTACCAAATTTTGTATTTCAAGTCTATATTCCATACCATTTATTTCTGATCATAATTGAGATCTACCAAATTTTGTGTTTCAAAGTCTATATTCCATACCATTTATTTCTGATCATAATTGAGATCTACCAAATTTTGTGTTGTAATGTCTATATTCCGTACCATTTATTTCTGATCATAATTAACAAGCTGTTTTATTTTTAACAACCTTGTTTTAACAGTTGTATTTAATGATACTAACAGATTCATATTACAAGTCATTCATGAATTTTTAATTTGATATAATACGTAATATTTCATTTTAATGTCATATTAAATTTATGCATCTATTAGAATATATTGACTTTATGCTTCTATTCAAAATATAATAAGTTTATCTGTTAGAATATATCGAGTTTATGCATCTATTAGAACATATCGAGTTTATGCATCTGTTAGAATATATTGAGTGTATGCATCTATTCAAATATATCAAGTTTATGCATCAGTTAGAATATATCAAGTTTATGCATCTGTTAGAATATATCGAGTTTATATATCTGTTAGAATATTATTATATCCCATGTCAATATATTTGTAATGTTGATGAAATTATACTAGTAATTATAACTTCATTTATTTCAGGTGAAAATAAACCTAAAAAACTTGGAAGAGAGCACCCAAGAAAAATATCAAAATTAATCAAATGTTTTGAAGGTGATTACATGAAAAACAAAGGAAATGGAACTCTAGATTATCAGCAAATTGTAAAGGAAATGACTTTAATAAGAATATGTGAGTGATGAAAGGATATAACAAATATACATCAATAAAGCAACAAGATTAATGTTTGATAAGAATGTTAGAATGGGGAATATTTTAAAGAGTTTCAAACATTTATCTGCCATATAATTTATAGTTTTCACATAACCACTGTACCATAAAAGCATTCCAGTCTCTTTAATCTGTCTGTACACACTCTATTACAGATATAATGGTTTCCAGTCTCTTTAATCAGTCTGTACACAGTCTCTCTACTACAAATAATGGCTTCCAGTCTCTTTAATCAGTCTGTACACAGTCTCTCTACTACAAATAATGGCTTCCAGTCTCTTTAATCAGTCTGTACACAGTCACTCTACTACAAATAATGGCTTCCAGTCTCTTTAATCAGTCTGTACACAGTGACTCTACTACAAATAATGGCTTCCAGTCTCTTTAATCAGTCTGTACACAGTCTCTCTACTACAAATAATGGCTTCCAGTCTCTTTAATCAGTCTGTACACAGTCACTCTACTACAAATAATGGCTTCCAGTCTCTTTAATCAGTCTGTACACAGTCACTCTACTACAAATAATGGCTTCCAGTCTCTTTAATCAGTCTGTACACAGTCTCTCTACTACATATAATGGCTTCCAGTCTCTTTAATCAGTCTGTACACAGTCACTCTACTACAAATAATGGCTTCCAGTCTCTTTAATCAGTCATTACACAGTCTCTCTACTACATATAATGACTTCCAGTCTCTTTAATCAGTCTGTATACAGTCTCTCTACTACATATAATGGCTTCCAGTCTCTTTAAGCAGATAGTAATTCCATCCTAAAAAACTTGTTGGATACATTCAAATCAAGGAGAAGGAAGAAAAGTGCTTATAATCACTGAAAAAAAATTAGGAATTTTACTGTCATATTAACTTGTATAGTTAATTCCTTGTCTTGCATTCTCTAAAGTAGGGCAGTAGTTAGAGTTTATTATGTTTTCTATGAAAAATGCTGAATGTGCAAACTTGCAATGAATACAAATAGTTCCCTTTACAATGCTTGTTCATACAGTTAGAAATGAAAATCTAACCTCTTGGCTTCTCATTCCTTATTTTGGCAATGTCTCCAATATGTGTGTATGGAAAGTGTCTTCACTTTATATTGTTATCTATCTTTAATTTATATCAAGTGCTTGACCTTTATCCATGATTGAGGGTAATGCCTATTTGATATTTATCATTATTCTAAAAAGTCAACATTATGTTTATCTGGATTGATGTTCAAGGCCTGAGTATTTCTCTAGGAAATTATATTGTATCTTAGGTCAAGTGAAAATAGTATGCATATGATTTGGTAATCAGTTATTAATTTATGTTTTGTATCTGTCTTTGGGAATCAATATTCAGAATTTATAGTTGTGTTTGGAAATAATTTGAGAGCAATCACTTATTTAATTATTCATGGAGATACAAGATACTCATTGCCATTTTGAACTAAGTCACTATATTAAGATTACTGAGAACTCATTAAAAATGTGCAGTAATATCGAGAACTCATTATAAAATGTACAGAATTATTGAGAACTCATTAAAAAATGTACAAGATTAGTGAGAACTCATTTAAAAATGTACAGAATTATTGAGAACTCATTTTACAAAATGTACAGAATTATTGAGAACTTATTTAAAACAATGTACAAGATTATTGAGAACACATTAAAAAATGTACAGAATTATTGAGAACTCCTTAAAAAATGTACATAATTATTGCAAACTCATTTAAAAATGTACAGAATTATGGAGAACTTATTCATAAATGTACAGGATTATTGAGAACTCATTAAAAATCTACAGGATTATTGAGAACTCATTCAGAAATGTACAGGATTACTGAGAACTCATTGAAAAATGTACAGAATTATAGAGAATTCATTAAAAATATGTACATAATTATTGATAACTCATTCAAAAAATGTACAAGATTATAAAAATAACTCGTTTTAAAAAATGGCCAGGATTATTGAGAACTCATTCAAAAATGTACAGAATTATAGAGAATTCATTAAAAATATGTACATAATTATTGATAACTCAGTCAAAAACATACAAGATTATAAAAAGACTCATTTTAAAAAAATGTACTGGATTATTGAGAACTCATTTAAGAAATGTACAGGATTATTGAGAATTCATTCAAAAATCTACAGGATTATTGAGAATTCATTAAAAAATGTACAGGAGTATTGAGAATTCATTAAAAAATCTACAGGATAATTGAGAATTCATTCAAAAATCTACAGGATAAATGAGAATTCATTAAAAATTCTACAGGATTATTGAGAATTCATTTAAAAATCTACAGGATAAATGAGAATTCATTAAAAATTCTACAGGATTATTGAGAATTCATTTAAAAATCTACAGGATTATTGAGAATTCATTCAAAAATCTACAGGATTATTGGAATTCATTCAAAAATGTACAGGATTATTGAGAATTCATTCAAAAATATACAGGATTATTGAGAATTTATTCAAAAATGTACAGGATAATTGAGAATTCATTAAAAAATGTACAGGATTATTGAGAATTCATTCAAAAATGTACTGGATAATTGAGAATTCATTCAAAAATCTACAGGATTATTGAGAATTCATTTAAAAATCTACAGGATTATTGAGAATTCATTTAAAAATCTACAGGATTATTGGAATTCATTCAAAAATGTTCAGAATTATTGAGAATTCATTCAAAAAATGTACAGGAATATTTTCTAATTCATTCACAAAATGTACTGGATTATTGAGAATTCCTACAAAAAGGATTTTATCATTATGGTTCATCAAAAAATTCAAGACTTGTATGTCCATCAGCATATACAAGTCTTCTGAAATTCATTTGAACCATTCTGTAATTTTGGACATGTGATAGGATATTTAGGATTATTTGTGATTTAATTCACAATATTGTAAGTTCCGCTTATATTTTCACTTTGTAAATTAGAGAATTAAATTATTTGTTGATTTTACTAAAACTGTTGGTCATGATTCTTTCTGTTACCCTATGTGCTCACTTAAGAGTCAACCATTTCATTTTGGGTTAGGGTTAACCCTAACATGCCAATTTCTCTTTGACCCTGCTCTATGTAATTTTACAAGATAGCTAGGAAAAATGAAGACATAACCAATGTTCAATGTATCCATCTCTGTGTTATAAAATCCATTAAGTTTCATAACACTCAGTAATTAAAACCCATTTATGTCATAAATCCATGAAATCGGTTATAAATCAGATACTGGTGTAGAAAGTTCGGTTCAGAATGATCTTATTTACAATATCCCTTACAATTATTTCAAATTGTCTTGCAAGTTAGCAATGAAAATTAATATCCCTTACAATTATTTCAAACTGTCATGCAACTAATGATGGAATTAATATCCCTTACTATTATTTCAAATTCTCTTGCAAGTTAGCAATGAAAATTAATATCCCTTACAATTATTTCAAACTGTCATGCAACTAATGATGAAATTAATATCTCTTACTATTATTTCAAATTATCTTCCAAGTTAGCAATGAAAATTAATATCCCTTACTATTATTTCAAATTATCTTCCAAGTTAGCAATGAAAATTAATATCCCTTACTATTTTTTCAAATTGTTTTGCAAGTTCTATCTATCTATCTATATATCTGTCTGTCTATCTATCTATCTATCTATCTATCTATCTATCTATCTATCTATCTATCTATCTATCTATCTATCTATCTATCTCTTAGTCTTGCCGACCATTGGGGCACCACTGATGACCTGACAACCAGCTTTCTCCATTCCAATCTGTTCTCTGCTACGATGGCTCCTAAGTAATTGAATCTATTAATTGTTTCCAGTTTTTGGTCTCTAATCATGATGTCAGTGCTGATGCCACTGGTGCTGTTGGTCATCAATTTGGTCTTCTCTGCACTGATTTCCATACCAAAAGCAATAGCTGTCCTGTGCAGTTTTTCCACCAACTGAGCTAGCTCCTCCTCATTTTCTGCAAGGCCATCAATATCATCAGTATAGTGCAGATTCGTTATTATTCTTCCTATAATACTGACAGCTCCTTCATGGTCTTCCAGTGCATCTGTCATAATTCTTTCAAGGAAGATGTTGAAGAGAGTAGGTGAAAGCAAGCAGCCCTGTCTGACTCCCACAGTTGTCCTAAACCAAACTCCTATTTGACCGTTGAAGCATACTGCGCTGGTGGCCTTGCTGTAAAGGCCTTATATGACTTTGATCAGTTTAGTGTTAATGTTGTACATCTTCATGGTGGACCAAAGGGCTACATGCCATACCCTGTCAACACCTTCTTGAAATCTATAAAGACATGATAAAGGTATTGTTGGTGCTGGAGGTATTTCTCACATAGTATTCTCAGGGTGAAAATCTGTTCAGTTGTGCTTTGCCTTGGTCTGAAGCCTGCCTAATCTTCAGCTATGATTTCCTCTGCCCGCGGATTCAGTCTGTTTAATATGATTTTTAGCATGACTTTGCTTGGGTGGCATATAAGACTGATCGTACGATAGTTTCTTGCAAGTTACCAATGAAAATGAATATCCCTTACTATTATTTCAAACTGTCTTGCAAGTTAGCAAGGAAAATTAATATCCCTTACTATTATTTCAAATTGTCTTGCAAGTTAGCAATGAAAATTAATATCCCTTACTATCATTTCAAACTGTCTTGCAAGTTAGCAAGGAAAATTAATATCCCTTACTATTATTTCAAATTGTCTTGCAAGTTAGCGATGAAAATTAATATCCCTTACTATTATTTCAAATTGTCTTGCAAGTTGGCAATGAAAATTAATATTAATATCCCTTACTATTATTTCAAATTGTCTTGCAAGTTGGCAATGAAAATTGATATTAATATCCCTTACTATTATTTCAAACTGTCTTGCAAGTTAGCAAGGAAAATTAATATCCCTTACTATTATTTCAAATTGTCTTGCAAGTTAGCAATGAAAATTAATATCCCTTACTATCATTTCAAACTGTCTTGCAAGTTAGCAAGGAAAATTAATATCCCTTACTATTATTTCAAATTGTCTTGCAAGTTAGCGATGAAAATTAATATCCCTTACTATTATTTCAAATTGTCTTGCAAGTTGGCAATGAAAATTAATATTAATATCCCTTACTATTATTTCAAATTGTCTTGCAAGTTGGCAATGAAAATTGATATTAATATCCCTTACTATTATTTCAAACTGTCTTGCAAGTTAGCAAGGAAAATTAATATCCCTTACTATTATTTCAAATTGTCTTGCAAGTTAGCAATGAAAATTAATATCCCTTGCTATAATTTCACATTGTCTTGCAAGTTAGCAATGACAATTAATGTCCCTTGCTATTATTTCAAATTGTCTTGCAAGTTGGCAATGAAAATTAATATTAATATCCCTTACTATTATTTCAAATTGTCTTGCCAGTTAGCAACAAAAATTAATATCCTGTGCTATTATTTCAAATTGTCTTGCAATTTAGCAATACAAATTAATATCACTTGCTATTATTTCAAATTGTCTTGCAAGTTACCAATGAAAATTAATATCCCTTACAATTATTTCAAATTGTCTTGCAAGTTAGCAATAAAAATTAATATCCCTTACAATCATTTCAAATTGTCTTGCAAGTTAGCAATGAAAATTAATATCCCTTACTATTATTTCAAATTGTCATGCAAGTAAGCAATGAAAATTAATATCCCTTACTATAATTTCACATTGTCTTGCAAGTTAGCAATGACAATTAATGTCCCTTGCTATTATTTCAAATTGTCTTGCAAGTTGGCAATGAAAATTAATATTAATATCCCTTACTATTATTTCAAATTCTCTTGCAAGTTAGCAATGAAAATTAATATCCCTTACTATTATTAAAAATTGTCTTGCATGTTAGCAATGAAAATTAATATCCCTTGCTATTATTTCAAATTGTCTTGCAAGGTAGCAATGAAAATTAACATCCATAACTATTATCTAAAATTGCCCTGCAAGTTAGCAATGAAAATTAATATTAATATCTCCTGCTATTATTTCAAAATGTCTTGCAAGTTAGCAATAAAAATTAATATCCCTTGCTATTATTTCAAATTATTTTGCAAGTTAGCAATGAAAATTAATATCCCTTACAATTATTTCAAATTGTCTTGCAAGTTAGCAATGAAAACTTACAATTATTTCAAATAGCAGCAGAGGAGGTGAATCAGACAACTTTGTAGAAGCGTCGATTAGGCAATCTGAGGCTTCTACTAAATAGTTTAAAAAAAGCGTCTATTCGGTAAATTGAGGCCTCCTCGATGACTTCGTCAACGACATCATTGTCGTTGTCACTCACCCCCTCTGCTGCTATGAGTTATCAATTTTTTTTTACGGGATTCAGTAAATGATTTTATCAAGTCCCAAACGATATCGCGTCCGAGGATCTGATAAACTTATCGTCACAAATCCGTGTGGGATTGATTGAGAATGACTAAAGAAATTTTCAAATCGATTATGATCCATATCACCTCCACACCACGTTTGCCAAATATTTCTCAACGTATGAGTATCAACTCCGTTAAATACAAATAGCATATTGCAGTTATCTCTGATCACTTTAGGAATTTGTGTGTAACGTTGAGTGACATATATCACATCAGTGTTTTTATGTCTGCCTCTGGAAAATATCCTAGCAGGATTTTTTTGATTATCTATCATGATATCATCATATACGACTAAATTGTTAATACTTCCATCGATATCATCATTTTCATTGCTAATGCTCGGTGCTTCTTCGATATCAGTAATAAATTCAATAATATCCTCATCGATTTGAAATTCTTCGAATTTTGATTTTGCTTTCTCATTAAAATCCTTTAGCACTTCATAGCATCGTTGATCGTCTACACTCGGGGCAATCAAATATAACTTATTCCATTTCATCCATCTCGTTATTAAATTAGGTAGCAATTGTGTCTTGCCGGATCCAGATGGTCCGATTATAATTGCGCGAATAGAGTTTGGTAACATTGCATGATGTTTAATAGGCTGCTGTTTTTTCGTAGCTGAATAATCAATTACATTCATGCTGTTATATATAAATTATGGATTTATATTGTGTGAAATGTAATGCGCGTACTGGCACAAATGACTTGACGACGATTACCACTAAAAATAACCGATCAGCGCTTTCTGGTAAATGTGTAACGTGTAGTACAAAGAAATTTAAATTTATTTCCCTTGGTAAACCCAAGTAACCTTTAAAAAAAACGAGGAGGTGATAGTGCAGCCAAGTTAGCAAAACTCCCTAGAACACCGTGGGCAAAGTATACAGGAGAAAAGCACCTTCCATAGCTACTGTGGCCCCGGAACACGATTAGATATCAGACTTGATGAACAAAACCAACCCCGACGTGGTGAAGAACCAATAAACGCTATTGATAAGGCGTGTCATGCTCATGATGTTGCTTATAAAAGCAGCAATCTTCAACACAGCCATCTCGCAGATGTGAAATTAATTCATGCATTAAATGCTATTCCTGATAAATCTTTCAAAGAAAAATTGGCTTCATGGTTGATAAAATCAGCTATGAAAGGCAAATTGATGATGGGTGCTGGTAATTAATAATATGGAATCTATTTATTATTCTCCAAAAGGATACTGGAGAGGCAAGGCAGCAATCAATAAACTCGCTAGCGCTGCAAAAGTGAGAAAGGCCACGGTAAATTGGCGAGAATCTTTATCCGACCAACACCAACTCATTACACAATTGCAACTCGCGCAGTGATTATTCTGTTGCGGTTTCAACTTCATAATTAATTCAACATCAATATCAAATTCTCGTTTATTTTTTTTATCCTGTTGTTTATAACCAGAAAGTTTTTTTCTGATTATATCGCTGACTTTGTCAGGGACAGAGTCAAGGCTGACAGTATCACTTATTGCATTGTCTTTATCAGTCAGGACAACTCTTCGAAGTTGATTTATTCTTCGTACTCTGGATACTTCGAGATAGACTAAATTCGACCATTCGATGCGATTATCCACCATCCAAACAATTGTATTTGATATAGTCAATCCCTGTGAATAATGTATCGTTGCTGCGTAACCTAGCATCCACGGGGAATTATTAGCACGCAATGCATCTTCAACGACGCTGATATCAACCAGCACAATATCATTTAACACTAAATTCTGCTTTCCACGCTGTCCTGGAATATCAACTTCGATATTCTGCTTTCGTGTATCCGAAGGCCTATAACACAACGGTACTGGAAGTGTTGCAAATTTTTCTTTATGCGTTTCAAATAACTTCATCTGAAGTGTGTCTCTGACTATTTTTCTACTTGCAATTATCAAATCGTTTGGTCTCCACGCCTCCCAAAAATCATTCATGGGAGTTTCTGAAATTATTTCACGCGCTATTTCACATTGGATTTTATCCGGTTGTAATCTCATTAGCGCTTTGAATTCTCGTAATTGTTCATCAAGTGATCTATAATCAATGTTAATTTCTTCATAATAGTCTACAAACCCCTTTAGCCATTCATGTGGGGATGCATCGACAAATGGTGGTGGATGGCCGTGATCACCGCACATGACGACTTTTGTATTTTTCAATAACAATCACTCGAGAAATGTTTGTAATACTTTCAACGATACCGTGCATATTTCATCCCAAATTATGATTTCAGGAATGAATTTATCACCCATTCGATCAGGAGTCCATTCATCGCCTTTCCATCGAAAGAAACTGTGATAAGTACAGGCATTTACCCCTCGCTGTATCATTTCTCTTGCAAGTCTGTGAGTTGGTGTTAGCACAATCATGTTGGACTTCCCACGGAATAATTCAATTGCACGAGTTGTTTTTCCTGACCCACCACAACCGTTTAAATAAACTGTTTTATATCTACAGATTGGATCAGAACACGGTGGTGCATTAGAAAATTCTGATTGAATCTCTTTGAGATTCCGATAATTATTTTCAATCGTACCATCTGCTGATTGAATATAATCATGAAGCATTTCTCGCTTAATTCTCCATGACCCCCAATTCTTGTCCCCCTCACTTGTCAAGGAATTTATGAATTCAGCCATTTTGCTATTTATGTAAAATGAATCAGTGACAACTCTAACTGCAGTGTTAGGAAATTTATTTATCATCGAAAACAGATTAATAGAAGCATAACCGAGCATAGAAGCTCTCAAATGTGTATACTGCGGATTGTATTAATCGTTGTAGGTAACAATTGTACCCAATTTGGTTTCATCGGACATAAATGCGTCTTTACGATTGACATATATCCCCTTATTCGTTAAATTCGCGATTACAAAATCGTATTCAGCATTGTCTATAATCAACCGTGAAGAATATCTTGTATTGTCGTATTTACCACCCTGGGTAAATTTACCGATTATTCTTCTACTGAGATCTTTTGCTTCGTTGTTTCTGATTTCAAATAATTGTTTGGACCAATCCATGATTTGTTGTTCATTAAAATCTGGAAACAGTTTTCGCTGTTCGCTAATTATTTTTTCTAGATCAGGTTGTGGTAACCAGACTGATTTCTGTGCTCGATAGGATATAATCGCTTCACTGACAATTAACGATTGTAACATCCCACAATCAATCATATATCTCAATAGCACTATTGGCATCCAGTGTTTTTCAGACATGTGTTTACCAATCCAAAGATAACTACACGGATGAAGTCCTGTAGCCAATTCAAATGATATTACACAAGCGAATCCGGTTAAATCAAAATCGGGCAGTGGTCCATTAATCGCAACACGGGCCATTTCGTGTGTGGGGTGTCCAAATCGTTTGAAATATTTCTCGCATTCTCCATACCCGAGAAAACTCCCTGGATAACACGCAATCATATCAATGGAAATAACGGTTTCAGTGTCGTATTTTGTATTCCATAACAGTCCATGGCTGTATTCAAGACAGCTCAATCTGACATCTGATAAAAAGTCACTTCTTGTTGGTTTCCACGCGTTTTTCTTCCTAGCAAAACGTGCTGCAACCGAGGGAAGTGTAAAACAATTTGTTAATAATTGATCGTTGTCTTCTCCCCCAGAAAACTCACTAGCTAGTTGTTTCATTTGATTATGCATCTCTTCAGTCCGGTACAATTCTCCGTTGGGTCTTACAAACTGATCAAATCTACATTCATCGTCTGAAGCACTATGAAATAGCCACATTGACACAGGATCCTTTTTACTCAAATTGTAAATAGCATCAAATAATTTCTGCTCGGAAAAAACTTTTCTGTTGGGGAAATATATTTTACAGTTCTCCCGTGGGAATACTGTTACTGCAGATGACCACGCGTGTTCGTTATGATCAATAATTTAGATTGGCGCTCCTTGTGATTGATATTTGGATTCGTATAATACTTCTCCGGTTATTGTCGTTACTGATATTGGAAATATCAATGATGTTTCTAATTTGATTATATCCTGAATTGTTCCCCCATGCTCTTTCACCGTTAATTCCCATTCGGTTATTTTTTTTCGTCTTAGATCAGTCAGTTTATTTCCCAGGGATGCATTTGTGAAGTGTTCTATTATTCGTGTTGCTACACAATTGAGTTGCAAAGAATATTTCATTGGTGCTAGTTTTGCAATATCGGGTTTTTCATTTAACGGGTATATTCCATAAACAACTGCTGTTACAGGATAAGATCTCTCGTATTATGGTTTGTCAATTCCAGTCAAAAATTCCTGGTTTGGAATCTTGATTCACAGTGACAGTATTTTATCCTTGAGAATGGGTTCGTATTTATCCCTAATGATCCAATTTCCAGTGTCGTCACGGATAATAAATTTTATTCTGAAAAAATACCTTTTCTGCGAAAGATGTGAGATTATCACTGCTGCTTTTTCATCATTCATGGTAGCGTCAACACGGCCATCAATTCGAAATGTTGACCAACAATGAGATGCTCCATCACGCTTGAATTCATTAAAACAGTCTCTGATTTTACTAATCATGGTTCTATCAAGAATTGTATTCTTTGGTGTATCAGAAACTCTATCGAGATTGAATTGAGCATTTTTCCAAGACGTAATTTCCGATAATCTCTCGAACTCCTTCATATCAGAGATTCTATCGGGATTAATTTTCAATAATCTCTCAAACTTCTTCATTAGACGTTTTGGTTTATCGAGATTAAATCTAGGATTAATTTTCGATAATCTCTTGAACTCCTTCATATCAGAGATTCTATCGGGATTAATTTTCAATAATCTCTTGAACTCCTTCACTAGACGTTTTTTTGGTTTATCGAGATTAAATCTAGGATTAATTTTCAATAATCTCTTAAACTCCTTCATGTTACCGTCTACTAGACGTTTTTTTTTGGGTTTATCGAGATTAAATCTAGGATTAATTTTCAATAATCTCTTAAACTCCTTCATGTTACCGTCCACTAGACGTTTTTTTGGTTTATCGAGATTAAATCTAGGACTAATTTTCAATAATCTCTTAAACTCCTTCATGTTACCGTCTACTAGACGTTTTTTTTTTGGTTTATCGAGATTAAATCTAGGATTAATTTTCAATAATCTCTTAAACTCCTTCATGTTACCGTCCACTAGACGTTTTTTTGGTTTATCGAGATTAAATCTAGGACTAATTTTCAATAATCTCTTAAACTCCTTCATGTTACCGTCTACTAGACGTTTTTTTGGTTTATCGAGATTAAATCTAGGATTAATTTTCAATAATCTCTTAAACTCCTTATCAGGATTGAATTGAGCATTTTTCCAAGACGCAATTTTCGATAATCTCTCGAACTTCTTCATACTATAATTAAAACAAGTATTTAAATGAAAGAATTTTATATAATGAATCACTGCAAATGGCTCATGATTGGATCGACGACACCGTGTAACAAATCATGCAGAAATGAATTCTGTGGGTATCATATGCAAAGTTTTCGACATGGAAGCCTTGGTCCGTTACCCTGCATACGATGTGGGGTTGGAGTCAGGGGGAAATCACAATTATGTCTGAATTGTGGTGGTAAACGATACAGGGAGTTGAAGCGTTATTATGACAAAAAAATAAAAATGGAAAATCATATGAATTTTCAATAAAAAATTCTGACCCTGACAAAGCCCCTGACCTTGACTCTGTCAAGGACAAAGTCAGCGACAAAGTCATAAGAACTCCCCAAGACTACATTGAAAGATTCATTATTAGACCAAACAATGAATTAGACAAACAATAGTATAGTATATAAATGAACCAAGAATTCAGACCACACCCTGTGATTTTAAATTATGAAGCATCCAGTGATGGTACTGTCAGACACTGTAGACTGAAGAAACCTGTTGGTGCTGTGAATAATCAAGGGTATTTGAAGTTTCGCGCTGGAAAGAAATTTTATCTCAATCATCGTTTCGTGTATGAATGTCACAATGGATTGATCAAGGATGGTTTTGTTATTGATCACAAGGATTCTAATCCAAGGAATAATTCTTTATCAAATCTGCAAGCTGTTACACAAAGTGAGAATACCAAACGAGGAAAGACTGGCAATTATAAATCAACTGGGAAGAGACCCGTAAAATCTTTTAATACGATAACTAACGAAGAAAAAATATTTTCATCTATGAATAAAGCCGGTAGGCATTTCGATATTTGTGAATCCTCAGTACGATATGATGCAGAGGAGATTTATCGATCTGTGATTTCAAAAAAGACCAAACAGAAAATTAAATTTGGTTATGTATGATGCGTCATATTTTTCATTTAGAAATATAGAATTGTTATAGAATATGAATTCTGAAACAATGAATAGCATTATAGCCGAAATTTTAAAATTGAAAAGTCAGGATATCAAACTATCAGATGGGTTAAATCCTGATCAAATTGTGTCTGATTTTCAGGATATAGAATACGGAGTTAACACTAACAAGTATAACTACCAAAGAAATATGCGCTCATCAAAAAAATTTAGAATTCTATTCGGGACTCTCTTGCATTTTCCAGTGAAGTAAGTGTGTTTGTCCCGTTATATACTATCGTAGAGGGAATACGAAAAGAATTGGGTAACGAATACGAATTGAAAAAAGAGGTTAATTCTAAAATTAGAAACCTACGAGCGTTAATTCAAGAAAATGAACGATTTTGACCGTGACCGACCGACCCTCAAAGAGATTTTGTCGTTTTTTGATTGTGACCGACCTCAGAGAGATTTTCATTTTTTTAGCATTTTTTGATTGAAAATGTCAAAATCAGTGAATAAAAAATATTTCAAACACACTGAATAAAAAATATTTCAAACACACTGAATAAAAAATATTTCACACACAGTGAATACAAAATCGATAGGCCGTTAATGGATGGTTTAGTCGATATGATGATTCCGATTGATCAAAAAAAGAATGAAGGAAGTGTCAGTATTATTATTTTATATACAATTTGGACACTTCCTTCATCGATTATAGAGCCATTAAAACAACAAAATAACGCTTCCATGATCGTGTTAAAAATCATCCGACATGTCTGACATGTAACAAAAAAGTGAGGGAAGTGTCAGTATTATTATTTTATATACAATTTGGACACTTCCTTCGTCAGTGATAACGCCCTTAAAACAACAAAATAACGCTTCCATGATCGTGTTAAACATCATCCGACGTGTCGAATTAACTGAAAAGTGTTTTCGTCTTTTAGGTCAGGTTCGGAAAATTGTTTTGCAATTGAAAAATTGTTACGATTTCAAATAATGGTCAATGAAGCATTAACGACCCGATTGGCTCGTGAAAGACTAGATGCAATCAAGAGATTTATACCAATTCGAGACTCTGTAAGGAATAAACTGCTACAACGACAGAGTTTACAAACGGATTTTGCTGTGGGATTTGAAGAATTCTTTAAACCAGTAACCACAGCAACGAAAGGGGTAGAGCGTGCTATACGGGGAGATGTTCCCGAGACGGGGAAATCTCTTATTGGTGAACTTGAAAAAATAACTGAACAAACAAAACAAGCTGTACAAAAAATGGAATCTAAAACACCTGAATCAAAAGACATACGCGTGAGATTTAACGAGGAAGGGTTAGCAGTAATCTATAAGACTGATCCAGCAGAAATTCCTGCGCTTGTTGTTACGTCTTACGAAAACAGGAAAAAAATGTTGAAACCAGAACATCATAAATATGTTAGAAATATAACTCACTGGGCTGATATATTCTACAAAATCAAAACTAAAACAAGTCAAATTGATACCGATAGTGCATCCTATATTGAATATATCAAGATGGTGGGTATAGTGTATAATCAATACGAAGAGTTTAAACAACAACAAAAACCGCAAAAATTGCAAGGAAAGCGACAGCAACTTGCAAAGAAAGTATCTTTTACACCTAAAAAACAACAACAACTACCACCTGATGATGATGCTCTTGATTATTTACAAACTACGGATACAGAAAAACTGGATGAAGCAACTGGTTATAGCGGGAAGGGATTGCCAGATTCCAGTGAAAACGCTAGCGTTGGAAACTCAAAGAGTTTCTGTCCTGATAGTGTTCTCAGTGATATATCACGATTAGAAGTTCTTGTAGGAGGGTCCCGAGCTGGAAATAACTCTCCAGAAATAATTAATGAAGCAGCTGATATCTGTAGACGGTTATTTCAAGGTGGTATCATGGATATCAGCACATATCGAGATTTCATTGGCGAGTTATCAAGTGGGTATCACAGTGACTGAATTTATAATTGAAAAATTGTTTTATAATTGAAAAATTGTTTTACAATTTAAATAATGATCATACACTACAATCATGATAAACCAACCCCCGTCTATTTTTTTTTTGTAGTTAATTCACGGTTTCCAGTTTATAGAGCATACTATGGTGATGGTTTAGGTAATACAACTGCAGGGTTATTTTCAAGAATGGCCCCAAAAGTGATGCCGTTAGCTAAACAATTATCAATGAAAGCAATTGATGTTATTCGTGATAAGGGTATCAGTGCTGTTGGAGATCTTGCCGGGAAAGCGTTTTCAGCCGCAAAGAATAAAATAACATCATTAGTTAGACGAAGAAAGAAACCGTTACCGTCTACAGCGGAAATGCCTGCAAGTGTTAGTAAAATTATAAATAACGCAGTAGATGAAAAACTAGCGTCGTTGATAACCCCCGACCAAAGCAATATTGCAAATATGATAGCAGGGAGTGGCTTTAAAAAACTACGACGATGAAATCCTACGATTCTTTCACGATGAAAATCGTTTACGATTTCACGATTTAGACTCTGATAAATAGAATAAAATGTTCAAAAAGTCACATGATCCAGCGTTTGATATAGACGCCCCAGTTGGCAAGGATGATTCTGGAACGATTATCAATATTACGCCTATCATGCAATAGACTCAAATAGTCGATCAAGAATTTAAGTTCAAGTTCATGATACCAGTAAGTATTTTCTACCCGCTGAAGCGTTTATTGAAGTAGAAGGAGAACTTGTAACAGCTGCTGATATTACTGCTGTACCAGCACCGTATCCAGCTGCTACCCAAGTCGGATTTGTCAATAATGGTATTATGGCGTTATTCGAAAGTGCTAGATATCTCATTGATGGAAAAGAAATCGAGTCTATAGATCGCGATGTTGATGTGGCTACAACAATAATCGGGTTAGCGAGATATTCCGATGATTATACAAGATCAGCAGGACCTTCTATGATGTTTGCAAAAGATGTTAAAAATACCGCTGGAGGAAATCAATTTATTATAAGACGACCACAGAATAATGCTGGTGCTGCTAATGTTGATGTCGAGAATATGATTATAAACAACGATCCTAATTTCAATCTAGGAGCTGCAACACGTATTTCAATGTTGGAAGGGCGGCGTAAATCATTTTCATGCGCGATTCCACTGCATCACATATTTGGATTCTGTAGAAACGTCCGAAAATTTATCTACGGGGCGAAGCATACAGTAGCGCTTGTACGAAAAAGTGATGATAATGACGCAATTTGGAGGATTCCAGCAAACTCAGCTGCAGATCATGTAAATGATGATGCCGGTAAAGTCATTTTAACAAAAATATCATTGTGGATGCCAGTGTTGACTCCATCAATCACCGCAGAAGAACGATTACTATCATTTATGGACCAAGGAGGAAAATCATTACTAAGTTGGCTAACGGTAAGTACAGATGTTAAACAATCAAATATCAACGGGTTATTCACGTGGAATCTAGCATCAAAATAAGGCATTGCTGCTCCACGTCATATATTTATTGCGTTACAGGATAACACACGAGTTGGCGATTAACGTTTCAGTCATATAATATTTGATCAATTAGGTGTTAAAGACGTCTCACTGAGAAAAAACGGTCAGCAGGAACCATCCGAAGATGTACAACTTAATTACACAGAAAATCATATTGCTCGCGTGTATCATAGATTGTTGTCGTTTATGGCACGTTATCAAAATGTTGATACTGGTCTACAAATATCACAATTTGATTTTAAAAATCTGTATCCGATCTATTACTTTTCACTGGAACATCTTGATTTAACAAGACAGTCCGTCGTTGATATACACTTTAGAGCTACTGTGAGCCGTGGTGTTATTGTTAATTATAGAGCAGTTGCTGTCATTCTCAGCGACAAATCAATGCTACTTGAAGTTGTTGGAGGAAGAATGAGTGTGGCAGATGCGCCAGTAGAAAATCTATGATTTTCAAAAACATGTAATTGAAATCGTAAACGATTTTCTCGATTTAGAATTAATCTATTATGTATAATGTCGTATAGTCATATCAATGTGTCTTTGACACCTGGTCAATTAAAAAAATTGCAATCAGAATCGGCTAAGCAGTGTGGAACCACAATATCGCTGAAACCTAATCAAATGAATGGTGGGGCAAATAAATTGTCACTGACAACTCGTCAAGTGAAACATTTCAATGATGCACTTGTAGCAAAAAAAGGTGTCCAGATTACTATTTCTGCGGCTGCTATCAAAAATATGATAAAATCAGGTGGTATATTCCCGTTGTTAGCTGCGATTCCAGCGTTGATTGCGGCAGCAGCCCCAGATGTTGCAAAAGCGGCAGCGTTAGGAGCTGTTGGCACCGCGGCAGGAATGGCACTAAACAAGGCAACTGGGCAGGGTTATAAAAAAGGGAAAGGGTCTAAGACTACCAGGAACCCCGTATTCGTGTTACAGCGGAAAAAGGCCCGAGACTAGGACCGGTTTATTAACTCAAAAATCTTCGATTGGAAATCCTTCGGATTTCACGCCAATGTCCAATTTTGATTTACTCGATGCTGCTAAAAAACTCGCGATTAAAAACTTCAGAGGTGTCTTTATGAAAGATCAATTACCGATACAACCAAACAACGTTGAAACCAGTATCATTAATCTCGATAACAGCACCGGACCTGGAACTCACTGGGTTGCATACGCTATTGATCCACGTGGGATTGTCTATTTTGATTCATATGGATTAGCCCCGCCAAAAGAGTTTATGCGTTATATAAAAACTTTTCCAATGAAGACTTGGTATTCTACGCTACCAACACAACAAATGAATGATCCACCAATATGTGGCAGCGAAGTATTAAATGTCCTCGATGCTATTTCTAACTCCTTGGATAACCCAAGGGGAAAACCACCACATGTTGTCGTAAATGAATACACTAGTAGTCGCTGGCGAAAATCATAGATTTTAGAGAGAGAGTTTTGCAATAACATGATTGATATTTGGGGAAGACCTCTGAAACCCAAAACCGATGACACTGTAAAAACATCTGCAACGGGTGATATAAAAAAAATAATTGAAGATGAAATAGCTGAGACGTTGAATTTAGCAAGTGTTGATCCTAATGAAATAGTTGTATTTCAAGATCGTCAGGGTAAATTGAAAACTAGTAATATTTCTCTGGATGATATTTTGGTTAAACAACGAAACGCAATCGAGGATACTATCGTGTTATATTTCGATCAGGGTAAACTCAAACCGGGTGTACTTTTCTCGACTATTACAGATAGATTCACTGAATACGATAAGGAATTTGACGATCATTTGAAAAATTATAATAATTTTCGTAGAAATGTCGTTCATAAGTTCTTTGGGTCTCCGATTGTAGTTACACCATCTATCGCTGAAATTAATTCATTTATTGATGAGACGAAAAACTTCATCGAAGACATCAAAACTGATTTTTCGAGGATGATAACAATCATTGAAAAAACAAAAATTCCTCATGAGAAAACTAATAACGTAGTATACACTATCCAACACGGATCATTTGCGTGGACACCTACAAACAACACATTAGATATCACTGCAACCGTTAAAGGTATTTATCGATTAACACTAGTAACAACGACTCAATTCAATATTTCATCGTCAAGTTCATCCGGGGTCAACAATACGATTTCAATTGAAACCGTTATTTACTTAAATCCGGCAATCTCACCCGAGATGAATTTATCAGCGTTGTAGAAACATGTAATAAAATCATCAATGACATGGAAACATTTCATTCACAAATTATTCAAGAGGTATTAGGTGACAGTAGTCCTGAAACAAGAGATTTATTTGCAAATAAATATAATATCCCCGTCAAAGATATTCCAGCATTCAAACTACCAGGATATAACGTACCAGAACTAAAAAAAACTTCTCAATGATGCCATCGATATTGGTTTTAAAATAATTCATGATGCGTGGAAAAAAACAACATCACCGGAAATAAAAATCCTGACACATAATAATGACCCAGATGGTGGCGGCAGGCATATAGCTCCGTTCAACGTGAATATAACCTCGGTGATTTCGTTCAATTTAGTATGTGATGTTATCGAAGGAAGCTATCAAATAAATCTCGAACGATCAAATCAAGCTCAGCAAGGATATATTCTGTATTCATTGGCACCAATAGCCCCTCCAGGATTTTTAATCATTGAGTCTCCTGTTAATCCAGTCTATATGCGATGTCATAATGATTCATTAACCAGAATTAATTTTAAACTCACTGACCAATCTAATATTCTGATTGATTTCAAAGGCGAGGTTTTACAAATTAGTCTGTTTGTGAAATCATAGAAACCCTCGAACACGATATCGTATCGGACTTGATCAAATCAACGGGTGAGTTTTTTTAACCCAACGGTAACCCTTGCAAGGACAAAATCACTAAGTCCCCATTTGGCAAATGGGGACTTTATTATTTTTTTTAAAATTTTTTTCTCTCGATTTTTTATGTCCCGATCACTCTCCATAGGACATAAATACGTCTTTACGACTCACATATACCCCCTTCCCTAAGGGTACTCAGCCATAGAAGCCTTACTTTTGTTTGAAATCATGTCTGATTCACCCCCTCTGCTGCTAGTGCGGTTTTGTAAATGCGAGGAACGTATTTCACTTTCATGTACAATTTACAGTGGACTAGACTTATAAGTGAACATTGTTGTGGTTAAGGCGGTTTCGAATGGCATGTAAAAGTTAATAAAGGTACTGATAATGAATTGATAAATGTAGTGTAAAATATTCAATTCTTTCTATTTATTACCCATACGCGTACGTTGAATCTTCGATTTTTAATTTCAGGTGAATATTTACAACATATATATGTTAAAAACTATCATTCTTATAGACGTGAACAGTGGACTAACGGTATCGTGTTTAGCTTGTGCACCCAGACAATTTGTACATCACATGTTCGCGCCCCATAGCAGACACATTGTCTGATGATGAAACGAAAGATGTTTTTTTCTATTTAATTGAAGGGAGGAAGAGCGACCCCTCTGAATGCATTCACATTAACATGCAATCCATGCTATCAAGTTTACGGTAGCGTGGGTTGTCGTTTTTACAACTTACGCAACCATGAATTTGATTTGTTGATGTGAATGTAAACATACATGCCCGAAAATGTATACAACCATGGATGTAATTAGCTCTCCGTCACATTTGGGTAGCCCCGTAGTGGTGTTCAAAATGAATTACCGGCCAAAAGGCTCAAATTGAAATCGAAGATTAAAAATCGAAGATTTTCAAAGCAATAGAAAGAACCACAGCGGCCTATATCAGCGGCCAAATGACTGACAATCGCTCATCATGGTTGTTATTTATTTTTGAAAAATATATTTATATTTATATATACCGAATGAATTTTGAAAAATATATTTATATACAGAATGAATTTTGAAAATATTTTTGAAAAATATATTTATATTTATATACAGAATTCTGAAAATATTAACGGCTCATTTATTTTTGAAAAGTATATTTATACAGAATTGATTCTGCATTTATTTTTGAAAAATATATTTATATTTATATACATAATGAATTCTGCATTTATTTTTGAAAAATATATTTATATACAGAATGAATTCTGAAAATATTAACCGCTCATTTATTTTTGAAAAATATATTTATATTTATATACAGAATGAATTCTGCATTTATTTTTAAAAAATATATTTATATTTATATACAGAATGAATTCTGCATTTATTTTTAAAAAATATATTTTTATTTATATACAGAATGAATTCTGCATTTATTTTTGAAAAATATATTTATATACAGAATGAATTCTGAAAATATTAACCGCTCATTTATTTTTGAAAATTATATTTATATACAGAATGAGTTCTGCATTTATTTTTGAAAAATATATTTATATTTATATACAGATCGAATTCTGCAAATTATACTTATATTTATACACAGAATGAATTCTGCATTTATTTTTGAAAAATATATTTATATTTATATACAGAATGAATTCTGCATTTATTTTTGAAAAATATATTTATATATACAGAATGAATTTTGAAAATATTTTTGAAAAATATATTTATGTTTATGTACAGAATTCATTCTGAAAATATTATAGTATAGAGAATGAATTCTGAAAATAATTTTGAAAAGTATATTTATATACAGAATGAATTCTGAAAATATTAACCGCTCATTTATTTTTGAAAAATATATTTATATACAGAATGAATTCTGCATTTATTTTTGAAAAATATATTTATATACAGAATGAATTCTGCATTTATTTTTGAAAAATATATTTATATTTATATACAGAATGAATTCTGCATTTAATTTTGAAAAATATATTTATATTTATATAAAAAGAATGAATTTTGAAAATATTTTTTAAAAATATATTTATATTTATGTACAGAATTCATTCTGAAAATATTATAGTATAGAGAATGAATTCTGAAAATAATTTTGAAAAGTATATTTATTTACAGAATGAATTCTGCATTTATTTTTGAAAAATATATTTATATACAGAATGAATTCTGAAAATATTAACCGCTCATTTATTTTTGAAAAATATATTTATATACAGAATGAATTCTGCATTTATTTTTGAAGAATATATTTATATACAGAATGAATTCTGCATTTTTTTTTTTAAAATATATTTATATACAGAATGAATTCTGCATTTATTTTTGAAAAATATATTTATATACAGAATGAATTCTGAATTTATTTTTGAAAAATATATTTATATACAGAATGAATTCTGCATTTATTTTTGAAAAATATATTTATATACAGAATGAATTCTGCATTTATTTTTGAGAAATATATTTATATACAGAATGAATTCTGAAAATATTATAGTATATTTTGAAAAATATATTTATTTTTATGTACAGAATGAATTCTGAAAAATATTACGGGTCATTTATTTTTGAAAAATATATTTATTTTTATAATTGTAATTACAATTAAAGGTATAATAATTATATACAAAATGAATTCTGAAAATATTAACCGTATTATAAATGAAATAAATGAATTAAAAATCAAAGAATTAAATTATCGGAGGGTTTGGATTCTGATTAAATTTTGTCAGACAAATAAATAATAAATATACACTTTCGAAAAAATATTCTCTGATAAAGCGGATACAGAACTCTATCCGTGAGGGTTTAGTTTATCATGAAGATGTTAGTGTGTTTGTACCATTATGTACAGTCGTAGAAGCTGTAAGAAAACAATTAGGGGCCGAATATGAACAAAAAAAACTAATTAATTCCAAGGCGAAACAGATAAAAAATCTAATTGAGCAAGCTGAGAATTTCTAACGCGGTCTAGGTAAGTTTCTATACCATGAATATTTTTTTTTTTCACAGCACCATCAAGGATGGTGGGATAGTTTTTTTTGACCAAAATGGTTGTTTTTTTTTTTTACCAAAATGGTAATTGAAATTGCTTTGAAAATCTTCGATGGAAACTCTTTGAGTTTCAATTTAACAATAGTTATACTATTTCAATATGATAGGACAATCCTTAACTACTCGAAACGCGAAAGAGAGATTATCTGCGCTTAATAAACTCATCAATTCGTGATAGTGTCCGTGAAAAATTAAAACAACGACAGCTCCTTCAGACTGATTTTACAGAAAGCTCTGAACAACTTTTTTCCCATATAACTACAACAACCAAACAGATAGTGTCAACAATCTCTGAACAAGGAAAAAAACAAGAAGAGACTTTTCTCCCTGTGTTAGATAAAATAGCAAAAAGAACTAAACAAACAAAAAAATCCTTACAATCACTTCCTCGTGATATATCAACTAAACTCGAAGAATTTCAAGTACAACAACCACTAGTTAGTGGACCACCTAAATCAATTATATTTACCGATAGCGCTAAAAAACGAATTCTCAACGAGGATATAAACAATTTAGGTGAATTTGCTGCTAACAGCTATGATTTACAAGAGAAGTTTTTCACGGACAATTATACGGATTATAGAATGTCAAATAATGAATGGGCTGATATATTGTATGAAATAAATACTGGGAGTTTAGATAGAAGGATGAAGGAATACAGAGACTTCAAGAGAAAATTTCAACTCCAAATAAGACAGCAAAAACAAGACCCATACGATGAGAAGGAAATTTCCCAGAGAGAGACTCTGGGGAGTGGAATTTCAGGGGAAAATTTTAGATTTTCAGGTCTAGTTGGAAACGCTAGCGTTTCATGTCCTGGTAATATTCTGAGCGATATAACACGATTAGAAGTTCTCATCGGAGGAAAACGAGCTGGAAATAACTCTCCAGAAATAATTAATGAAGCAGCTGATATATGCAGGCGGTTATTTCAAGGCGGTATCATGGATATTGCAACATATCGAGATTTCATTAACGAGTTAGCGGAAAATCCTACTGATTATTACAGCGACTAAGTCGAAAAATTCTTTGGATTGGAAATTGCTAGCAATGAAAATCCGTAGATAAATATCATTTGAATTACTAGTAATTTAATAAGATGATCATGCACTACAACCATGATAAACCAACCAGCGTCTATGTGGTAAACTCACGATTGCCTGTTTATAGCGCGTACTACGGAGATGGTTTCGGTGATACAGTTGCAGGGTTATTTACAAGAATGGCCCCAAAAGTGATGCCGTTGGCTAAACAATTAGGAATGAAAGCCATTGATGTCATTCGTGATAAGGGTATTAGTGCTGTTGCAGATCTTGCCGGAAAAGCGTTTTCAGCCGCAAAGGATAAAATAACAGCGCTAGTTCGGCGGGGAAAATCCAAAGGATTTTCAAAACCGAGACCATTGCCATCTACAGCGGAAATGCCTGCACGGGTTAGTAAAATAATAAATAACTCAGTGGATCAGAAATTAGCGTCGTTGGTGGCTGCACCGCTGGCGGCTACACCATACACACAGAGTAATACTATTGCAAATATGATAGCGGGTAGTGGATTCAAACAAAAAAGAAATTCAAAGAATTTTCATTGCAAGTGAAATCTTCGATTTTTCAACTCTAACTCTTTGAGTTTCACAATTGAAAACACTAATGTGAATAATAATAATAATGTTAAAAAAAAAACAGCTGATCCGGCGTTGGATTTAGATGCCCCAGTGCGCAAAGATGATTCTGTCCGCGATTATCAATACTATTCCTATCATGCTATACAACCCAACCTAAGATCGCGAATTGAACTTCAAGTTCAAGATACCAGTAAATACTTTTTACCGTGTGAGGCGTTTATTGAAATTGATGGAGAACTCGTAACAAATGTTGCAGTTGATACACCATATGCAGATGACCCAAATATCCGAGTTGGGTTCGTCAACAATGGCATAATGGCGTTATTTGAAAGTGCAAGATATCTCATTGATGGAAAAGAAATTGAATCAATAGACCGTGAGGTTGATGTTGCATCAACAATAATCGGGTTAGCAAGATATTCTGATGATTATACAAGGTCGGCTGGCCCGTCTATGATGTTTGCAAAAGATATTAATAATCACGCTGATCACATTAATCATACTAGGGTAAAAGCAACACGAGATACCGCAGTTGATCCAGCACCAGCCGGATATACTAGACCGGCTGGTACCTTTGATGTCGTAGATATTAATCTCAATTTCAATCTCGGGTTTGCAACACGAGTATCAACGTTGCAAGGACCGCGTCGACAATTTTCATGTGCAATTCCGTTGCATCATATTTTCGGATTCTGCAGAAACGTCCAAAACGTTATTTATGGAGCTAAACACACAATCGCGTTAGTGCGAAAATGCAATGACAATGATGCAATCTGGCGTGCTAATGCTGTTGCTGATGGTAAAGTTGTTTTAACTAAATTGATCTTGTGGATGCCAGTAATGACCCCATCAATTACCACAGAAGAGCGGCTACTCTCATTTATGGACACAGGCGGAAAATCACTGCTAAGTTGGCTAACAACAACGACTGATGTCAAAGAGGATAATTTAGATGGTACATTTACATGGCGTTTGGCATCAAAACAAGGGGTTTCAGCTCCACGCCATATATTTGTAGCGTTACAGACTAGGGATAGGTTAGGTTCCCAAGAACATAGTCATATGATATTTGATCAATTAGGAGTAAATGAAGTTTCGCTAAGAATAAACGGACAACAGGAACCATCCGAGGATATACAGCTTGATTACAATAAAAACCACATAGCACATGTGTATCATAGAATGCTTTCATATATGGGTCGTGATCAAAATGTTCATACTGGTTTACAAATATCGCAACTTGATTTCAAAAACCTCTATCCGATTTATTACTTTTCGCTGGAACATCTTGATTTAACAAGGCAATCCGTTGTTGACATACATTTTCGAGCTCGTATAGTTCCCCTTGCTGGTGTTGCTGTCCCTAATTATAGAGCGGTTGCTGTCATTCTCAGTGATAAATCAATGTTGTTAGAAGGAGTTGGCGGACGAATGAGACTTATTGATGCACCAGTGGAAAATCTTTGATTGAAAAATCCTTGTTGAAATCGTAAAAGATTTTCACAATTAGATCAATTGAAAGCATAAATGTGTTTTACAATAAAATGCCATATAGTGTTGATAGTGTCAAGCTGACTGATGGTCAAGTCAAGAAATTAAAATCAAAATCCGCTAATGAATGTGCCACCACAACAACGCTGAAACCAGCGCAGATGTCCGGCGGTACACATAAAATATCATTAACGGATCGTCAAAAAAAACATTTCAATGATGCGCTAAAGAATAAGCGAGGGGTTCAAATTGTATTTTCGAAGGCTGCAGTCGCCAACATGATAAAATCAGGTGGTATATTTCCGTTGTTAGCTGCGATTCCAGCGTTGATTGCCGCGGGTGCCCCAGCGGTGGCTAAAGTGGCGGCGTTAGGAGCCGTTGGTACCGCGGCAGGAATGGCACTAAAGAAAGCAACGGGGAAAGGGTATAAAAAAAGGGAAAGGGTCTAAGACTACAAGGAACCCCGTATTCATGGTACAAAGGAAGCGGCCTGAGAATCCCAGGAACAGTTTACTAACTCGGGAATTTTTGATTGAGGAACCTAAGGTTGTGGAATCTTCGATTCCAATGTCCAATTTTGATTTACTCGATGCTGCTAAAAAAAATTAGCCATAATAAACTTCAGAGGTGTCTTTATGAAAGATCAATTGCCGGCACAACCAAACAGCGTTGAAACCGGTATTATTAATCTCGATAACAGCACCGGACCTGGTACTCACTGGGTTGCATACGCGATTGATCCACGTGGGATTGTTAATTTCGATTCATATGGATTAGCACCGCCAAAAGAGTTTATGCGGTATATTGAAAATTTACGAAAGGGATTTTCAGTTTGGTATTCTACGTTACCAACACAAACGATGATTGATCCACCCATATGCGGCAATGAAGTATTAAATGTCCTCGATGCTATTTCTAACTCCATGGGTAACCCAAGGGGAAAACCACCTCATGTTGTCGTAAATGAATACACGAGTAATCGCTGGAAAACAAATCAAAGATTTTAGAGAGAGATTATACCGAATAACATGATTGATATTTGGGGAAGACAGTTGAAACCAACCATAGAAACATCTGCAACCGGTGATTTAAAAAAAAATAATCGAAGATGAAATAGCTGAAACGTTGAATTTAGCAAGTGTTGATCCTAATGAAATAGTTGTATTTCAAGATCGTCAGGGTAAATTGAAATCTTGTAATGTTTCTCTTGATGATATTTTAGTTAAACAACGAGACACAATCGAAGGCACTATCGCGTTGTTTTCCGATCAGGGTAAACTCAAACCCGTCAGACTCGTTTTGACGATTACAGATAAACTCACCGAATACGACAAAGAATTTGACGATCATGTGAAAAATTATAATAATTTTCGCAAAAATGTCATCCATAAGATTTTTGGGGCCCCGATTGTAATTACACCATCCCTCGCAGAAATTAAAACGTTTATTGATAATCAAAATGCCACCAGTGACCGCAGAAATGAGTTATTTGCGCGCAGTTTGAGATTCTTCAGCGATGATAATTTAATACTAAGTAAACCCGCTGACATGATATACACGTTAAAAGAAATTGAGCGTAGGTTTGCAGAACTTATTGATGCAAGCAGAGTAAATTTTGCGAATCCCAGCAATGAAGTTAAAAATGTTGTGTACACGACAGCTAGTGGAATTTTCGATTGGGTTAAAAACACTCAAACTCAGCTCAGTTACAAATTTTCAGGTTTGGGGTATATTGATGGAATTTATCGGTTTACAATAATATCTAACGAACATTTTAATATAATATGTACCGATTTAAAAAATGTAATTTTAGGAACTGGTGTTAACACAGTAACGTTTAAATCTAATCCAATTACTGTACTATTTAAAATAAGTGCGGTTAGTGATAGCACAATTAGATTAACGATACCGTGGGTGATAGAATTTGTAGCAAATGTACCGGAACCTGAAAATGATTAATTCAACGACGAACATTTAAAATGATGGAATTGCCATCCAGTTACAGATACAAAACTGTGCGGGAATATGCCGCAACGTTAAAAACACTTTCAGAACAATATCACGCAAAAATGAAAAAATACCGCAGAAGAATAACCGCAATTGACGTTACTGTGTATTCGGTGTCGGGGTTATTGGCAGGTGCTGGTGTTATTTTATCGTCAGTGACCACGATAGCCCCGATTGCAGTTCCAATTGCTATATCTGCTGTAACAACACTTGCAGGAGTCACAACCGCAATCACTAAAAAATTATCATCGTGTTCTCAGGGAAAACTCAACGAGTATACAGCAAAACATCAAATAACATCTAACGGTTACTCGCAATTGTCCTCGTTGATATCATCATCGATTGATGATACAATAATTACCGATGAAGAGTTCTCCGCGATGAGACGTATTTATGATTACGCGGAATCAAAATTAGAAATTGTAAAGAATGATAATAATGTCACTACAATTCAACGAATTGCAACTACTTTAACGAATAGCAGCAAATACCACTCCGACAAAGACAAGCATGATATCAATAACTTCAACGCGTCCTGAATTCAGCGTGAATTTCCCTTCCCCGATTCCAGTGAAAGAAATTGCATTAGCTAAATTACGAGTATACCATAGTTGGCCCAATATTAGGTCGGTAGCATTTGGCGGTCAACAACCCAATAATTCACTGGTGTTTGCGTGGAAGAACAAACCCGATGGTACCCCAGACTGGAACGTTGTTTCGATACCAACTGGGTCGTACCAAATTGAACAAATTAATGCTGAATTACAACGCAGAATAAAATCTATTACTGGAAAAGAATCAAAAATAGCTATTAAAGTTCATGAACCAACGTTATCATCCGCGATTGAAATAAGCACAGAGGGATACGCCGTAGATATTTATAACAGCTCGTTAAGAACGGTGTTAGGATGGCCTGAAAATTCACAACAAACAAAAATCCTGACTCACAATAATGACCCAGATGGTGGCGGTAGACATATCGCTGTGAACAACGTTAATATATCCACGGTGATTGCATTGAATTTAGTATGTGACGCCATCGAAGGAAGGTATCAAATAAATCTCGAGCGATCAAATCAGGCTCAGCAAGGATATATTCTATATTCATTTGCACCAACGGCTCCACCAGGATTTCTAATAATTGAGGATCCAACTAATCCAGTCTTTATGCGATGTCATAATGATTCGCTAACGAGAATTAATTTCAAACTCACTGACCAGTCTAATAATCTAATTGATCTACAAAATGAAGTTTTGCAAATTAGTCTGTTTGTGAAATCTTGAAAGGATTTTCATCGTAAATTACTTGGAAAATCTTCGATTTTTAATTTCGAAGGATTTTCAAACATAGCGATTTTCATAGTAAAAAAATTGATAACTCATAGCAGCAGAAGGGGTGAGTGACAGCGACAATGGTGTCGTTGACGAAGTCATCGAGGAAGCCTCAATTTACCGAATCGACGCCTTTTTTAAACTATTTAGTAGAAGCCTCAGATTGCCAAATCGACGCTTCTACAAAGTTGTCTGATTCACCTCCTCTGCTGCTCAAATTGTTATGCAAGTTAGCAATGGAAATTAATATCCCTTACTATTATTTCAAATTGTCTTGCAAGTTAGCAATGAAAATTAATATCAATTGCTAATTTTTCAAATTGTCTTGCATGTTAGCAATGGAAAAAAATTAATATCTCTTACAATTATTTCAAATTATCTTGCAAGTTAGCAATGCAAATTAATATCCTTTACTATTTTTTCAAATTGTCCTGCAAGTTAGCAATGAAAAAAATTAATATCCATTACTATTATTTCAAAATGTCTTGCAAAATTAATGATGAAAATTAATAACCGTTACTGAGAAAATAAAATGATATGGTTAAGAGATTATAAAGCAGGACAAAATCTTGCGTATACAAGAAAATGAAATGGATAACAGATGGTAGGAAGAAATCTGCAAATCAGATACTATTTTTCACTGTGGACGAAGACTATATTTTTCCAAATTGTTTTTCATGGACAGAAATTTTAGTTAAATGGCTAGGAACTTTGCATACAAGTTTAGCTGTAAACTTATTTCATAATAAATTTGAAATTAATGATGTTGGATGATATACACTGGTTTTATAATCTGATGGTTTGTTGGGTAGATAAGTTTGGGTTTCCCTGTTGCTATAAAGCACTTATTTTGAAAGGCACTGGGGTGTTGTTAATAAAGCAACTAAATTGATGATCAGGGACGCAAGTTTATCTCCTAAGACATTTCTCAAATAATGGGTTTCATTCTACAAATTTGAAAATCAGTGACCTAGATGTGCAAATTAGTGGACAATATATATATATATATATATATTCTGAAAGTCAGTGGCCTAGGTTCTTTGTAAAAATTCTGAAGACTAGTGGCCTAGGTTCTATTTTAAAAATAATTATGAATAATGGCCTTGAGTAAAGGTAAAGTATTATGAGACTTATAAGCTGAACTTTATTTGTCACACAACTTAGGCCACATTCAAAAAAAAGTGACAAGAAGATTTACAAGATAAACATTATGGCAGACACATGGGATATACAGGATGGACATTATGACAGACACATGAGATATTCAAGATGACATTATGGCAGACACATGGGATATACAGGATGGACATTATGACAGACACATGGTATATTCAAGATGGACATTATGACAGACACATGGTATATTCAAGATGGACATTATGACAGGCACATGGGATATTCAAGATGGACATTATTGCAGATACATGGAATATTCAGGATGGACATTATGACAGTCATATGGGATATTCAACATGAAATTATGACAGACACATGAGATATTCAAGATGACATTATGACAGACACATGGGATATTCAAGAGGGACATTGTGACAGACACATGGGATATTCAAGATGACATTATGACAGACACATGGAATATCCAGGATGGACATTATGACAGGCACATGGGATATTCAAGATGGACATTATGGTAGAAACATGGGATATCCAGGATGTACATTATGACAGTCATATGGGATATTCAAGATGAAATTATGACAGACACATGGTATATTCAAGATGGACATTGTGACAGACACATGGAATATTCAAGATGGACATTATGACAGACACATGGAATACTCAAGATGACATTATAACAGACACATGGAATATTCAAGATGACATTATGACAGACACATGGGATATTCAAGATGGACATTATGACAGACACGTGGGATATTCAAGATGGACATAATGACAGACACATGAGATATTCAAGATGACATTATGACAGACACATGGGATATTCAGGATGGATATTATGACAGACACATGGGATATTCAAGATGACATTATGACAGACGCATGGAATATTCAAGATGACATTATGACTGACAAATGGAATATCCAGGATGGACATTATGACAGACACATGGTATATTCAAGATGGAAATTATGACAGGCACATGGGATATTCAAGATGGACATTATTGCAGATACATGGAATATTCAGGATGGACATAATGACAGTCATATGGGATATTAAACATGAAATTATGACAGACACATGAGATATTCAAGATGACATTATGACAGACACATGGGATATTCAAGAGGGACATTGTGACAGACACATGGGATATTCAAGATGACATTATGACAGACACACAGAATATCCAGGATGGACATTATGACAGACACATGGGATATTCAAGATGGACATTATGGCAGACACATGATATATTCAAGATGGACATTATGACAGACACATGGGATATTCAAGAGTGACATTGTGACAGACACATGGAATATTCAAGATGGACATTATGACAGACACATGGAATATTCAAGATGACATTATAACAGACACATGGAATATTCAAGATGACATTATGACAGACACATGGGATATTCAAGATGGACATTATGACAGACACATGGTATATTCAAGATGGACATTATGACAGGCACATGAGATATTCAAAGTGGACATTATGGCAGATACATGGGATATTCAGGATGAACATTCAGGATGGACATTATGACAGTCATATGGGATATTCAAGATGAAATTATGACAGACACATGGAATATTCAAGATGGACATTATGACAGAGACATGGAATATTCAAGATGACATTATAACAGACACATGGGATATTCAAGATGGTCATTATGATAGACACATGGTATATTCAAGATGGACATTATGACAGGCACATGAGATATTCAAAATGGACATTATGGCAGATACATGGGATATTCAGGATGGACATTCAGGATGGACATTATGACAGTCATATGGGATATTCAAGATGAAATTATGACAGACGCATGGGATATTCAAGAGTGACATTGTGACAGACACATGGGATATTCAAGATGGACATTATAACAGACACATGGAATATTCAAGATGACATTATGACAGACACATGGGATATTCAAGATGGACATTATAATAGACACATGGAATATTCAAGATGACATTATGACAGACATATGGAATATCCAGGATGGACATTATGACAGACACATGGGATATTCAAGATGGACATTATGACAGACACATGGGATATTCAAGATGACATTATGGCAGAGACATGGGATATTCAGGATGGACATTATGACAGACACATGGGATATTCAGGATGGACATTATGACAGACACATGGGATATTCAAGATGACATTATGGCAGAGACATGGGATATTCAAGATGGACATTATAATAGACACATGGAATATTCAAGATGACATTATGACAGACACATGGAATATCCAGGATGGACATTATGACAGACACATGGGATATTCAAGATGGACATTATGGCAGACACATGAGTTATTCAGGACAGACATTACGACAGACACATGGGATATTCAGGATGGACATTATGACAGACACATGGGATATTCAAGATGACATTATGGCAGAGACATGGGATATTCAAGATGGACATTAAGACACACACATGGGATGTTCAAGCATATTTCCAAAAGTAAAAAATTTCATTTATGAGGATCTCAAGGTTGTTTAATTAAAATAATATAGTGATTCAACCATCTATTATGGAGTATTCATAAGATTCTCAATATTGAGTCTATGATGGCCATAATGAATATTTGAGTGCAATATTTTATAATCCTATCCAAGAGTCAACATTTTCGTATAGGACCATCATAACATCATAAATAATGTATGAGTGCATATCCACAGGCAACATTTATATTTAGTATGAACAACACACTGTAATGAATGTCTGAGTGTATATTCAACAGGCAACATTTTCATATTGGACCAAGAATACACCATAATGTTTTAGTCCATATGTAACATGCAACATTTTCATATTGGACCAAGAATAAACCATAATGTTTTAGTCCATATCTAACATGCAACATTTTCATATTGGACCAAGAATACACCATAATGTTTTAGTCCATATCTAACATGCAACATTTTCATTTAGGACAAACATAACTCCATAATGTCTGACTGCAAATCCGACATGGAACATTTTCATTTAGGACTAACAATACACCATAATGAGGGGCCATGAGTGGCAAAGTGGCAAAGTGGTCTAAAATGCTCTTCATTACGGATCACTGCCATCTCACCTCTGTGTGGGTTTGAGTCTCAGATTTGACCAATGTGGGTCTGTGAGAAAGCTTGGCAATAGATTCCTGTAGGTCTGTGTTTTTTTCTGTGGTTTTCCTGGGTTCTTCCACCACTATTAATACTGGCCGACACGTATAGCCTATCGTATACTGAAAAATGGAGTTAAACACTACAACAACACCATAATGAATGTCTGAGTCCATATCCAACAGGCAGAATTTTCATTTAGAATCAACAATACACCATAATGAATGAGTTCATATCCAACATGCAGCATTTTCATTTAGAACCAACAATACACCAGCAAAAATGTCTGAGTGCATATCCAACAGTCAACACTATACTGGCTGCCCAATCACTATTACTTTCATTTAGGTATGAACGATACACTGGGTGTCCACTCAATAACTACTTTGTTCATTCAGATTTAGAGGCTACATTGGCAGTCCATTCACTACCACTTTTATTTATGTATGGAAGCTACACTGGCTGTGCAATTCACTTTCACTTTGATTTAGGTATGGAAGCTACACTGGCTGTGCAACTCACTTTCACTTTTATTTAGGTATGGAAGCTACACTGGCTGTGCAATTTTATTTTGATATGGAGACTATATCAGATTTGCAATCAGTACCATGTGTTTTAGTTTTAGAGGCTTTTCTTGTTGCTCAATCACTACCACGTTTACTTAGATACAACTCATCATCGTAGAAAGACATTAAGTCTTAATCTAATTAAGTTTTAACCATCATACAAAGAAATCAAGTCTTAATCCCATTAAGTCTTACATTATACAAAGACATTAAGTCTTAATCTCATTAAGTCTTAATCATCATACAAAAACATCAAGTCTTAATCTCATTAAGTCTTACATTATACAAAGACATCAAGTCTTAATCTCATTAGGTCTGAATCATCATGCAAAGACATCAAGTCTTAATCTCATTAAGTCTTAATCATCATACAAAGATATTAAGTCTTAATCTCACTAAGTCTTAATCTGATGACAATATGATCATTTGTTAAGTATCAATATTTTAAAGACCATTGTCATGGCAGCCATATTGTCATACTGAAATATGAATGACTGTTATTTAGTGTAAATGACTGTTATTTAGTGCAAATGACTGTTATTTAGTTTAAATTACTGTTATTTAGTGTAAATGACTGTTATTTAGTGCAAATGACTGTTATTTGGAAGCAGCTTGATATTTGGATGAATGTGTTTATATTGTTACATTTGGGTGGAGTAGCAATAACAAATATGTACTAATTTAAGCGATTTACAGTCGACATATGAAAAGCCGTAGCATAGGCTCTACTGTTCTACAACCAGCACACCCAAAACACAGAACAACAGTTTAGATCCCAATACCAGATTTTATTAAATCATTGATATAATAAATTAAATGTAAAATTATATATATATTACTTTTATTATATGATTTGCATTGCTTAACATTATATATATATATATATGTTCACTATGACTAGCCATAACATTCTAACAGAAAATATGGTAATAAATAGATTGGAGTATTTTTGTGTAAAATAAATTATCGCATTATCCAATACAGCAAAGGAGAAATATACATAAAGCAAAATAAAAAACACAATTTAATTAATCAATTACCTAATTTGCTTACTTATTTTTGTATACTTAAAACAAATCAAACACAGAATTTAAATAATCAATTACCTTCTATTGAAAGTTTATACTATTATTGTTTGTGTAACTATAAATTATATCTGTATAAATATAAATTCAGCTACTTCTACAGTCTCCAAGTTATAAATAACACTGGGTGTCTAGGATCTGAACAGAAATCCTGGGAAACCCCATTAATGAGGTCGTCATATTGTGTATATAGTAACCTTCAGTACAGTACTATTTTCTGAGTCCCATCAATATGGACTTCATATTGTCTATATACTGTAGTAACCTTTAGTACAGTACTATTTTCTGAGTCCTATCAATACGGACTTCATATTGTCTATATACTGTAGTAACCTTTAGTACAGTACTATTTTCTGAGTCCTATCAATACGGACTTCATATTTTCTATATACTGTAGTAACCTTTAGTACAGTACTATTTTCTGAGTCCTATCAATACGGACTTCATATTGTATATATCCTGTAGTAACCTTTAGTACAGTAATATACTTCACATTGTCTACAAAGTAACCTCTAATACAGTAGAGTACTAATCTAATACTATTATCTGATACAAGTAGCTAATAGGCATGAACATAAACAATAGAAAAAGCAACTAGACAATTGTATAAACAATTATTACAAGTTAGTTGAAAAGTTAGATGAAAAAGTTTTGGCTTTGTACATACATTTAGTTTTTTAGTGGTCTAAAGCGCTCTCTGCTATGGATCATTGCCATCTCACTTCTGTCTGCGTGGGTTCAAGTCTAAGATTCGGCTAATGTGGGTATGTGAGAAAGCTTGCCAGTAGCTTATTGTGGGTCGGTGGTTCTTCCCGTGGTTTTCCTGGGTTCTTCCTCCACCAATAATACTGGCCGCCATGTATAGCCTATCATGTACTGAAAAATGGCATTAAACCCTACAACAACAACAACAACATATAGTAACCATACTATTTTCTGAGTCCCGTTGATGAGGACTTCGCATTATTCACATAGTAACCTCTAGTACAGTAATATTCTTCACATTGTCTACAAAGCAATCTCTAATACAGTAGAGTACTAATCTAATACTATTATCTGATACAAATAGGCCAATAGGCAAGAACATACAAAAATTAGCAAGCAACTAGACAATTATATAAAAAAAATGATTACAAGTAAATTGTTAAGTATTATGAAAAAGTTTGGCTTTGTACATACATTTTGCTGTCAGGCAGATTAAAATTTCCGGCGTCAACTTTGTTAAAAGACATTTTGCACATAACAAGATTTCTATTTATTTTGATATAGAAGTGAGACAGTCTGTTTAGTGAAATAGATTTCTATTTTTAATTTGATATAGAAGTGAGACAGTCTGTTTAAGACAAATGCCCGATGTGACTAATCTAAAAATAATTTGGCACACATTTAAACTATCACAGAAAACTCCAAAAATCACACATAAAACATGTAAAATATTCTAAAATTGTTACAGAAAATCTAAGTTTAAAAAAAACTACACACAAGATCTATTTTATGCAGAACACAAAAATACAGAATAATATAATATGAGGAAAGAATTAATACATGCACTGCAAGTAAAAGCATAATGCACTCTCTCTCTCTCTGTCTCTCTCTGTCTCTCTCTCTCTCTCTCTTTATCTCAAACAAGCCACTGTTCATTATTACCCAAATTCTACAACATCAAAAATGCATAACTACAATAACATCAATATTATCTAGGAAATTTAAACACAACTATGTTGTTTCTGTGAATGATTAGCTTTTTGGGAAAATGAATTAAAATGTACATAATACTTGGCCAATCAGTGTCCAGTATGTTTATTTATATATAAATGCTGAAAAGCAAAACATGCATTTGGACTAAATTTGGCTGGATTTTTAATGTAAGAAAACCAGTTACACATAATAGCATGGCTTATTCTTCTTCTTCTTCTTCTTCTTCTTCTTCTTATTATTATTACTGTTATTACTATTATTATTATTATTATTATTATTGTTATTATTATTATTATTATTATTATTATTATTATTATTATTGTTATTATTATTATTATTATTATTATTGCTATTATTATTATTATTATTATTATTATTATTGTTGTTGTTGTTGTTGTTGTTGTTGTTGTTGTTGTTGTTGTTGTTGTTACACCACATTATTTAGCAGCATCAAGTTCAATTGGAATGTTATTATGGTTCTGAATACTGTTACTGGAGATGTTTATGAAGAAATTGTTGAACATTTCCACAATGTCTTGTACAGATATTGCTACATCATCATTTTGCTGAAGTCTAGGGGGAAGACAACTGTTCTTGGGTGGGTTCAGTTCTTTTAGATGCTTCCACAATGTTTTGGTACTCTAACTTTCTTTAATAGCCTGTTTATAGTAGTTCTCTTTTGCCTTATCTATCAGGTGCTTAGTTTTATTCCTCCACTTTCTATAGCTTTTCATGTCTTTTTTCTTGTGGAAATGATATCTTACGTGCCTAGCATCTTTGATCTCAGGGTTATTCCACTTGGGTGTAATTTGGTGTTTAACCCTTTTTGTTTTAATTAGGGCATGCTTGTCTAAGGCTGCATTGAACATCTGATACCATTTGTCTAAAGCAGTGTTGACATCAGCTATATTGCAGACTGATTGGAAGGGTTTGCATACTAAATCATTTAAGAACATTTCCTCATCAAACTGTTTGAAGTCCCTGTATTGTATTTCAATGTGTTGCCCATTTTTATGATTTTGGAACATGTCTAGTTATACAGACTGGGTAGTGGTTACTCAGTGCATACACTGGCACATTTATTTCACTTTATCTTTTCAGGTTTGCTGTCATAGACATGATCAATGATGGTTGCACTTTTATCTGTTACTCTAGTTGGGGTTTTAATTAATTGAGTAAAGTTTTAAGTTTCAACGTTACTTATCAATGTTAACCATGGAGTTTTCATGTAGTCAATGTTAAAGTCACCTAAATTTTCCTTTATTAATGCTTTTTGAATTTGCATCTGAAATTTATCAATCCAATCCACTGTGCAACTAGGTGGCCTGTAATAAATAGTATTAGCACTGATTGGGCAAGGGCAAGACATCTGTTATAACTAATGGAACTGTCTACATTGATTCAAGAATAACCTCATCCCCCATGGAGTCTCTATCTTTTCTTTCAAAGTTGAACCCTTGTATTTGGAGAGCTAAATCATTAGTATTATAATAGAGAAAGGTTTCACATAGACCCAGAGTATTGACAGATTGAATGTGATGTAATATTAATTTAATCTCATGCAGTTTAGGGAGGATGTGTTTATGTTGATTACTGGCAAACTTCCTTTGAGGAGACCAAAGATATTACAATTTTGATCAGAGGATTGATTTTCAGACAATTTAGTATGCAATGTATTGTTTTTGACTTGACAGATTTCTTTTCTATGCCTTGACTATTTACATAAGCACAATAAGAAGATAACATACAAGATGAATCTGTTGTACCATGACCGCATGTAGTGAATACATGAGAATACTCAATATGAGACTGATATACATACATACAAGAAGACATTGATATATAAGACACTTGAGTACTGGTCTACATTCGTATGGAGCATGGTTGTAACAATGAACACAAAACAACCATCACTGACACTAATAATAAAAGAATGTGGCAGGGTCTCTGTTGTTTAGCTGTATTTAGTTCCATTCCTGTCTTTGCTGATTGTGTTGACTGTCCTGTGGATGAAAAATATTAAAAGTCAGCTTATTATTTTTAAAATGTGTTGAGATGCAATCATTACATTTACAAAATCTGCCAATCTTGCAGTTTTGAGTAATTTCATTAGAACAGTATTCCATGTTAAGCAATGACATAAGCAATTCAACATATTTAAACATCTCTACAATTGTAAATTTGAATTGCTTTACTGTGTAGAAAAACAAGATGGTAACTATATACCTAACTAGACATATGACCATTGCAAGGAGCAGGCTTTTGTAAGAACAAAACTCTATGTATAAGCATCTGCAACTACATGTATGTAGTTTGAAAAACGTTCCTTGTAAAGGTATATATGTAATTGATAATACTGTTTCTTCCTTGTAAAGGTATAGATGTAATTGATAATACTCTTTCTTCCTTGTAAAGGTATATATGTAATTGATAATACTCTTTCTTCCTTGCAAAGGTATAGATGTAATTAATAATACTCTTTCTTCCTTGCAAAGGTATAGATGTAATTATACATACACTCCTTTATTTGTAACATATTGATGTAATAAATACACTGAGTTTTATCATTATTATTAATCCATAATTGTTTTGATAATACAAATAGTGAATAAGTTTAATAATTATCAGATCAGCTGCTGAACTGCTGACTAGAAGCTGATACAAGATTAAATCAATAAAAGTACTCAAATGAGGTCTTCATTAAATAAATATATTTATCAAATCAGTAATATGCATGGATCAAAGTAATGAGAGTATTCAAATGAGGTCTTCATTAAATAAGTATATTTATCAAATCAGTAATATGCATGGATCAAAGTAATGATAGTACTCAAATGAGGTCTTCATTAAATAAGTATATTTATCAAATCAGTAATATGCATAGATCAAAGTAATAATAGTACTCAAATGAGGTCTTCATTAAATAAGTATATTTATCAAATCAGTAATATGCATAGATCAAAGTAATAATAGTTCTCAAATGAGGTCTTCATTAAATAAGTATATTTATCAAATCAGTAATATGTATGGATCAAAGTCTGTTTATTTGATTAGGATTTTTAACATAGATTTAACAAGTTTTCAGTTATATCTCTATGATGTCTGCAGTGAGGCAGTTTATAGTGATGTCTAGCAATGGGGCATCATTAACTCATCTGTGATTGCAATAATATGAGCTAACATTCCACGAATGGTCTAAATCTAACTTAACTCATCTGTGATTGCAATGATATGAGCTAACATTCCATGAGTGGACTAAATCTAACTTAACTCATCTGTGATTGCAATGATATAAGCAAACATTCCATGAGTGGACTAAATCTAACATAACTCATCTGTGATTGCAATGATATGAGCTAACATTCCATGAGTGGACTAAATCTGATCTAAAATATTGTCTGTAGAATGTTTCCAAGATCAACCAATTGGATCCATCAAAACTCTCTTGAAATTTTTCATAAAAAGCACATGCTGAACTTTTCTGATTTGTTCCTGGAAACTTAATGAAACTATGCTGAATGTTTATGCTAGCAACATTTTACATATATTAATATATACATTTTACATATATTAATATATACATTTTACATATATTAATATATACATTTTACATATATTAATATATACATTTTAATTATATTACTATATACATTTTGCATATATTAATATATACATTTTACATATATTAATATATACATTTTACATACATTAATATATACATTTTACATATATTCAACTTTCGCTTGCATAATATTAATCATTTCTAAACTTTTGGTCAAAAGTTTTTATGCAGAAAATAAATTTAGATGAATAGAGACCACGACAATGCATTTTGACATACAGAAATACATCAATAAACATTATAAGTATAATAATATGTATAACAAAACAAGAGTCCAAAGTGGATATGAGAGTGATACATGGCAGACATTATGGCTGATAGTCAAATGCAGTAGCAGTTGGTCAAAGAAGTTTGGGTCAACATAATACTTTCCACTGGCTTTTCTTCCAATAATGTTGACTGCAAGTGTCATGATAACAACTCTTTCAAAGTTTCTCTAACTTTTATTTCTCAACCATCCATATCTGAAGGCAGATCAGTGTCATTTTTCTAGTACATTAGGCCATTTAAGTTAAAGTTAATTTATTTATTCATGTCATGCATACCTGTTCATTAGATCATTAAAGTTAAAAAATAATTATTTATTTATGTAATGCAGACCCATTCATTAAGTCATTTAAGTTAAAGTTTTTTTAAATTTATTTATGTAATGCAGACATATTCATTAGGTCATTTAAGTTAAAGTTTTTTTTATTTATGTAATGCATACCCATTCATTAGATCATTAAAGTTAAAAAATAATTATTTATTTATGTAATGCAGACATATTCATTAGGTCATTTAAGTTAAATTTTTTTAAAATTTATTTATGTAATGCAGACATATTCATTAGGTCATTTAAGTTAAAGTTTTTTTTATTTATGTAATGCATACCCGTTCATTAGATCATTAAAGTTAAAAAATAATTATTTATTTATGTAATGCAGACATATTCATTAGGTCATTAAAGTTAAATTTTTTTAAAATTTATTTATGTAATGCAGACATATTCATTAGGTCATTTAAGTTAAACTTTTTAATTTATTTATGTAATGCAGATCCATTCATTAGGTCATTTAAGTAAAAGTTTTTTTTAATTTATTTATGTAATGCAGATCCATTCATTAGGTCATTTAAGTTAAAGTTTTTTTAATTTATTCATGTCATGCAGACATATTCATTAGGTCATTTAAGTTAAAGTTTTTAATTTATTTATGTAATGCAGATCCATTCATTAGGTCATTTAAGTAAAAGTTTTTTTTAATTTATTTATGTAATGCAGATCCATTCATTAGGTCATTTAAGTTAAAGTTTTTTAAATTTATTCATGTCATGCAGACATATTCATTAGGTCATTTAAGTTAAAGTTTTTAATTTATTTATGTAATGCAGATCCATTCATTAGGTCATTTAAGTTAAAGTTTTTTTTAATTTATTTATGTAATGCAGATCCATTCATTAGGTCATTTAAGTTAAAGTTTTTTTAATTTATTCATGTCATGCAGACATATTCATTAGGTCATTTAAGTTAAAGTTTTTAATTTATTTATGTAATGCAGATCCATTCATTAGGTCATTTAAGTAAAAGTTTTTTTTAATTTATTTATGTAATGCAGACATATTCATTAGGTCATTTAAGTTAAAGTTTTTTTTATTTATGTAATGCATACCCATTCATTAGATCATTAAAGTTAAAAAATAATTATTTATTTATGTAATGCAGACATATTCATTAGGTCATTTAAGTTAAAGTTTTTTTAAATTTATTTATGTAATGCAGATCCATTCATTAGGTCATTTAAGATAAAGTTTTTTTTAATTTATTTATGTAATGCAGACATATTCATTAGGTCATTTAAGTTAAAGTTTTTTTAAATTTATTTATGCCATGCAGACATATTCATTAGGTCATTTAAGTTAAAGTTTTTTTAAATTTATTCATGTCATGCAGACATATTCATTAGGTCATTTAAGTTAAGGTTTTTAATTTATTTATGTAATGCAGATCCATTCATTAGGTCATTTAAGTAAAAGTTTTTTTTAAATTTATTTATGTAATGCAGATCCATTCATTAGGTCATTTAAGTTAAAGTTTTTTTAATTTATTCATGTCATGCAGACATATTCATTAGGTCATTTAAGTTCAAGTTTTTAATTTATTTATGTAATGCAGATCCATTCATTAGGTCATTTAAGTAAAAGTTTTTTTTAATTTATTTATGTAATGCAGACATATTCATTAGGTCATTTAAGTTAAAGTTTTTTTATTTATTCATGTAATGCAGACATATTCATTAGGTCATTTAAGTTAAAGTTTTTTTATTTATTCATGTAATGCAGACATATTCATTAGGTCATTTAAGTTAAAGTTTTTTTAAATTTATTTATGTCATGCAGACATATTCATTAGGTCATTTAAGTTAAAGTTTTTAATTTATTTATGTAATGCAGATCCATTCATTAGGTCATTTAAGTAAAAGTTTTTTTTAATTTATTTATGTAATGCAGATCCATTCATTAGGTCATTTAAATTAAAGATTTTTTAAATTTATTCATGTCATGCAGACATATTCATTAGGTCATTTAAGTTAAAGTTTTTAATTTATTTATGTAATGCAGATCCATTCATTAGGTCATTTAAGTAAAAGTTTTTTTTAATTTATTTATGTAATGCAGATCCATTCATTAGGTCATTTAAGTTAAAGTTTTTTTAATTTATTCATGTCATGCAGACATATTCATTAGGTCATTTAAGTTAAAGTTTTTAATTTATTTATGTAATGCAGATCTATTCATTAGGTCATTTAAGTAAAAGTTTTTTTTTATTTATTTATGTAATGCAGACCCATTCATTAGGTCATTTAAGTTAAAGTTTTTTTAATTTATTTATGTAATGCAGACCCATTCATTAGGTCATTTAAGTTAAAGTTTTTTAATTTATTTATGTAATGCAGACCCATTCATTAGGTCATTTAAGTTAAAGTTTTTTAAATTTATTTATGTAATGCAGATCCATTCATTAGGTCATTTAAGTTAAAGTTAATTTCTTTTTGTAATGCAGACTGGCATATTTACATCATTTGTATATTTGTGTAAGTCTTTATGACAAGGTGCTTTCTAATATTTTTTCAAAATTCTGTTGTTTTCAAGAAAAGCCATTTTAAGCTTTTACTGTTTTTTTTAATTAAAAGTGATTCCATTTAATGACAAGTGAATACCATGGGCATGTAAGTAAAAAGAAATTATGTCACAATACTTAATATCTTATTTGGTTTAATTCTATGAAATTTATTTTTTAACAAAATATTGAATCAAGGCTTTTCATTTTCAGCCAAGATGGACATATACAATGGCATATCAACATCAATGTCATACCTGGATGCTTTCAACAAAATATTTCCAATTCTGTAAACTATTTTCTTAAAAAGTGGTTTAAAAGTTTATTTATAATTTTAAAAAAAAACAGTGGGAGCCTTTTCATTGAGAATGGTGATTATTTCATCTTGGCACAGGTCTTTGACTTTGCTATTTCAACAAAGAATCAAAGAGTAGCTGATCACTTTGTGATTATTGTCTATTTATATGTTAAATTTTGTGAAGATTCTGAGTTAGGGAATATTATTTGGACTAGATCTGGAAATTTTAATACCTCTAACAAGAAGACATTTCTTCCAATCATATATTAGTTAGTATGCAGACAAATTCAAACACTGTAGCAAATAAAGACTGCCAAACAAATCAGATGTTACTTGTTTTATGCTGCTTGAAATCCATGACTGTCATACCCTACTATATTGACTGTCATACCCTACTGTATATACTGTCATACCCTACTGTATTGACCATTATACCCTACTGTACAGACTGTCACACCCTACTGTATTGACCATTATACCCTACTGTATTGACTGTCATACCCTACTGTATATACTGTCATACCCTACTGTATAGACTGTCATACTCTACTGTATTGACCATTATACCCTACCATATCTACTGTAATATCCTACTGTATCTACTGTCATATCCTACTGTATTTACTGTCATATCCTACTGTATTTACTGTCATACCCTACTGTATTGGCTGTCATACCCTACTGTATCTACTGTCATACCCTACTGTATTGACTGTCATACCCTACTGAATCTACTGTCATATCCTACTGTATTGATTGTCATACCCTACTGTATAGACTGTCCTACCCTACTGTATTGACTGTCATACCCTACTGTATTGACTGTCATATCCTACTGTATTGACTGTCATACCCTACTGTATTGACTGTCATACCCTAGTGTATTGACTGTCATACCCTACTGTATCGACTGTCATACCCTACTGTATCTACTGTCATATCCTACTGTATTGACTGTCATACCCTACTGTATAGACTGTCATACCCTACTGTATCTACTGTCATACCCTACTGTATCTACTGTCATACCCTACTGTATTGAAAGTCATACCTTACTGTATCTACAGTCACACCCTACTGTATTGACCATTATACCCTACTGTATCTACTGTCATACCCTACTGTACAGACTGTCATACCCTACTGTATAGACTGTCATACCCTACTGTATAGACTGTCATACACTACTGTATAGACTGTCATACCCTACTGTATAGACTGTCATATTCAACTGTATAGACTGTCATACCCTACTGTATAGACTGTCATACCCTACTGTATAGACTGTCATACTCTACTATATAGACCATCATGCCCTGCTGTATAGACTGTCATAGACTGTCAAACCCTACTGTATACTGTCATACTCTTCTTTATAAACTGTCATACCCTACTATATAGACTGTCATACCCTACTGTACAGACTATCATACCCTAATGTATAGATTGTCATACCCTACTGTATATACTGTCATACCCTTCTGTACAGACTATCATAACCTACTGTATAGACTGTCATACCCTACTGTATAGACTGTCATACACTACTCTATAGCAGGTTCAGAGTCACATGATTACAAACAGTATTACCATCAATATGCTACAAATAAACATAAACATTTAAGTTTTCAATGATACTCAATTTCATTCAGAGGATTTGATTGACTGGAGACATCACTAATCTCAAGAAAAATCCATCACTGCAAGCCAAGGGATTCACATGTGTGATATTTGATATGAACATGACATCATATATACATGTACCAGGATGCTACCATATCTGGATAAATTTGTTGATTAAGTTTTATTGTAAGGTTTACCTATTTTTACTCTATTAGGTGACTTCTGCTAAGCGGTTGATTGAAGACACTTAAGCATAAATAATTGTATGTTTCTGGTATTATAATTATAATTGTATATGTTTAACACCAACAGGCATGTAATGAAAATCACATTACAATTAGTATGGATATGTATGTAATGAAAATCACATTACAATTAATATGGATATGAATGTAATGAAAATCACATTACAATTAATATGGATATGAATGAAATGAAAATCACATTACAATTAGTATGGATATGTATGCATTGAAAATCACATTACAATTAGCATGGATATGAATGTAATGAAAATCACAATACAATTAGTATGGATATGAATGTAATGAAAATCACATTACAATTAGTATGGATATGTATGCATTGAAAATCACATTACAATTAGTATGGATATGTATGCAGTGAAAATCACATTACAATTATTATTGATATGAACATAATGAAAATCACATTACAATTAGTATGGATATGAATGTAATGAAAATCACATTACAATTAGTATGGATATGAATGTAATGAAAATAACATTACTTTTAGTATGTATATGTATGCATTGAAAATCATATTACAATTAGTACGGATATGTATGCAGTGAAAATCACATTACAATTATTATTGATATGAACATAATGAAAATCACATTACAATCAGTATGGATATGTATGTAATAAAAATAACATTACAATTAGTATGGATATGAATGCATTGAAAATCACATTACAATTAGTACGGATATGTATGCATTGAAAATCATATTATAATTAGTATGGATATGAATGTAATGAAAATCACATTACAATTAATATGGATATGAATGTAATGAAAATCACATTACAATTAGTATGGATATGTATGCATTGAAAATCACATTACAATTAGCATGGAAATGAATGTAATGAAAATCACATTACAATTAATATGGATATGAATGTAATGAAAATCACATTACAATTAGTATGGATATGTATGCATTGAAAATCACATTACAATTAGTACAGATATGTATGCAGTGAAAATCACATTACAATTATTATTGATATGAACATAATGAAAATCACATTACAATTAGTATGGATATAAATGTAATGAGAATAACATTACAATTAGTATGGATATGAATGTAATGAAAATCACATTACAATTAGCATGGATATGAATGTAATGAAAATAACATTACATTTAGTATGTATATGTATGCATTGAAAATCACATTGTTATTAGTACGGATATGTATGCAGTGAAAATCACATTACAATTATTATTGATATGAACATAATGAAAATCACATTACAATCAGTATGGATATGTATGTAATAAAAATAACATTACAATTAGTATGGATATGAATGCATTGAAAATCACATCACAATTAGTACGGATATGAATGCATTGAAAATCACATTATAATTAGTATGGATATGTATGTAATGAAAATAACATTACAATTAGTATGGATATTTAGGCATTGAAAATCACATTACAATTAGTATGGATATGTATGTAATAAAAATCACATTACAATTAGTATGGATATGTATGTTAATGAAAATCACATTACAATTAGTATGGATATGTATGTAATAAAAATCACATTACAATTAGTATGGATATGAATGTAATGAAAATCACATTACAATTAGTATGGATATGTATGTAATGAAAATAACATTACAATTAGTATGGATATGTATGTAATAAAAATCACATTACAATTCGTATGGATATATATGTAATGAAAATAAAATTACAATTAGTATGGATATCTATGTAATGAAAATAACATTATAATTAGTATGGATCTGTAATAAAAATCACATTACAATTAGTATGGATATGTATTTTAATGAAAATCACATTACAATTAGTTTGGATATGTATGCATTGAAAATCACATTACAATTAGTATGAATATGTATGTAATGAAAATCACATTACAATTAGAATGGATATGTATGTAATGAGAATAACATTATAATTAGTATGGATATGTAATAAAAATCACATTACAATTAGTATGGATATGTATGTTAATGAAAATCACATTACAATTAGTATGGATATGTATGCATTGAAAATCACATTACAATTAGTATGGATATGAATGCATTGAAAATCAGATTACAATTAGTACAGATATGTATGCATTGAAAATCACATTACAATTATTATGGATATGTATGTAATGAAAATAACATTACAATTAGTATGGATATGTATGCATTGAAAATCACATTACAGTTAGTATGGATATGTATGCATTGAAAATCACATTACAATTAGTATGGATATGTATATAATGAAAATCACATTACAATTAGTATGGATATCTATGTAATGAAAATCACATTATAATTAGTATGGATATGTAATAAAAATCACATCACAGTTAGTATGGATATGTATGTTACTGAAAATCACATTACAATTAGTTTGGATATGTATGCATTGAAAATCACATTACAATTAGTATGGATATGTATGTAATAAAAATCACATTACAATTAGTATGGATATGTATGTAATGAAAATCACATTATAACTACTATGGATATGTAATAAAAATCTCATTACAATTAGTATGGATATGTATGTAATGAAAATCACATTACAATTGGTATGCATATGTTTGCATTGAAAATCACATTACAATTAGTATGGATATGTATGTAATGAAAATCACATTACAATTAGTATGGATATGTAATGAAAATCACATTACAATTAGTATGGATATGTATGTAATGAAAATCACATTACAATTAGTATGAATATGTATGCATTGAAAATCACATTACAATTAGTATGGATATGTAAAAAAAATCACATTACAATTAGTATGGATATGTAATAAAAATCACATTACAGTTAGTATGGATATCTATGTAATGAAAATCACATTGGAATTACTATGGATATGTATGTAATTAAAATCACATTACAATTAGTATGGATATGTATGTAATGAAAATCACATTACAATTAGTATGGATATGAATGCATTGAAAATCACATTACAATTAGTACGGATATGTATGCATTGAAAATCACATTACAATTAGTATGGATATGTATGTAATGAAAATCACATTACAATTAGTATGGATATGTATGTAATGAAAATCACATTACAGTCAGTATGGATATGTATGTAATGAAAATCACATTACAATTAGTATGGATATGTATGTAATGAAAATCACATTACAATGTGTATGGACATGTATGCATTGAAAATGACATTACAATTAGTATGAATATGTAATGAAAATCACATTACAATTAGTATGGATATGTATGTAATGAAAATCACATTACAATTAGTATGGATATGTAATGAAAATCACATTACAATTAGTATGGATATGTAATGAAAATCACATTACAATTAGTATGGATATGTAATGAAAATCACATTACAATTAGTATGGATATGTATGTAATGAAAATCACATTGCAATTAGTATGGATATGCATTAATAAAAACCACATAACAATTAGTATGGATATGTATAAATGAAAATCACATTACAATTAGTATGGATATGTAATGAAAATCACATTATAATTAGTATGGATATGTATGTAAAGAAAATCACAATGCAATTAGTATGGATATGTATGTAATGAAAATCACATTACAATTAGTATGGGTATGTATAAATGAAAATCACATTACAATTAGTATGGAAATGCAATGAAAATCACATTGCAATTAGTATGGATATCTATGTAATGAAAATCACATTACAATTAGTATGGATATGTATGTAATGAAAATCACATTGTTATTAGTACGGATATGTATGCATTGAAAATCACATTGCAATTAATATGGATATCTATGTAATGAAAATCACATTACAATTAGCATGGATATGTATGTAATGAAAATCATATTTCAATTAATATGGATATGTATGTAATGAAAATCACATTACAATTAGTATGGATATGTATGTAATGAAAATCACATTACAATTAGTATGGATATGTATGCAATGAAAATTACATTACAATTAGTATGGATATGTATGTAATGAAAATCACATTCCAATTAGTATGGATATGTATCTAATGAAAATCACATTACAATTAGTATGGATATGTAATGAAAATCACATTACAATTAGTATGGATATGTATGCATTGAAAATCACATTACAATTAGTATGGATATGTAATGAAAATCACATTACAATTAGTATGGATATGTATGTAATGAAAATCACATTATAATTAGTATGGATAAGTAATGAAAATCACATTACAATTAGTATGGATATGTAATGAAAATCACATTACAATTAGTATGGATATGTAATGAAAATCACATTACAATTAGTATGGATATGTATGCATTGAAAATCACATTACAATTAGTATGGATATGTAATGAAAATCACATTACAATTAGAATGGATATGTATGCATTGAAAATCACATTACAATTAGTATGGATATGTAATGAAAATCACATTACAATTGGTATGGATATGTATGTAATGAAAATCACATTACAATTAGTATTAATATGTATGCATTAAAAATCACATTACAATTAGTATGGATATGTAATAAAAATCACATTACAATTAGTATGGATATGCATGTAATGAAAATCACATTACAATTAGTATGAATATGTATGCATTGAAAATCACATTACAATTAGTATGGATATGTAATAGATATCACATTACAATTAGTATGGATGTGTAATAAAAATCACATTACAATTAGTATGGATATGTATGTAATGAAAATCACATTACAATTAGTATGGATATGACTGCATTGAAAATCACATTACAATTTGGTGCGGATATGTATGCATTGAAAATCACATTACAATTAGTATGGATATGTATGTAATGAAAATCACATTACAATTAGTATGGATATGTATGTAATGAAAATCACATTGCAATTAGTATGGATATGTATGTAATGAAAATCACATTACAATTAGTATGGTTATGCATGTAATGAAAATCCCATTACAATTAGTATGGATAAGTATGTAATGAAAATCACATTACAATTGGTATGGATATGTAATAAAAATCACATTACAATTATTATGGATATGTATGTAATGAAAATCACATTATAATTAGTATGGATATGTAATAAAAATCACATTACAGTTAGTATGGATATGTATGTAATGAAAATCACATTACAATTAGTATGGTTATGCATGTAATGAAAATCACATTACAATTAGTATGGATATGAATGCATTGAAAATCACATTACAATTTGGTGCGGATATGTATGCATTGAAAATCACATTACAATTATTATGGATATGTATGTAATGAAAATCACATTATAATTAGCATGGATATGTAATAAAAATCACATTACAATTAGTACGGATATGTATGTAATGAAAATCCCATTACAATTAGTATGGATATGTATGTAATGAAAATCACATTACAATTAGTATGGATATGTAATAAAAATCACATTACAATTATGGATATGAATGTAATGAAAATCACATTACAATTAGTATGGATATCTATGTAATGAAAATCACATTACAATTAATACGGATATGTATGTAATGAAAATCACATTACAATTAGTATGGATATGTATGTAATGAAAATCACATTACAATTAGTATGGATATGTATGCATTGAAAATCACATTACAATTAGTATGGATATGTATGTAATGAAAATCACATTACAATTAGTATGGATATGTATGCATTGAAAATCACATTACAATTATTATGGATATGAATGTAATGAAAATCACATTACAATTAGTACCGATATGTATGTAATGAAAATCACATTACAATTAGTATGGATATGTATGTAATGAAAATCACATTACAATTATTATGGATATGAATGTAATGAAAATGACATTACAAATATTATGGATATGTATGTGATGAAAGTCACATTACAATTAGTATGGATATGTAATAAAAATCACATTACAATTAGTATGGATATCTATGTAATGAAAATCACATTACAATTAGTATGGATATGTAGGCATTGAAAATCACATTACAATTTGTATGGATATCTCTGTAATGAAAATCACATTACATTTAGTATGGATATGAATGTAATGAAAATCACATTACAATTAGTATGGATATGTATGTAATGAAAATCACATTACAGTTAGTATGGATATGTATGCATTGAAAATCACATTACAATTAGTATGGATATGTATGTAATGAAAATCACATTACAATTAGTATGGATATGCATGTAATGAAAATCACATTACAATTAGTATGGATATGTATGCATTGAAAATCACATTACAATTAGTATGGATATGTATGTAATGAAAATCACATTACAGTTAGTATGGATATCTATGTAATGAAAATCACATTACAATTAGTATGGATATCAATGTAATGAAAATCACATTACAATCAGTATGGATATGTATGTAATGAAATCACAATACAATTGGTATGGATATGTATGTAATGAAAATCACATTACAATTAGTATTGATATGAATGTAATGAAAATCACATTACAATTAGTATGGATATTATTGTAATGAAAATCACATTACAATTAGTATGGATATGTATGTAATGAAAATCACATTACAATTAGTATTGATATGTATGTAATGAAAATCACATTACAATTAGTATGGATATGTATATAATGAAAATCACATTACAATTAGTATGGATATGTATGTAATGAAAATCACATTACAATTAATATGGATATGAATGTAATGAAAATTACATTACATTTATTATGGATATGAATGTCTTGAAAATCACATTACAATTAGTATGGATATGTAATAAAAATCACATTACATTTAGTATGGATTTGAATGTATTGAAAATCACATTACATTTAGTATGGATATGTATTCATTGCAAATCACATTACAATTAGTATGTATTAGAATCATGCTGAATCAACCACACATAAATAACTTTTTTTCTCAATTGATGCCACTGTTGTTTAGATTTCACAGCAACTCATTCCAGATCATGTTATAAGCATTATGGGATGGATTCGTGCTTATACATCCATCATTTAATGGGGATCACTAGTTATCAAGAATAAACACATGCTTTATACTTAATGGGGATCACTAGTTATCAAGAATAAGCACATGTTTTATACTTAATGGGGATCACTAGTTATCAAGAATAAGCACATATTTTATACTTAATGGGGATCACTAGTTATCAATGAAAAGCACATGTTTTATACTTAATGGGGATCACTAGTTATCAAGAATAAGCACATGTTTTATACTTAATGGGGATCACTAGTTATCAAGAATAAGCACGTTTTATACTTAATGGGGATCACTAGTTATCAAGAATAAGCACATATTTTATACTTAATGGGGATCACTAGTTATCAAGGAAAAGCACATGTTTTATACTTAATGGGGATCACTAGTTATCAAGAATAAGTACATATTTTATACTTAATGGGGATCACTAGTTATCAAGAATAAGCACATGCTTTATACTTAATGGGGATCACTAGTTATCAAGAATAAGCACATGTTTTATACTTAATGGGGATCACTAGTTATCAAGAATAAGCACATGTTGTATACTTAATACGGATCACTAGTTATCAAGAAAAAGCACATGTTTTATACTTAATGGGGATCACTATTTATCAAGAATAAGCACATGTTTTATACTTAATGGGGATCACTAGTTATCAAGAATAAGCAAATGTTTTATACTTAATACGGATCACTAATTATCAAGAATAAGCACATGTTTTATACTTAATTGGGATCACTAGTTATCAAGAATAAGCACATGTTTTATACTTAATACGGATCACTAGTTATCAAGAAAAAGCACGTTTTATACTTAATGGGGATCACTAGTTATCAAGAATAAGCACATGTTTTATACTTAATACGGATCACTAGTTATCAAGAAAAAACACATGTTTTATACTTAATGGGGATCACTAATTATCAAGAATAAGCACATGTTTTATACTTAATACGGATCACTAGTTATCAAGAAAAAGCACATGTTTTATACTTAATGGGGATCACTAATTATCAAGAATAAGCACATGTTTTATACTTAATACGGATCACTAGTTATCAAGAAAAAGCACATGTTTTATACTTAATGGGGATCACTAGTTATCAAGAATAAGCACATGTTTTATATTTAATACGGATCACTAGTTATCAAGAATAAGCACATGTTTTATACTTAATGGGGATCACTAGTTATCAAGAATAAGCACATATTTTATACTTAATGGGGATCACTAGTTATCAAGGAAAAGCACATGTTTTATATTTAATGGGGATCACTAGTTATCAAGAATAAGCACATGTTTTATACTTAATGGGGATCACTAGTTATCAAGAATAAGCACATATTTTATACTTAATGGGGATCACTAGCTATCAAGGAAAAGCACATGTTTTATACTTAATGGGGATCACTAATTATCAAGAATAAGTACATATTTTATACTTAATGGGGATCACTAGTTATCCAGAATAAGCACATGCTTTATACTTAATGGGGATCACTAGTTATCAAGAATAAGCACATGTTTTATACTTAATGGGGATCACTAGTTATCAAGAATAAGCACATGTTTTATACTTAATACGGATCACTAGTTATCAAGAAAAAGCACATGTTTTATACTTAATGGGGATCACTAATTATCAAGAATAAGCACATGTTTTATACTTAATACGGATCACTAGTTATCAAGAAAAAGCACATGTTTTATACTTAATGGGGATCACTAGTTATCAAGAATAAGCACATGTTTTATACTTAATACGGATCACTAGTTATCAAGAATAAGCACATGTTTTATACTTAATGGGAATCACTAGTTATCAAGAATAACCACATATTTTATATTTAATGGGGATCACTGGTTATCAAGAATAAGCACATGTTTTGTACTTAATGGGGATCACTAGTTATAAAGAATAATCACATGTTTTATACTTACTTGCAACTGTTATACTATATGTTTCAAAAGTTCCATTATGTTCACATTTCCATGGAAATGTGTCTACTGTAGAATTGAACCTTGAAATTGTAACACTGATAGATGAAGAAGTTGCACTAAAGTTATATCGGATTCCATCACTTGGTGGTGAACATGTACCGAAGTTGAAACATGTAGCAATGTGAGCTCCATTATCATTGTTTTTCCAAACTGCTGGCAATGTAAATGCTGAAATAATGCAGGTTAAATTGACTGTATCACCATTTATTGGGTTTGTGACAGCAGGTATGTTGACTTGTGTATCTGAAATGAAAGGGCTGACAAATTTTGAAAATGACATGGATGTACGAATAACTGAATTGAATTAAATCTGCATAAATGGATTGACTGGTACAGGTTTTTGTTGACATTGATAAGACTACTATTCTGCTGGGACCCTGAAATGCTGAATGGTCTAAAGTGCTCACCCTGACAGCTCACTCACAACTCACTGATAAAACTCTCTGTATAAAAATTACATCATCTGACAGCTCACTCACAACTCACTGATAAAACTCTCTGTATAAAAATTACATCATCTGACAGCTCACTCACAACTCACTGATAAAACTCTGTATAAAAATTACATCTTCTGACAGCTCACTCACAACTCACTGATAAAACTCTCTGTATAAAAATTACATCTTCTGACAGCTCACTCACAACTCACTGATAAAACTCTCTGTATAAAAATTACATCTTCTGACAGCTCACTCACAACTCACTGATAAAACTCTCTGTATAAAAATTACATCTTCTGACAGCTCACTCACAACTCACTGATAAAACTCTCTGTATAAAAATTACATCTTCTGACAGCTCACTCACAACTCACTGATAAAACTCTCTGTATAAAAATTACATCTTCTGACAGCTCACTCACAACTCACTGATAAAACTCTCTGTATAAAAATTACATAGAGTTTCCATCTGTTTGATAAAACTCTGTATAAAAATTACATAGTTTCCATCTGTTTGATAAAACTCTCTGTATAAAAATTACATAGTTTCCACCTGTTTGATAAAACTCTCTGTATAAAAATTACATAGAGTTTCCATCTGTTTGATAAAACTCTCTGTATAAAAATTACATAGAGTTTCCACCTGTTTGATAAAACTCTCTGTATAAAAGTTACATAGAGTTTCCATCTGTTTGATAAAACTCTCTGTATAAAAATTACATAGAGTTTCCATCTGTTTGATAAAACTCTCTGTATAAAAATTACATAGTTTCCACCTGTTTGATAAAACTCAATGTATAAAAATTACATAAAAAGTTTCAATCTGTTTGATTAAGTACTCTGTATAAACATTACATAGATAATTTGCATTTGTCTAACATAACTCCATACATTTAAGGCTAAAGTTGATTTGAAATAAAACAATTGAAACATCAGTGTCTTAATGAAAATGATGTATGATACTGTTGTCAATAAACACACCATCTCTAATGGCAAAAGCATGGTTCCTTGAGACAAATATTACTTTATGAAACTTTATAAACCCTCACCAAAAGACCACCTGTCTTGGGAAAACATTTATTGTTAACACAAGTCTGGTATATCAAGAGATATTAGGTACTGTAGAAATCACTCACCAGCGGTATTGCTCAAAAGAAAGAGAAAAAAGTAAAACTCAATGCAATATATCCTCATTCTGGACTGTATCATTCATCTGAAAACAGACATCAAAATTCTTTACTAGAGATTTTTGTAATTATTGGGTCTTTCATTCATTCATAAAATGATCATGTTATTTGTTCTCCAGAACTATTGGGTCCATCATTCATTCATAAAATGATCATGTGATTTATTCTTCAGAACCATGGCATTAAAATATGCTTAATATGGACAAGTGAGATTTTGTATTAATTTAATCAGCTAATTATATCATCTTATTCTGTAATGGGTGAATGATGCCAAACATTTTCATTTGGCACTCTGATTGGAATGTGTCAAAGAAACTTTATACAAAAATCACCCTAACCCTTTATAATAGCCACAATGAAAATAAGTAAACCAATTCCTGTTTGAAAAAAAATTACCCTAACCATTTATCAATGCCAAATTGAACAATAAATAAACCAATTCCCACCTGTTGTAAAAAATTACCCTAACCATTTATAAAAGCCACAGTGAACAATAAATAAACCGATTCCCACCTGTTGTAAAAAATTACCCTAACCATTTATAAAATCCACAGTGAAAAATAAATAAACTAATTCCCACCTGTAGTAAAAAATTACCCTAACTATTTATAAAAGCCACAGTGAACAATAAATAAACCGATTCCCACCTGTTGTAAAAAAATTACCCTAACCCTAAATATAAAAAGAAGAAATAATTGCTGAAGAACAGGCAGGGTTCTGTAGTGGAAGAAGAACAACAGAACAAATTTTCAATCTTAGGCTTCTATGTGAAAAGTACTCACAACATCAACAAGAAATCTATCATGTGTTCATAGATTTCAAAAAGGCTTTTGATAGAGTGTGGCATCAGGCATTGTGGGCCACAATGAAAAAGTACAACATGGGTCAAAAGTTGACCAACACCATCAAGCAGCTGTACGCCAAGGCTACCAGTGCAGTAATTGCTCAAGGTTCTCTGGGGGACTGGTTCAAGACTACAGTTGGAGTATGGCAAGGCTGTCTCCTGTCACCCACGCTTTTCAACATCTACTTAGAGCGCATCATGAGTGAAGCCCTGGAAAACCACTGTGAGACAGTCAGATTTGGAGGGTGTAACATCACCAACCTCTGCTTTGCAGACGACTTTGATGGGCTGGCAGGTAGTGAAGATGAGCTTGCCACCTTAGTGAAGAACCTGGATAAAACATCTTCCAGATTTGACATGTAGATAAGTGCCAAGAAGACAAAGCTGATGACAAACAGTGGCAAACAAATCTCAACCAAGATTAAAGTCACAGGACAGGAACTGGAAACAGTGGGCCAATTCAAATATCTTGGTTCTATAATCACGGAAGAGGGATCAAGAGCAGAAATTTTGTCACAAGCATCACAACAACGGCAACTATGTCAAAGCTAAGACACATCTGGAGAGACAAGAACATCTGTCTGAAAACTAAAATCAGACTATTGAGAGCACTAGTCATCTCAGTCTTTCTGTATTCATGTGAGGCCTGGACCCTGACAGCAGAATTAAAATGAAGAATTCAGGCACTTGAAACGAGATGCTACAGAACCATCCTTGGCATCTCTTACATGGACCATACCACAAATGAAGAAGTGCACAACACCAATAGGCACAAAGTAGGCCATTATGAAGACCTCCTCACCATTGTCAAAAAGAGAAAGCTGAAATGGTATGGCCATGTCACTAGAACCAACAGTCTATCCACAACAGTACTGCAGGGTAGTGTCCAAGTTGGTAGAAGGAGAGGTAGACAGAGAAAAAAGTGGTGTGACAACATCACAGAATGGACCAGGAAAAGTTTTGCAGAGACACAGGCATTGAGACATGATCGAGTCAAGTGGAGGGAACTGGTCAGATATTCAGCAGCACAGTGCCTCAATGACCATACTAGGTCAAGAGACTGATAATGATGAAATTTAAGCCACAGAGTCAGTAGTACAAATGATCGATGATTACTCTTCAGATTGTTGCAACTCTGTGGTCACAAATTAAGTAACAGAAAAAGTAGAATCAGCAAGCTTTGTTAAACTTAACAATTATTAAATGAATATATGACAGGAACTTACAGTATTATCAAGTGAATCCAAAGTTATATTTTTTATAAACTTCCTATGAAAGTCCTAAATGAGTATAAAAAAGTCCTTATAAACTGGAAATGTCCTCAACCTCCAAGAATGATGATGTTGTCAAATTGGCATTAATGCAGAATTTCTTTGAGTAATTCATATTATTTCCAACATAATATTATAAATGTCGACAATGGCACATATGAAACACCATGTCTACTGTAGCACATATAGAACACCTTGTCTACTATGGCACATATAGAGCACCTTGTCTACTATGGCACATATGGGACACCTTGTCTAATATGACACATATGTCACAACATGTCTACTATGGCACAAATGTGACACATTGTCTACTATGGCACATATAAAACACCTTGTCTACTATGGCACATATGGGACAACTTGTCTACTATGACACATATGTGACACCTTATCTACTATCTTCTTTTGGCAAGAGAAAGAAATTTGTTGATTACAATTCCATAGCCAATTCACTCCATGATTATTTTGTAATGCCAACCCTAACCATGCTTATAATATCATCAGTGGGACTTAAATGGACAACCCTGACCAGAGAATATATGCAACTTAGTTTAAAACTGGTCAAGTCAGTAAATTACTTCATTAAGCCAGTAAATTACCTGGTCAAGTCAGTAATTTACCTAATCAACTCAGAAGATTAACATGGTCAGGTCAGTAAAGAACCCCATCAAATCAGTAAATTAACCTGGGCAGGCCAGTAAAGTATCTGACCAAGTCAGTAAATAAAACCTGGCCAGGTCAGTAAAGTACCTGGTCAAGTCAGTAAATAAAACCTGGCCAGGTCAGTAAAGTACCTGACCAAGTCAGTAAATTACCTTGTCAAGTACACCACATATACATTATTCCATCACCATTTTGCCACATTTATAATAACGCTCTGAAAAATAATCAGCTCTGTGAAACATGATTAACCAATTGCATTGCTGTGCTGAGACAATATTAGCAGTTTTATTTCTGACATACCCACATTTCGACAATATCTTGTAAACTGTTCCATCTTTTCATGACACATCATTGAATTCAAAGACAGCAGCATTCCTGTGAACCACTCCAAATGAATTTTATTAAAGTCCCACTCAATGTCCAGTAATCACATAATTAACAAAAGATTACAATTTGTTCCAGTGTGGGTTCAGATATGGTACCAAATTTTTACTTTTGCTATTCTGCACTAAGATTTCAGGATTCTGTATTATAATGTAAACGTAACCCTCTACAAACCCAAACAAACTTACTACTCAGTTTAAATTTAATGTTCAAATGACCATCTACAAAGCCAACCAAAATTACTAATCAACTGTAATTTAATGTTCAAATCCAATGATCCTCTACAAAGCCAACCAAAAATTCCTAATCAACTGTAATTCAATGTTCAAATCACTCTCTGCAAACCCATCCATACTTACTACTCAGTTTAAGTGTAATGTTCAAAATGACCCTCTACAGGCCCATCCGTATTTACTACTCAGCTAATTTTGCCCTGCACCCACACAAAATGCAGTGCAGAATACTCCCAGAAAAAGTATTGTATCCAAGATTTTATTACAAAATCTTCATGTCACTTTGTTTACTTCCAATAGCAGTCTCTAAACAACTCATATTCCCCATCAAAAATTATGTTATGCCATAGTTTGCTTAATATTAACAATTAATGGCTATCATAACCAACATTCCTTCTAAGCTGCATGCATGTGCATGTGCAGCTGCTCAGGTATTCCCGCACAGCTGAATTGACAAGATTTGCTCAGTCCAACATTAAATTTTGCTCGTCTTCATAATGCTTGCATAGTGCAGCAAGCATTGCGCGCACATCTACCATTCACTTAGAGGAAACGTTGATCATAATAGCCAACAACTTTTGTACAATTAAAAAATCAATGTATTTCCCTAGCATACAGAGTGAAAATGAAAAAAAAAATACAACCTTACAATATTTTGAATTAAATTGCAAAAAATCATAAAATGACAGACAGAAGTCCTAATAACTAAACTTTCAAATAAACCTCAATGTAATTAAAAAATAAATCTAACACTGAACTGTTGATGTGCCTGTAGTGGTCTGTATCTTGGTGTTGAACCAACAGCCTTTTATTGAAACATAATAATATAATTCTAAGTTTGAATCCACAATAAATCCAAGTGAATTTCTCTGTCAAAGTATATTATTCTGTATGAGTTCTCTGTATTTTCAAAATAAAATCACTTGCAAAAAAATTGGAAGAAATAAAATCACCATGCTCATATGAATTACTGGATGCAATAATAATACAATTGATTCAGCTTGATTTTAAAACACAATTAACTAATTTATCTATTCGCAAAATTTCATATTGGTCTAACTGACCCGAGTTCATAATTAGAATGTCTGTTACTAAAAAAAACTATTACCTAATGGTAAATTTCAGACTAGAAGGTTCTAAATGTTTACAAGATAAAATGTTACTTATAGTTAAAATGTCTGTTACTAATATTATAATTTAGAACCTGGAATATGTCAGGTAAATTTGTAAGGGAATTCCAACAGCCTAGACCCAGACCCAAATAAACAGGTTTACTTCTATTAATAATGATCCTAATATTAAACCCATACACAGAGAGACTAGTTTAGCTATGCATTAGTTGTTTACTGAATAATAAAAAGAATCAATAATTTAGGTCACATAGACCTTAACTTGATTATGGACAAGGTTAAGTCCAACACACAATGCAACATCAGAATATAGTATATAATAAAAGATAAAAACAAATAAAAATAACTAACAATGCAAATTATATATTCATATATAGTTGATTTAACTAACTTAATCAAAATTAAAACCAAGTTATGGTCAATGCTTAATTTGTCATCACAATTTTCCAGCTTTCTTCACAAAGATATAACATGCAAAAGTATTTAAAGCGATGATTGTTTGCTTTTGCCTAAAACGATTCAATATTTGTTTTTGTTTTTATAATATAGCATTAAATAACTTGAATAACTGTATTAAGATGTGATTTTATGACATTTTGCATTATAATTTAAATTAAAACGTTTAAGAAAAAAAAATGGTATAAATATTGTCCCTGCCATCTAGTAATTTTGAATTAAATGGTTATTCAAATATGTATTTAAAAGGGGAACAAACTCCAATGTACGTTTAAAAAGAAAGTTCAGTTGGAAAGTCAATGGGTTATGACAGTGGTCGGCAACCTTTCTTACATAGAGTGTCCTGTTTTAACTAAAAATTAAACAATTGCGAAATATTAGTAAAAGAGTAAAACTGTTAACATCGAGAATTTTGTCTGCCCTTTGCTTGCCACATAAAATCGTGTTTTATGCACACATGATTATTGCTGTCAGTTGATGTGGGAAAACATCACCATAACACCCTGGCAATGTTTAAATCTGATTACCCCACCACCACCAAATATTTGAACTCTAATAAATGGCCTTATATGATAATTGCAAGAGAACACCTTGGAAATATGTATATCCTGATAAACAAAAACAAAACAAATAACCCCAAAAACACATCTCTCAAACAGCACCAACGTTAAACTCTTAATGAAGGATCTAATGGGATAATGTCTGATGCTAACATTAAACTCTTAAATATTTATCTAATGGGATAATGTCTGATGATACCATTAAACTCTTTAATAATTATCTAATGGGATAATGTCTGATGCTAACATTAAACTCTTAAATAATTATCTAATGGGACAATATCTGATGCTGACAGTAAACTCTTAAATAATTATCTAATGGGATAGTGTCTGATGCTAACATTAAACTCTTAAATATTTATCTAATGGGATAATGTCTGATGCTAACATTAAACTCTTAAATAATTATCTAATGGGGATAATGTCTGATGCTAACATTAAACTCTTAAATAACGATATAATGGGATAATATCTGATGCTAACATTAAACTCTTAAATACCGATATAATGGGATAATGTCTCATGCTAACATTAAACTCTTAAATAATTATCTAATGTGATAATGTCTGATGATACTATTAAAATGTTAAATAATTATCTAATGGGATAATGTCTGATGCTGACATTAAACTCTTAAATAATGATCTATTGCGATAATGGCTGATGCTAACATTAAACTCTTAAATAATTATCTAATGTGATAATGTCTGATGCTAACATTAACCTCTTAAATAATTATCTAATGCGATAATGTCTGATGCTAAAATTAAACTCTTAAATAATTATCTATTGCGATAATGGCTGATGCTAACATTAAACTCTTAAATAATTATCTAATGCGATAATGTCTGATGCTAACATTAACCTCTTAAATAATTATCTAATGCGATAATGTCTGATGCTAAAATTAAACTCTTAAATAATTATCTAATGGGATAATGTCTGATGCTAACATTAAAATCTTAAATAATTATCTAATGGGATAATGTCTGATGCTAACATTAAACTCTTAAATAATTATCTAATGTGATAATGTCTGATGCTAACATTAAACTCTTTAATAATTATCTAATGCGATAATGTCTGATGCTAACATTAAACTCTTAAATAATTATCTAGTGGGATAATGTCTGATGCTAACATTAAACTCTTAAATAATTATCTAATGGGATAATGTCTGATGCTAAAATTAAACTCTTAAATAATTATCTAATGGGATAATGTCTGATGCTAACATTAAACTCTTAAATAATTATCTAATGGGATAATGTCTGATGCCAACATTAAACTCTTAAATAATTATCTAATGCGATAATGTCTGATGCTAAAATTAAACTCTTAAATAATTATCTATTGCGATAATGTCTGATGCTAACATCAAACTCTTAAATAATTATCTAATGCGATAATGTCTGATGCTAACATTAACCTCTTAAATAATTATCTAATGCGATAATGTCTGATGCTAAAATTAAACTCTTAAATAATTATCTAATGGGATAATGTCTGATGCTAACATTAAACTCTTAAATAATTATCTAATGGGATAATGTCTGATGCTAACATTAAACTCTTAAATAATTATCTAATGTGATAATGTCTGATGCTAACATTAAACTCTTTAATAATTATCTAATGCGATAATGTCTGATGCAAACATTAAACTCTTAAATAATTATCTAATGGGATAATGTCTGATGCTAACATTAAACTCTAAATAATTATCTAATGGGATAATGTCTGATGCTAACATTAAACTCTTAAATAATTATCTAATGCGATAATGTCTGATGCTAAAATTAAACTCTTAAATAATTATCTATTGCGATAATGGCTGATGCTAACATTAAACTGTTCAATAATTATCTAATGCGATAATGTCTGATGCTAACATTAACCTCTTAAATAATTATCTAATGCGATAATGTCTGATGCTAAAATTAAACTCTTAAATAATTATCTAATGGGATAATGTCTGATGCTAACATTAAACTCTTAAATAATTATCTAATGCGATAATGTCTGATGCTAACATTAAACTCTTTAATAATTATCTAATGCGATAATGTCTGATGCTAACATTAAACTCTTAAATAATTATCTAATGTGATAATGTCTGATGCTAACATTATACTCTTTAATAATTATCTAATGTGATAATGTCTGATGCTAACATTAAACTCTTTAATAATTATCTAATGCGATAATGTCTGATGCTAACATTAAACTCTTTAATAATTATCTAGTGGGATAATGTCTGATGCTGACAGTAAACTATTAAATAATTATCTAATGGGATAATGTCTGATGCTAACATTAAACTGTTAAATAATTATCTAATGGGATAATGTCTGATGAAGACAGTAAACTCTTAAATAATTATCTAATGGGATAATGTCTGATGCTCACATTAAACTCCTAAATAAGTATCTAATGGGATAATGTCTGATGATAACATTAAACTCTTAAATAATTACCGAATGTGATAATGTCTAATGCTGACATTAAACTCTTAAATAATAACCTAATACGATAATGTCTGATACTAACATTAAACTCTTAAATAATTATCTAATGTGATAATGTCTGATGCTGACATAAAACTCTTAAATAAGGATCCCATAGGATAATGTCTGATGATAACATTAAACTCTTAAATAATTACCGAATGGGATAATGTCTGATGACAACATTAAACTCTTAAATAATTACCGAATGGGATAATGTCTGAGGATAACATTAAACTCTTAAATAATTATCTAATGGGACAATGTCTGATGCTAACATTAAACTCTTAAATAATTGTCTAATGGGATAATGTCTGATTCTAACATTAAACTCTTAAACAATTATCAAATGTGATAATGTCTGATGCTGACATAAAACCCTTAAATAAGGATCTCATGGGATAATGTCTGATGCTAACATTAAACTCTTAAATAATTATCTAATGGGATAATGTATGATGATAACATTAAACTCTTAAATAATTACCTAATGGGATAATGTCTGATGATACCATAAATTCTTAAATAGAGATCTAATGGGGATAATGTCTGATGATAACATTAAACTCTTAAATAATGATCTAGTGGGATAATGTCTGATGCTGACATAAAACTCTTAAATAATTATCTAATTTGATAATGTCTGATGAGAACATTAAACTCTTAAATAATTATCTAATGTGATAATGTCTGATGCTAACATTAAACTCTTAAATAATTATCTAATGTGATAATGTCTGATGCTAACATTAAACTCTTAAATAATTATCTAATGGGATAATGTCTGATGCTAACATTAAACTCTTTAATAATTATCTAATGTGATAACGTCTGATGCTAACATTAAACTCTTTAATAATTATCTAATGCGATAATGTCTGATGCTAACATTAAACTCTTTAATAATTATCTAGTGGGATAATGTCTGATGCTGACAGTAAACTCTTAAATAATTATCTAATGGGATAATGTCTGATGCTAACATTAAACTGTTAAATAATTATCTAATGGGATAATGTCTGATGAAGACAGTAAACTCTTAAATAATTATCTAATGGGATAATGTCTGATGCTCACATTAAACTCCTAAATAAGTATCTAATGGGATAATGTCTGATGATAACATTAAACTCTTAAATAATTACCGAATGTGATAATGTCTAATGCTGACATTAAACTCTTAAATAATAACCTAATACGATAATGTCTGATACTAACATTAAACTCTTAAATAATTATCTAATGTGATAATGTCTGATGCTGACATAAAACTCTTAAATAAGGATCCCATAGGATAATGTCTGATGATAACATTAAACTCTTAAATAATTACCGAATGGGATAATGTCTGATGACAACATTAAACTCTTAAATAATTACCGAATGGGATAATGTCTGAGGATAACATTAAACTCTTAAATAATTATCTAATGGGACAATGTCTGATGCTAACATTAAACTCTTAAATAATTGTCTAATGGGATAATGTCTGATTCTAACATTAAACTCTTAAACAATTATCAAATGTGATAATGTCTGATGCTGACATAAAACCCTTAAATAAGGATCTCATGGGATAATGTCTGATGCTAACATTAAACTCTTAAATAATTATCTAATGGGATAATGTATGATGATAACATTAAACTCTTAAATAATTACCTAATGGGATAATGTCTGATGATACCATAAATTCTTAAATAGAGATCTAATGGGGATAATGTCTGATGATAACATTAAACTCTTAAATAATGATCTAGTGGGATAATGTCTGATGCTGACATAAAACTCTTAAATAATTATCTAATTTGATAATGTCTGATGAGAACATTAAACTCTTAAATAATTATCTAATGTGATAATGTCTGATGCTAACATTAAACTCTTAAATAATTATCTAATGTGATAATGTCTGATGCTAACATTAAACTCTTAAATAATTATCTAATGGGATAATGTCTGATGCTAACATTAAACTCTTTAATAATTATCTAATGTGATAACGTCTGATGCTAACATTAAACTCTTTAATAATTATCTAATGCGATAATGTCTGATGCTAACATTAAACTCTTTAATAATTATCTAGTGGGATAATGTCTGATGCTGACAGTAAACTCTTAAATAATTATCTAATGGGATAATGTCTGATGCTAACATTAAACTGTTAAATAATTATCTAATGGGATAATGTCTGATGAAGACAGTAAACTCTTAAATAATTATCTAATGGGATAATGTCTAATGCTGACATTAAACTCTTAAATAATTATCTAATACGATAATGTCTGATACTAACATTAAACTCTTAAATAATTATCTAATGTGATAATGTCTGATGCTGACATTAAACTCTTAAATAATTATCTAATACGATAATGTCTGATACTAACATTAAACTCTTAAATAATTATCTAATGTGATAATGTCTGATGCTGACATAAAACTCTTAAATAAGGATCCCATAGGATAATGTCTGATGATAACATTAAACTCTTAAATAATTACCGAATGGGATAATGTCTGATGACAACATTAAACTCTTAAATAATTACCGAATGGGATAATGTCTGAGGATAACATTAAACTCTTAAATAATTATCTAATGGGACAATGTCTGATGCTAACATTAAACTCTTAAATAATTGTCTAATGGGATAATGTCTGATTCTAACATTAAACTCTTAAACAATTATCAAATGTGATAATGTCTGATGCTGACATAAAACCCTTAAATAAGGATCTCATGGGATAATGTCTGATGCTAACATTAAACTCTTAAATAATTATCTAATGGGATAATGTATGATGATAACATTAAACTCTTAAATAATTACCTAATGGGATAATGTCTGATGATACCATAAATTCTTAAATAGAGATCTAATGGGGATAATGTCTGATGATAACATTAAACTCTTAAATAATGATCTAGTGGGATAATGTCTGATGCTGACATAAAACTCTTAAATAATTATCTAATTTGATAATGTCTGATGAGAACATTAAACTCTTAAATAATTATCTAATGTGATAATGTCTGATGCTAACATTAAACTCTTAAATAATTATCTAATGTGATAATGTCTGATGCTAACATTAAACTCTTGAATAATTATCTAATGGGATAATGTCTGATGCTAACATTAAACTCTTAAATAATGATCTAGTGGGATAATGTCTGATGCTGACATAAAACTCTTAAATAATTATCTAATGGGATAATGTCTGATGCTAACATTAAACTCTTAAATAATTATCTAATGTGATAATGTCTGATTCTAACATTAAACTCTTAAATAATTATCTAATGTGATAATGTCTGATGCTAACATTAAACTCTTAAATAATAATCTAATTTGACAATGTCTGATGAGAACATTAAACTCTTAAATAATTATCTAATGTGATAATGTCTGATGCTAACATTAAACTCTTAAATAATTATCTAATTTGATAATGTCTGATGAGAACATTAAACTCTTAAATAATTATCTAATGTGATAATGTCTGATGCTAACATTAAACTCTTAAATAATTATCTAATGTGATAATGTCTGATGCTAACATTAAACTCTTAAATAATTATCTAATGGGATAATGTCTGATGCTAACATTAAACTCTTAAATAATGATCTAGTGGGATAATGTCTGATGCTGACATAAAACTCTTAAATAATTATCTAATGGGATAATGTCTGATGCTAACATTAAACTCTTAAATAATTATCTATTGTGATAATGTCTGATGAGAACATTAAACTCTTAAATAATTATCTAATGGGATAATGTCTGATGCTAACATTAAACTGTTCAATAAGGATCTAATGGGATAATGTCTGATACTAACATTAAACTCTTAAATAATTATCTAATGTGATAATGTCTGATGCTGACATAAAACTCTTAAATAAGGATCTCAAGGGATAATGTCTGATGATAACATTAAACTGTTCAATAATTACCTAATGGGATAATGTCTGATGATAACATTAAACTCTGAAATAATTATCTAATGGGATAATGTCTGATGCTAACATTAAACTCTTAAATAATTATCTAATGTGATAATGTCTGATGCTGACATAAAACTCTTAAATAAGGATCTCATGGGATAATGTCTGATGCTAACATTAAACTCTTAAATAATTACCTAATGGGATAATGTCTGATGATACCATTAAATTCTTAAATAGAGATCTAATGGGGATAATGTCTGATGATAACATTAAACTCTTAAATAATGATCTAGTGGGATAATGTCTGATGCTGACATACAACTCTTAAATAATTATCTAATGTGATAATGTCTGATGCTAACATTAAACTGTTAAATAATTATCTAATGTGATAATGTCTGATGCTAACATTAAACTCTTAAATAATTATCTAATGTGATAGTGTCTGATACTAACATTAAACTCTTAAATAATTACCTAATGTGATAATGTCTGATGATACCATTAAATTCTTAAATAGAGATCTAATGGGGATAATGTCTGATGATAACATTAAACTCTTAAATAATGATCTAGTGGGATAATGTCTGATGCTGACATAAAACTCTTAAATAATTATCTAATGTGATAATGACTGATGCTAACATTAAACTGTTAAATAATTATCTAATGTGATAATGTCTGATGCTAACATTAAACTCTTAAATAATTATCTAATGTGATAATATCTGATGCTAACATTAAACTCTTAAATAATTATCTAATGTGATAATATCTGATGCTAACATTAAACTGTTAAATAATTATCTAATGTGATAATGTCTGATGCTAACATTAAACTCTTAAATAATTACCTAATGGGATAATGTCTGATTCTAACATTAAACTCTTTAATAATTATCTAATGGGATAATGTCTGATGATAACATTAAACTCTTAAATAATTATCTAATGGGATAATGTCTGATGATAACATTAACCTCTTAAATAATTATTTAATGTGATAATGTCTGATGCTAACATTAAACTCTTAAATAATTATCTAATGGGATAGTGTCTGATACTAACATTAAACTCTGAAATAATTACGTAATGGGATAATGTCTGATGCTAACATTAACCTCTTAAATAATTACCTAATGGGATAATGTCTGATTCTAGCATTAAACTCTTAAATAATTTTCTAATGGGATAGTGTCTGATTCTAACATTAAACTCTTAAATAATTACCTAATGTGATAATGTCTGATTCTAACATTAAACTCTTAAATAATTATCTTATGGGATAGTGTCTGATACTAACATTAAAGTGTTAAATAATTACCTAATGGGATAATGTCTGATGATAACATTAAAGTGTTAAATAATTATCTAATGGGATAATGTCTGATGATAACATTAAACTATTAAATAAGGATGTAATGGGCTCGTAGTCATCATCATCATCATCATCATCATAATCATCATCATCATCATCAGTCTCTTGACCTAGTTTGGTCGTTGAGGCACTGTGTTTCTGAACATCTGACCAGTTCCCTCCACTTGATTCGATCATGTGTCAATGCCTGTGTCTCTGCAAAACCTTTCCTGGTCCATTTTGTGATGTTGTACACGTAGTACTAATATTAATACACTTACTCCTACGTCTTGGACAAGACAGATTAAGTTTAGGCTACCACATCGTAGGTAATGGACTTCTATCATTTCTAACAATCGACCTGTCACACACGTACTAAATAAAAACTAACACTTGTATATATCAGTACATGCGTGATAGGTCAATTGTAATTAACGATACGAATCCCTGTGGGGTGGGGTGGTACAAACCTTTGCCGTACATGTAAGACCTTGACTCTGATATTTATGTTTTGGGCGTCTGGGATGTAACTAAAACATAAATAACATGTGATGGACTAGTTCAAACTTCTAATAATATAATATGTCGAACACCCCAACCCTATCTACATTAATTAAATGGTGTTCTTAATTTAATCCTCTCTGTTCTCACCTGGTTATCATCGCTGTTCTCACCTGGTTATCCTCTCTGTTCTCACCTTGTTACTATTTCCCACAGTTTGCAGATGCTCAGTTGTTTTACAAAAAAATCCCATCGAATGTATTTGTGAGTCTGATGACATACCTTTTAATAGGTTTGGTATACCCTGTCATATAAATAGTCCTTTATCGATTCATCTATTTACCGCAACAACACGGAACAAACCTAACATTCCGACAGCAAACTGAGAAACACCGCAACAAAATTGTGTGTGTGTGTGTGTGTGTGTGTGTGTGATTTGGATATTTAATGCAGCTTTAATTTTTCAATTATATCGCTACGATGTCCTCAGTGAGTGTGGCAGTTTATAGTGATGTCTAATACTGGCGAATCATGCTGCATACATGTCGCATGTTGTCCCACCCGTCACATTTTCCTGACACAAGGAGGACCAGTCCTAACACTAACGTTTTAATACTGAGCGCCTAGCTCTGCTAATACCATTTTTATTATTCTTTGGTATGACTTGGCCAGGGTTCAAACCCGCAACCTCCCCTATTTGAGGCGGACGTTCTAACCTAGAGCCGACCCAACAAAAACAGATAAATAGAAAATGTTCACTTAATTTCCACTTACTTAATTATGGTTGTTTGTTCCATTTTGTCCCTCGTCAGGATAAATAAAAATGTGTTGCATACAGTAATTGAAGGAAACCACGTTTACATCGTAAAGAGAGCTAAATGACACACGTGTTGTCATTTCATTCAAGTGCCATTTATTTCTGGTACCCGTTCTCTTTGAAGAGGCCATCTTACTTTCACACTTTCAGAATTAATTATTTTGGCCTATACACAATCGGATAAATCAGGCTGGAAATAGTCTCTTGCGACATAAGGATTGTTGTGCGCTGTATTTTTTACAGATTGGAAAAATGATACAATACAATTGTTACGTGCTTAGGCTCGAATAAACAGTAACATAGAAAGAGTGAAAATAACAAGCTTGTAAAAACTTAATAAACAATTTTTTGAGTACAAATATTTTTCAGAAAAGGAAAATAAACTTACGGTTTTTAGAATCAATTCCAAAATTAATCCAAAAACAATACACAATTTTATTCACTAGTGAAATTCCAAAAGTCCTGGTAATTAAATGTCCTAATAATTCCAGTTCGAATCTTTGTGAAGTATCCAAGATGGGAGACTATGTCACGTGATGAAGTCAGTTCTGTTCTTATGGAATTCAATGAGCACAAATGTTTTCCAGGTAAATAACACAATAAATCCTATTTATCCAAACGAATTGAATAATTTCCAATACAAGGTAATTTTAAATGACTCAATATAACACAACTTAATATTTTAACAGCCCAGACTCTACTAAATAGCTCACTGCAAAACATAATTTATATACATGTTTTTATGTAAACAGGGAAGGGTCACAAAATCTGCTAGAATCTTTTAGAACAAATTTACGATCACAAAAACACGTACATGCCATATGAATTAGTTATTTTTAATCTCAAGAACTAAAAATAGAAAGATGTCCTTGGAATCAGCCAATCATTTTAAAGCTTGTTTGCAAACATTGAATCAAGGTCAGAAATGAAATCAACATCTGGTGTTTAAAGATCATCCCACTTCTTTTTAAAAATAATATCTCCCAATTAATGCATTTTAAACTTAAAATAGCAAATTTGAATCTGACAACCAAAAATAAATGACTTAAATCAAATAATACGTAACACCTTCTCCCATAAAATAAAAAGAAAGGTTACATGATAAAACTTTCTTTTATCACAAACCAATTTACACCTGAGGTTAAAAGAATTCGTATGAATTAAAGTGTATATGATATAATATATTGCTATATTGGTTTAACTTGTCCATGTCCCACAATATGTCCAAATAAAGTCATACTAGCACGGCAAACTCACGTTTAGATAAATTAACTGTTAAACATGCATCAGTGAGTCTGTCAAAGAATTTTCAAATTGTTGCTAGATGTTCTATCCAGGTGTCGTTGTAGATGATGACGTCATCTATATAGGCATCACAATTGTCTAGACCAGAGGTGATCATATTCATGAGACGTTGAAATGTACTTGTTGACCCTTTCATCCCGAATGGCTTTACTTTATATTGGTAAAGTCCATGTGGAGTCACAAATGCCGAGATTTCCTTTGCTCTTTCTGTTAGTGGAATCTGCCAAAATCCTTTCAGAAGGTCAAATTTAGTGACATACTTGGCATTCCCGATTTTATCAATACAATCGTCAATTCATGGTAATGGGAATGAATCTGTTTTTGTCACACTGTTCACCTTCCTATAATCAGTGCACATACGGAAAATTTTATCTGGTTTTGGAACAAGTATGCATGGTGAACTCCAATCACTTTTACTGGGCTCGATAAAATCATTCTCCAGCAAATATTGAATTTCCTTTTTTAAGTATTCCTGTTTGAGTGGATTCATCCTGTATGGATGTTGTTTGACAGATTTGGAATGTACAATTTCAACGTCATGAAAAATTTTGTTTGTCTTTGTAGGAACATCTGGAAATAAGTGCTCATATTTAAATAATAACTGTTTCAGTTCATTTCTTTCTTGCACTTGCAAATGTGAAAGTTTCTGGTCTAGATCTTTCATAATTTCTGAATTACAAAGGTTCGTCATTTCAATAACAGTCGTCATTTCAATAGCAGTGGAATCTGATGATATTCCTTCACTGAGTGGGACAGGTACAACTAAACTAATTACATGTTTAACATGGCTATCTCTTTCAATATACTCTTTTAGCATGTTTGTATGGCAGAGTTGTTTTTGTTTGCGCCTCCCAAGAGTATTTATGATGTAATTTAAATCATTAATTTTCCTGTCAACTGTGTAGGGACCATAATATTTGGCCTGAAGAGGATTTTGTGGCATTGGTAAGAGAGCGATGACTCTATCACCAGGCTGAAAACTCCTTTCCTTTGATTTTTTATCATATCTTGATTTCATTTTAGATTGAACAGAGTGCAGATTTGCCCTTGTGACCTCACAAGCTTTTGAGAACTTGTATCTAAAATCGGAAACATAATCAAGAATATTGATCTCAGTATCTTCATTAGAGAGAAGTTTCACTTTCAGTACCTTCAATGGTCCACGCACAGTGTGCACAAAAACCAGTTCGAAGGGACTGAAGCCTAAATATTCTTGAACTGATTCTCTAACAGCAAACAATAGTAAATGAATGCCTTGATCCCAATCTTTATCCGTATCAAATCAATATGATCGGGTCATATTTTTCTAAGTCTGATGGAATCTTTCTAATTCCCCTTGGCTCTCAGGGTAATAGGCAAAATATTTTAATTGCTGAATGCCAAATTCATACATAACTTGTTGGAAAATTCCAGACATGAAGTTTGAACCTTGATCAGACTGAACAGATTTGGGAAGGCCATACTGAGTAAAAAACTTTATTAAAGCTTTTACTACCGCTTTAGATTTTATATTCCTCAACGGAATTGCCTCTGGAAACCTTGTTGACGCACACATAATGGTCAACAGGTGTTGGTTACCTGACTTGGTCTTGGGTAAGGGACCTACACAGTCTACCATAATTCTGCTAAATGGTTCGTCAAAGGCAGGAATAGGTTGTATATGAGCCTTAGGTATCTTCTGATTGGGTTTTCCTACCATTTGACAAGTATGACAAGATCTACAGTATTTGGCAACATCACGTTTGATTTTTGGCCAATAGAAGTGAGTCAAGATCTTGTGATAAGTTTTATTAATCCCTAAATGGCCAGCCAAAGGAGTTTCATGGGCCAGATTAAGTATTTCCTGTCTGTAAGGTTTTGGAACTACTATTTGATAGTTCACCGACCACTCATCACCAGCAGGTACCTCGGGAGGTCTACATGTTCTCATAAGGATTCCATTTTTAATGAAATAACAAAATCTTTTTGATATCTTGTTTCGTTAAAGAAGACTTGACTTCAGAAACATCATATTTTCTATCAAGTTGAATCAACTCATCTTTTTTTAAAAGATCTAATTGCTCCTGAGTAGGGTTAGAAAGAAATATTTCTTCTTTAGATGTCATTTTAATACAAACCTGTCAGTCTCATTAAAGATTTTAAAAACTTCAAAAACTAGTGGAATTCAAATTTAAAACAAAAGCTTTCTGAAAACATTTCTAGCCAAATTCCAATTAACCCCCATCCCAATTTATCTGAATCCCGGACGAGCCCCCAATTTCTATGTTACGTGCTTAGGCTCGAATAAACAGTAACATAGAAAGAGTGAAAATAACAAGCTTGTAAAAACTTAATAAACAATTTATTGAGTACAAATATTTTTCAGAAAAGAAAAATAAACTTACAATTTTAAGAATCAATGCCAATATTAATCCAAAAAGAATTGACAATATAACTCACTAGTGAAATTCCAAAAGTCCTGGTAATAAAATGTCCTAATAATTCCAATTCGAATCTTTGTGAAGTATCCTAGATGGAAGACGATGTCACATGATGAAGTCAGTTCTGGTCAAATGGAATTCAATTAGCACAAATGTTTTCCAGATAAATAATACAATAAATCCTCTTGATCCAAACGAATTGAATAATTTCCAATACAAGGTAATTTAAAATAACTTAAGATAACACAACGTAATATTCTAACAGCCCAGACTCTACTAAATAGCTCACTGCAAAACAAAATTTATATACCTGGTTTTACGTAAACAGGGAAGGGGTCTTCTAGAATCTTTTAAAACAAATTTACGATCACAAAAACACTTACACACCATATGAATCAGTTATTTTTACTCTCAAGAACTAAAATAGAAAGAGGTCCTTGGAATCAGCCAATCATTTTAAAAGCTTGTTTACAAACTCTGAAGGAAGGTCAGAAATGAGGTGAACATCTGGTCTTTACAGATCATCCCACTTTGTTTAAAAAAACTATCTCCCAATTAATGCATTTTAAACTTAAAATATCAAATTTGAATCTGACAAACAAAGATAAATTACTTAAATCAAATATGCGTAACACAATGTAGTCCAGCAAGAGTTTTGTATTTACTGACAGAGTTGTGCATTCGGTGGAGAGCATTCTGAATTGCAAATATTCATGTCATTCTTTTATTTTGACTGTCATGCTACCCTTCCCGCCATTGTGTATGTCGCGGGAACAAAGACATGACTGGAAGCCATGTATTTATGTTAAACCCCTGCGGCTATCGTTAAAAGTTCGTCATCATCATCACTCTCTTGATCTAGTGTGCTAAACATCTGACCAGTTCTCTCCACTTGTCTCGATCATTCCAATGCCTGTGTCTCGGCAAAACTTTTCCTGGTCTATTCTGTGATAATGTCAGTCCGCTTGTATTCTGTCCATCTCTCCTTTTGCCACCATGGATAATGCAATTCAGTACTGTTGTGGATAGACTGCTGGCTTTAGTGACATGGCCATACCATTTCAGCTATCTCTTTTTGACAGTGGTGAGGAGGTCTTCATAAGTGCTTACTTTGTGCCTGATAGTGTGAGGCACTTCGTCATTTGTGATGGGGTCCATGTGAAAGATACCAAGGATGGTTCTGTTGAATCTCATTTCAAGTGCCTGGATTCTTGTAATTCTGCTGTCAGGGTCCAGGCCTCACATCAATACAAAATGATTTTAGTTTTAAGATATATATATTGATATCTCTCCAGATTGGTCTTAGCTTTGACATAGCTGCCGTGGTATGTGCTGCTCGTGACAAAGGTTTTGTTCTTGATCCGACTTCTGTGATTATGAGACCAAGATATCTGAACTGCCTCAAAGTTTCCAGTTGCCGTCCTTTGACTTTAATCTTGGCTATTTATCATCAGCTTTGTCTTCTCGGCGCTTATATCCATGTCAAATCTGGAAGATGTTTCATCCAGGTTCATCACTAAGGTCGCAAGCTCGTCTTCACTGCTTGTCAGCCCATGAATGTCGTCTGCAAAGCGGAGGTTGGTTTAGTTACGCTGTCCAATGCAGATTGTCCCACATTGATTTTCAAGGACTTCGCTTATGATGCGTTCTAAGCAAATGTTGAAAAGCGTGGGTGACAGGAGACAGCTTTGACGTAATTCAACTGTTGTCTGTAACCAGTCCACCACAGAACCTGGAGCAATTACTGCACTGATAGCCTTGACATACAGCTGCTTGATGGTATTGGTCAACTGTTGACCGATGTTGCACTTTTTCATTGTGGCCCACAATGCCTCATGACACACTGTCAAAAACCTTTTTAAAATCTATGAACATATGATGGATGTCTTGTTTTTGTTGCCAGTTCATTTCACACAAAACCCTGACATTGAATATGTGTTCTGTTGTGCTTCTTCCACTCCGGAACTCTGCCTGTTCTTCAGCGATTATTTCTTCTGCTTGTGGTTTCAACCTATTCAAGATGATCTTCAGCTATTCACCACTCTGCAAGATCTTGTTGCAAATATGTTTTAGTAGTTCTATCACTACGGGCCACTCCCATTCTTGATACTTTCAGCTGTGATGTTGTCTACTCCAGCTGCCTTATTATTCTCCAGTGCTCCTATTGCTGACTCCACCTGCTCTTTGAGAATGGGAAAATCATCATGATTTGTGCAGTTTGTAACTTGCAGTTTTTAATGATGTCATCGGCATCTGTTGTCATGACGTTCAAAGTCAACAGAATTAGAACCAAGCTTTGTTGAGTGTGAAAGTCGCACGTGGACGTCGAAAGCTTTATTTAAGAACAAAGGACCCGTATTGGTGTCTTAAATCTCACCACGTTGACAGACGGCCGGGGGAATTGTCTGCTACGTTGAATGAAAAAGGGTAGTATCGACATCCAATCGGAATTGAGATAGGGTGTGGTCACTATCTTGAATCCGAATTTAACTTAATATCTGTAGTGCTGCAACAGATAATAAATCAATATTCCAAGGAAGCTACACGTAATTTGGCGGCAAAACTTAGACAATTCTAAGAAAGATACAGCTTTCTAACGGTCAGTAAAGTACTCGCTCGATTGTTGGAGAATATTACGACAGTTCAAATGGAATTATGTGCAGCATGTATACATGTACTTCATTACTAGAAACGTTAGTATGTAGAATTACCTTTGTAGTGTTCAATTCACACGCGTATTTTAGAAATGGACCATGATTGTGTATATAATTATGTATATTGCTAGCTCGTGTTCAGAATTAATATTGTAATTTACTATTTGGCCACTTCGTAGTAAATTAGCGTATGTTGTTACGGAAGTTTATAAGCCCATTTATTTATTAAATACGTGGACTCGAGTTTCGTTTTTGTGTAGAACGATATGAACGGTTCAGAGTGACTAGAGTGACCCGAGGGTTTCAAGTTATCAGAGTGATCGACGTCGACATGGTGCAAGCTGTAAAACAACCACAGGAATAGACCCTTGAAGCTGTGAAGTTGAACTGGAGCAGCCGTGGAGGTGAGATAAAATGCAATGATGACGGAGTGTATTTTCCTTACATATAGTCTATTAGCCTGGGCTAATTGTAAGGTTCGTAAAGTATCTTTTGGGACTGTAAAGATAAGTTGTATATGTCCCTTACTGTTTGCATAATTTCAATGTCTGAGTGAATTATATTTACTACATGAGGAAAATTCCATTTGTTTACCAGCTGAGTGCGCAATATCCATCTTTCAATTGCAAAATATATTTGTATTATTTTAAGTAAGGTTTAACTTTAAAACTATTCCACAATGGAACTTCGTAGCCACAAAATAATAGAATACGTATACGACAACACTGCGCTAAATTACATTGACAAAAATATACTGATCAATACCATTAGAAAGGTTCCTAAATGAAATATTATTTGAATGGTACATGAGGGACATGTAAGCTATTGTCTTCGCCAACGATATAGGATTCTTACCCCGAGAGGAAATGATAAGTGCTTTCATAATGCACATGTGTATTTTTATATTGAAATGTGTATGGCAATATACCTCCCCCCATCACTATTTGCAAATTATCGATGCTCGTATAATGAATGCATACTGTTTCGCTTGCAATATTGTGCATTATTTAATGTGGGTTATGACACAAGTGCAGTTAATAAAAACTACGTTTGTAACCTGTTAATGGAAATCAATTGGCGTTCTGGCTATTTGATTCACAATTTGTATTTTTTTTAGTTTGGCAGAGGGATGTTGTGCTCTTAGTATGTCAATATGGCACATCAACGCTCTTCCATATTAGCTAAGAAAGCCACCAAAAATAATCTGTATAACATGCTGCTGACACCTTATCTGGGGTCAGATTGATACAACTGCAGACTATTCTTGACTTCGCTCAGTTAATGCTCAAGTTTTCAAGAATTAATATGGTTACAGTATGAAGACCGATTAAATACAATTGAATGACATGCACGCTGGTTGCAACCCTTCTATCCATTGGAAAATTTACAATTTCATCTATACGTCACATGAATGGAACCGCGCTACAATAGTGAATATAGTAACATAGCAATAAAACGCTTAAGTATCATGATAGGGCGGAAAATCGCTACAGAATAATTGTCAATTGTTCGGGACCGGAGCGCACCACATGTATTAGTGGATTACGGCTGTAGCGACCAGCTATGATTCTAAATTGCAGGTACGGCAGATCTCTTCAGCCATGGATGACCATGTGTCTAGGAGAGAGAAACTCTAATATAAAATATTCGGCCGGCTGACCTCGCAGTCTCCGTCCTGGCTTCCTAGGCCACGGTAGACGAAACCCAAGTTTAAAATGTGAACCAATTAGCGCAAACTGTCCTCCACCTGAAAGCTTCATTACGCAGGCATAAAGGAACTGTCCACTGTTTACGTTTGACTCTATGAAGTCCTGCAGCGATAGGAAAGGGGCGCAAATGGCAGGTCACTGAAAGCCCCATTCCCAGTTATACATGCAGAAGACTCAAGCCTTAGACCATCTAGTGTTGATTCGGAGAAGTCACCATCACTCAGAAGCGGACTGGGCGACCAGGCAGCCTTATCTAGAGACAGCATAGCTTACTCTGCATGGAGATGGTAGGAACAAAGATGGCTTAACCAAAGCGCGTCTTCTTGCCCCTGCCTCCAAGTTGGCCTGTCTTAGCCACTGTGCATCTTCCAACGCGGTCGAATCATAATAGGAAGAAAAACAACAAGGCATGCTCAACCTGCCACACATGGTGGGAAAAGACTAAAACTGGTTTGTTGGAACATCATAGCAATGATAGACTCAACCTACAGCAATAGAAAAGACGCTCTGCCTTATTCACACACGAACTCCCTCGCCAAGGTATTATTATTGCTGCATTTAGTGAACTCTGCCTTTCAGAAGAGGGACGTCTGAGAGGACTCGGCGCTGAATGCACTCTGTTCTAGTCAGGAAAACTAAATACTGAACAACGACTTTCAGGAGTCGGTTTCGTGACCAAGGACGCAATTGCCACCAAGTTAATAAACCTTCCCACTTGTTACACCGATTGCATCATATCCAGGCGTCTCCCTTGATGGAAGCAAGAACAAGCCACACTCTTCAGTGTATATACTTGAATACTCCAGGCAGATCCTTTTGAAAAGGTTAAATTATGCACTTACCTGCGTAGACTACTCAATAGCGTCACGGAGACTGACAAGATACTCATCCTCAAAGATTTCAGTGCCAAGCTGGGCCAAGACTTAGAAACCTTGGAAATTTTTTATTGGGAAACATGGCGTGTGTGTCTGAAATGACAACTGGCGCCACCTTCTTGAATTTTGCGACAAAATTATAGCTAAACAACACCGTATTTCAGCAGAACATTTGAAAACGACCTGAATGCATCCTAAATCAAAACAATGGAACATAATCGATTACATGATTGTACGCCAGGGGTACTTAACAAATGTTGTTCATACTTCTGTGATGCCAAATGATGAGTGCCACACAGGTCTTCGCCTTGTCAGATGCAAGCTCGACCTCCACTTCAAGGTCAGGCCCAGACAAGAATGAGGTACCCATGTGAAGGAAGCTCTAGATTAAAAACCTTTTGTGTGCTGTCGTCAAGGCAGATTTTCAAGATAGCATGCAGTCTAGACTTGAACAACCTAATTATCCGTCAGGCATATCATCGGAGTAGATGTGGAATCACATCAAGGCCGCTATCCTGCAAACCTCAAAGGAAATCCTTGGATTCACCACTAAGAGAAACAAATAATAGTTTGATGAAAACAACCACGAAACTGCTTCCCAAAATGAGACCAGCGTACCAAGTCAACCTCGCTCAGCCATCATGTCCACGGAAGGCAGCAGCCTTTTGCCTTATCTGCAGCTCCCTCTAGTCCAGACATACAAAACAAGTGGTGTACAAACGTGCAGTAAGAACCAAGCTGTACGCTGACACTGGTGACTACAAGTCGTTCTATGAAGCGTTGACAGCAGTGTGTCGTCCTTCATTTCAAATACAGAGCACCCTAGTTAGCGCAGATGCTAAGAGCTATTCAACGACAGGGAATCTATCCTGAATCACTGGTCAAAGCATTGTACGCCCTCTTCAGCACTAGCCGTACACTCCAGGAGGAAACTATTGATAAAGAAAAAAGAAATGAGATTAACAAGCTTACATGTAATTTGTTTGCTGCAGAATAGAAACTGAGTGGAATTTGGATTAAATGAATAAGACAAACACAATGTGTTACAGAGTCTCACACGCTGTGAACATACGATCGATCCAATCAGTCTATACAACCATTCACACATTGAAAGAAAAAAACTATGATATCAATCTGAAATGCAGATTCAAGAAACGATATGGATTTCACATACATTTCAAATAATAGTATACACTGTAAGATATTCACATAATGTCATGTATAGACTACGATTACGATTCAACCAATCTCAAGGTCTTCAAAATGTTTCAACTGTTCTGCACTGTAAGTGAGATTCACATTAATCTTCTGGAATACAACTAAGATTCAAAATAATCTCATGTAAATGAAAATGTACCCAATTGAAACAACAATTGGAACAAAAATACGCTTCTTGACCCTTGTACAGTCGTACGATTCATGAACTGATAAACCGCACAATTTCACCGAGTCCTTGGGTTGGCCCACACTTGTATTACAGATGGAAATTTATAAATTTAATTAGTAAAGAAATATATATCAAGTCCTTGTGTTGTCCCAGACATGCATCGGCCGCTCGCACCCTTCACGGATCCACCACATGTACAGTCATATGTATACACACATACAGACAATATACAGCACCTTGTATTAGCTACGTCTACAGTCATGGCTCCAACACATGTACAGACACACGTACATACATATAGACAGCTCTTCACGCCACTTCTAATGTGTAAACTCGTCAGCCATATGGCTTAAGAACACAATGGCAAAAGTGCACTTCTCGACGAGATCCAAAACGACCAGTGTGTCGGTTATAAATTGATCTTATTTAAATCCATACGACAGTGAGTAATATTAAGGGTAAAATACCCGTGCATATTATAATTATAAAGACCCTCGTCGCAAGTAATTTCCGGCGAGATATATGTTAGTTCCATCGCTTACGTGGAAAAACATTTATTTACCAGAACGAAAAATAGTAAAATATTTGTAAGGCATAACCGAGTTATGATGGATCGAGAATTAAACTTTGGCAGTTGCATAAGTAAATAACAATGATCTGCAAAGTTATATCAGTACTGTTTGACGTATTAAATCAAACGTGTAAAATGTTCAGTTACTGTACATAATAAAAAAACAACAACGCCAAACTGTAATTTCCTAAACCCGAAAAAAATATAACAATTTTCATTGTACTCACCAACATGACAACTCCGTGCTTTAAACTTACCTCAGGGGTTCCATGATTAGTTCCTACACATGTATTGATATTGCTTGCAATGAAAGTTCTCGAATGAGACAGCTGACGGTTCAATCTTAAAAATGTGCCTTGTTTGAAACTAGGTTGTCTTTGCAGCTCTGTGTTCTATTTTCTCAAACAACGTTAAGTGCATATTTGAGGTTTTGTAAACAAGCATCATGAAGGTAAATGGAGAAGTAACCATGATACCAAACTAAGTGTATGTCGCGGGAAAACACATTTGTTATTGCGTGATCTCATTATTCTATTTCCTCTTTTTTATATAGAAAGCAAACGTAAAGATCGTTATTATTTTTGTATTGCTAGTGGAATCGGAAGTCTCTCTCTCTCTCTCTCTCTCTCTCTCTCTCTCTCTCTCTCTCTCTCTCTCTCTCTCTCTCTACATATATATAACAAACAGTTCAAAACAAGTAACTAACTAGCCTGACCTGAGCACTTTCGAATCGAAATGAGTCTTTTTCAAAGACAAAAACAAAACATGGACAAGACTAACAAAAACATCTCCCTTAGGACGCTCGGCAGAATTAACTGTTTAGTAAATAAGACAGATGAACTAGTTACCATCTTGTAAAGTAAGCTATATTTTCTATTGCAGACCTTTTTTTATCTTTTTTGTTTGGTTTGGGACCGATAATTTCTATTTTGGTCTCTGTGTCTCTGTTATCAAAAACAATAATTTCGTTATTGTCTGTTCTTACAATTGTGTTTTAGTTATCAATGACGGTAATTCCGTTATGAACCGTTCCTTTAATTGATTTAATTATCAAGGACGGTAATTTCGTTATGAACCGTTCCTTTAATTGTTTTAGTTATCAAGGACGATAATTTCGTTATGAACCATTCCTGTAATTGTTTTAGTTATCAAGGACGATAATTTCGTTATGAACCGTTCCTTTAATTGATTTAATTATCAAGGACGGTAATTTCGTAATGAACCGTTCCTGTAATTGTTTTTAGTTATCAAGGACGGTAATTTCGTAATGAACCGTTCCTGTAATTGTTTTTAGATATCAAGGACGGTAATTTCGTAATAAACCGTTCCTGTAATTGTTTTTAGTTATCAAGGACGGTAATTTCGTAATGAACCGTTCCTGTAATTGTTTTTAGATATCAAGGACGGTAATTTCGTAATGAACCGTTCCTGTAATTGTTTTTAGATATCAAGGACGGTAATTTCGTAATTAACCGTTCCTATCACAGTGTATTTTATAAAGAGTATGAGGCTTATATAATTTCATAACTTTGTAAAATATTTTTAAAGCGGCCAAGACAGAACAGAATAGTTTAAGAAAAATGAATTAAATGCATCATTTAAAGACTACTTTTAAAATGTTCTCATTCTCTTTTTCATTATTTTAAAAATTAAATTAAGTACGAAAACCAAATTTACGAAAGAAATAATTAAAAAATGGTGAAGGTCAACTGCACCATAATGTTTTATACGTGCTATGCCTTACACGGAAAATAAAACGTAATTAGAAGGTAATACCTTTAGAAATGATCCGTTTCCCTCAGATATCTAAATATCGTTTATCTGGAAATTTACGACTATTCGGACTGAGCTCTTATTTTCACACGAGATGGCTTACTTTCTTTTTAAACTGTTGTAACTGTGCCTTTTATGTCAATCTCATTTACTACCGCATGGTCCGAATACCTGTTGCTAGAGTATTTAATCTATTCATGTCAAACTACTGTCATACAGAGTTTCATAATAATTTCCTTGTCCACAATAAGCCCCAACTCAAATGTTCTCACATTTCAAAATGGTACCAGTCTTGATACTTACATTTTTGGAAGTCTTGTCTTTGAAATTATCAGGTATGTACTCTACACTTTCTATAAACTTTCGACATTGAATTATCTGTTTACTTCTCTTTCCAAAAATTTAATCAAGCGAGTATATTAATGCGAGTATATTAATGCGGAACAGATCAGTTATGAAATGTAACGATTCAAATACTTTTTTATGTGAGAAGTCGAAATAGCGATGTACACAAGGAAATTGTTATAGAAACGTAATTCGCCTCTTTCACTTCTATTTATTGTGAAGCACACATTAGAAATTGTTTGGAACCCTGGAGATGCCGTCGCTTCTTTAGAGAATTTCTATCGTGATACTTATTTATATACTGCTGCATCTGATAGATAATATCAGCCATGCTGCTGCTGCTACTTAAACAACAGCAACTACCACTACAACTACCACTCAAACTACAACTACTACCACTACTACTACTAATGTTTCATACGTTAAATATGTTCAGGATTCCTATAAGTTTTCTAATTTCATGTTATGTTTTGGTTTGTAGTCAAATCATTATAAACGTTGTCAAGCGCTTCGAGCGTCTAAAGTTAGGCTCTTTACAAAATCCTCATTATTATTATTATTATTAGTAGTAGTAGTAGTAGTAGTAGTAGTAGTAGTAGTAGTAGTAGTATTACTACAACCACTATTACTATTGCTAATAATAATAATAATAATAATAAATAAATAAATAAATAAATACACCAATACAACAGAATTTTGACTTGGGTGGGTATTTATAAAATTTTTACATACGTTGATGGATTGATTCACTGCTATTCAAACTTCTGAAATCTCCAGATTGGTGGATTTCTATTTACGCACGCATACGCACGCACATACAAACCCATACAATTGCACACCTTTCAGATTCGTTTACGGCATATCTCTCTGTTCCTATTATCGGTTACTCCTAATAACCTACTCTCTCTCTTCTACTTGAGGGCAGGGCCTGCCATTCCCATACCTCTCCCTCCTAATTAAGGGAACATTACAGTCATCCACTTCAAGATATAGACTGAATTTTAAGAATGGTGCGATGTTTGCCCAGATGATTCTCTTTCATTGGTGTTTGTTTGCGTGCGCGTTTGTGTGATATATGTAATACACATCTGGCAATTTCTGACAAAGAGCCTCATAATCTATTATTGATAAAAGTTTGACATGATCTATAACTAGTAAGAGCATGCAGATACACCTCACAAAACGTAGCATAGCTAGTGGATGATACAAGCTTACAGATACACCTCACGAAACGTAGTATAGCTAGTGGATGATACAAGCATACAGATACACCTCACAAAACGTAGCATAGCTAGTGGATGATACAAGCATACAGATACACCTCACGAAACGTAGTATAGCTAGTGGATGATACAAGCATACAGATACACCTCACAAAATGTAGCATAGCTAGTGGATGATACAAGCTTACAGATACACCTCACGAAACGTAGCATAGCTAGTGGATGATACAAGCATACAGATACACCTCACAAAACGTAGCATAGCTAGTGGATGATACAAGCGTGCAGATACACCTCACAAAACGTAGCATAGCTAGTGGATGATACAAGCTTACAGATACACCTCACAAAACGTAGCATAGCTAGTGGATAATACAAGCATGCAGATACACCTCACAAATCGTAGCATAGCTAGTGGATGATACAAGCTTACACATACACCTCACAAATCGTAGCATAGCTAGTGGATGATACAAGCATGCAGATACACCTCACAAAACGTAGCATAGCTAGTGGATGATACAAGCATGCTGATACACCTCACAAAACGTAGCATAGCTAGTGGATGATACAAGCGTGCAGATACACCTCACAAAACGTAGCATAGGTAGTGGATGATACAAGCATGCAGATACACCTCACAAATCGTAGCATAGCTAGTGGATAATACAAGCATGCAGATACACCTCACAAATCGTAACATAGCTAGTGGATGATACAAGCACACATATACACCTCACAAAATGTATAGCTAGTGGATAATACAAGCATGCAGATGCACCTCACAAATTGTAGCATAGCTAGTGGATGATACAAGCACATATATACACCTCACAAATCGTAACATAGCTAGTGGATGATACAAGCGTACAGATACACTTCACAAAACGTAGCATAGCTAGTGGATAATACAAGTATGCAGATACACCTCACAAATCGTAACATAGCTAGTGGATGATACAAGCATACAGATACACTTCACAAAACGTAGCATAGCTAGTGGATCATACAAGCATGCAGATACACCTCACAAAACGTAGCATAGCTAGTGGATCATAGAAGTTATAGTTAACATTGAAGTAAAAATATTTAGAAAAAAAATCATGCAATCAAGTAAAGCGCCATGTCGAATCTTTCTCCGGTGTGATGACAATAATGTAATTCACTTAATTTCACCTGTGTGATGACCTTAATGTAATTCACTTACTTTCACTTGTGTGATGACCATAATGTAATTCACTTACTTCACCTGTGTGATGACCATAATGTAATTCACTTGATTTCACCTGTGTGATGACCATAATGTAGTTCATTTACTTTCACCTGTGTGATGACCATGATATAATTTGTTTACTTTCACCTGTGTGATGAACATATTACTTAACCTGATGATGATTGTGTGCTAACGGATAGAGTGTCAAAACTGTCACTGGGCTGAAACCTCCTTTCATTTTTTTTTGGTTTTGTCATGCCTTTATTTGATGTTTGCGTCGAGTGCACAGTAACTATTGCAACCTCAGATTTATATTTGAAATTAGAAATAGATTCATCAAGATGAATATATGTATCTTTATTTGATGAATACATTTCATTTTAATTCTTTTAATAACTTCAATGGTCCTCGGATAGGATGTACACAAGTTCAAAGGGGTTAAATCCTAACGCTTCTTCATCTGATTCTCTGACATTAAACAACAGTTATTGAACACATTCATCCGAATTTGTTCCGACATCAAACAATATGACAAATGATTTTGTCTTTCTCCATTGTTTGATGAATCTTTCTCAAAACTTTTAGTTTATCAGAATGATGAGATTGAACATATTTATAAAGGCAAAATTGTGTAAAAAAAAAACAACCCACAAATCACAGCTTTTACAATGATATAATTTTTAATATTTCTCGAAAGAAAATAGCTTCTAGGAATCTAGTGGACGCACATAGTATGGTCCACAGGTATTGGTTACCTGGCTTGGTCTTGTGGTTACCTGGTTTGGTCTTGTGGTTACCTGGTTTGGTCTTGTGGTTACCTGGTTTGGTCTTGTGGTTACCTGGCTTGGTCTTGTGGTTACCTGGCTTGGTCTTGTGGTTACCTGGCTTGGTCGTATACAAGAGACCGAGACAGTCTAACAATATTCAGCTAAATAGTTCGTCTAATGCAAGAATATGTTGCAGAATGTGCATTATGTATTTTATGACAACATTTTCATGAATGCTTTTACTTTGTGGTCAAAACAAATGATATTAGATCTTGTGACAAGTTTTAGTGATCCCTAAATGTCTAGCCTAAGGTGTTTCATGGGATATACTATGAATATCCTGTCTATTCGATGTATCAGCATCACTTTGATTGTTCACTAATCACTCGTCACCAAAGGGTATCCCAGGTGATGGTCTATCATTACTCATAAGAATGCTATTATTGAGAAAAAAATAAACATACAGGTATTAATGTGGCTTCACGTTTGCTAATAGCCCCATGAAACAAATAAGAGATCTCATGCTCATATTCACGACAAGTGATTGTCATCGTGATTAGAATAAAGAGCATTTAAAAGAGTATCACTGTGATTAATACGTTTTGTTTGATGCATATCATGATTAAAATTGACCTCCTTAAAATCTGACCAATACATAAGTCAACTAAATGAGTAATTTCCTGATCAAAAACAGAACCAGTCTTGAATGTCTTTGCTCTGTTAACTACACAAGCTGGGTATAAATCAGGAATTTTTTTTTCTTCAAAACATTATACTTTCTACTCCTGTTACAAGTATATTATCAACAAACGTATCTCTTGCTAGGTAATTGCCTAGCAATAAATGAATAACCTCATTAGGCAAAGAGTATACTGTTCTGACTGTCATTAGACTAAAGTCTGATGACACATGCATACAATGAAGAGGAGCATTAACAAAGGCACACTCTACTCCATGAATCCAACTACATTTATTAAAAGACTTTTCAGAGTAAGAAAAAGTACCTGTTAGTAAAACAAGACTTTGAGAATCTCCAGTGTCCCCTATAATTTAATAGGGGTAGGGTTTGTAGAATGACTAAACAGTGATTCAGGACCTTTTAACACGAATGGTTCATAAATCGCGGTAATAACAAGAGTCTGAGAATATCCTGTGTCTTTTAACATTGTAATAGGGATAGGGTTGGTATAATGACTAAACATGTGTCCTTTAACATTGTAATAAAGATAGGGTTGGTATAATGACTAAACAGTGATTCACCATCTTTAGACATAATGAAAAGATCCAGTCAAAAATGCAATAATAATAACAAATAATCTTGGGGGAAAAAGATAATTCAAATTAAATAAATATAACAGGTAGAAGTTTAAAATGGTGAGTGTTCAACAGTTAAAGATCATACGGCTCCAGTTATGCATTTAACAGTATACATTAAAATGTTTATACAGAATTTTAAAACATTCTTTGAGGATGTTACATGTGTTACGTTTATCTTGCTTATTATATACATTTTATAGGGTTAACATCTTCTATATTCTACCTTATCGTACACATACATACATACATACATACATACATACATACATACATACATACATACATACATACATACATACATACATACATACATACATACATACATACATACATACTTACTTACATACATACATACATACATACATACATACATACATACATACATACATACATACATACATACATACATACATACATACATACATACATACATACAGTCTAGCGATACAATATCCATACGGACCTTTTCTGTTAACAATGTATTAGATAGATTAAGAATGTCATATCCAATTGGACGTCTTGCTTTTATAATGTATTAATTTTACATTGTAATAATTGTTTTGCTTTGGAGTGTGCACTCAAGAAAACTGACAATTTAAGCGTTTTTATTTCAGATGCTGTACCGCAGATAACGCTTATTCCAGGTGATGCAATCTACTTTTCCAATGGAGGTGATTTGAGTATGACTTGCACAGTTGACCAGGATGTGCACTTAAATTCTGTTCTTTTTGAAAGAGACGGACTAACACAGATTGGGTTTTTTGAACCAGAATCTCTCAATTGTAGTACACACAAATTTCAAAACGACACTTATAATTACACTACTGTCTGTTACCTGGAGAGGAATTTTACATTGATAAAACATGACGTCAACGATGAAGATCACAACAAAACCTGGCGGTGTTCCATGGTTTCAAATGCAGGTGGACCATGTACAAGCATCACTCCGTGCATCAGTCGCAATACCACTGCCGTTCTCCAAGGTAAAATTGTTTAGCAAAAGTTAATTTGTTTGCATGTAATGTAAAAATAAACGCCAGTCATGGAACAATCGAGTAGACTGAAATTATCGTAATATTCCTTCTTCCAGCATGCCAGTTGAGCAGTATACAAAAGAGGTGGCCACTTCTTTATTGTACAATTTGTCGTTATTGATGAGTGTGCTGGGTTTTAAGAAAACATAATAAATAGTATTGAGATGTGTCGCAAAATGGTTTAGCATTACAGGCTGTTCATTCTACACAGAATTTAGCAGTTATTTAGAATTTGTTCATTTATCGTAATGGATTATACATATTTGGGGAATAAATTATGATAATATAAGTATTATATTTTAGACCATAAACCTAACATCAGACATAACTCTAAACCTAGACATAATCTTAACCCTATCCCTGACCTTAATGGTGTCGTTGGTCAATTCTATTTCTAAAATCGACATACGTTTGTCACAATTTTCAGAAAATAAATCAAAACTGTACAGAGACCAGATTCTTTTAGATTCCATTACATAAGGTGTATAATGTCATTAGTGAAAACAATACGGATGTTTCACACGATATCAGATATAAAACATTATCATTTATATTAATATATTTTTTATCCCAGAATTGCATTGATACAGTATGTTCAAGGGTTGTGAAAGTATAGTGATCTAATTCCGACCACTCAAAACTCATCTTTCCAATAATGATACACGCACAGACATAGTCTATGTAAACCTTCTTACAGGACACAAATGTTATCCCTTCCAAGCTCGTTATGCAGTCTATGAAAAATACAAAATATATATTGAATGTATGGAATCTCCAATCCACTATTTTAACAGTTATTGAGTTATTGTTCCTTTAAGTCTATCACCGTTTCCATTCCAACTAACAGTAACAAGCAAAATCAGCAAATAATTGTATTCCTCAATAACATATATGTAAATAAGGAACGTAAGGAATTGAGAAGTAAATCCAAAATAATCCTAAAATTACATGCACAAGTCCCAATGATTAAATGTCTAATAAACGTAATGAATATTCAAACTAAATCAAACGTTAAAAGTATTGATATGCATGTGGTGTCCCGTATCGTTATGATGTACCAAAAGTATTTGTGAATCACAATGCTACAATCCAAACATAAACTCCAACTTTGAAATTTCACAAAATTCAAATCTCTATTCCAAGAATATTTTTGCTTGATTAGTTTGTATTTTCAGAGATGAATAACTTTAATTAAATAATTCGAATAAATCTATTCCAGCTCAGATGAATTTATGGACACGACAAAAATAAAATTGATTCTGCAAAGATCTTAATGAAAACATGAATAATGGCTAGAAAAAAAAAGTTTAGATAGTTCTCTACGAGTCATCATGAAGCTCTATAATGTTTACAAAATAAAATATCTAATTATAACGTAAAATATAAACAATAACCTTGACTAAGACAAAAATAACAATACTGATAGGTTTTGAATAATAATAAATAAATGATTCAGGTGAATTAGAAAATGTACTTAATTTCAGAAAAGGCCAAGTTCAATACATAATGTTACAACAACATAACATAAAAAATAAAACAATTTAAAGTCTAAAAGCCAACAAACAATACAAATTAAATATACATGACAAAACACTTCAATAGAAAACACAGCTTAATTAACAGCATATTGTGTTTTGTGTTAAACTGTTTCGCATTGTTTAGCGTAATATCACAATTGTGTACATATAATACATAGAATTGGGTAAACAACAGCTCAGATCTCTTTACCAAGTAATAGTCTTTAAGAGCTTCATACAATCACATACATACATACATACATACATACATACATACATACATACATACATACATACATACATACCTACCTACCTACCTACCTACCTACCTACCTACATTCATACATACATACATACATACATACATACATACATACATACATACATACATACATACATACATACATACATACATACATACATACATACATACATACATACATACATACATAAGTACATTTGAGTGGCATTTAAATTTAATATTGCTATTTCTGCAACAAAGACATAATTCACGTGTGCTATGATGTAAATGACTAATATTTTGTCCTTCCACAACAAGCATTATTCTGGATAAGTCTCATGTAAGTAATAATAATAATAATTATAATATATATATATATATATATATATATATATATATATATATATATATATATATATATATATATATATATATATATATATATATATGTATGTATGTATGTATAGCTTTTCCTGATATCGATGATAATAAGGATAATAATACATATGCCATATGTCATTTGGGAAATTTGTTTGCATGTATTATAAGAATATTTCAGGGTACTGATTGTAGATTAGAGCAACAATTAAAGCTGTATATCATGTCAGTATGTATTGGTATTTTTCTGTACATTTTCAGATGCACCTATTGTAAAGCTACAGGCTGAAGTTAGAGACATTAACCCATTCATATTGAAGAAAGGTCGCAGGAATGTGGTACTAATGTGTGAAATCGTAATTGCGTATCCAGAAACCATCCTATTTATCTGGACACACAACGGGATTGAAGTACAAAATGAATCAAGGTCCAACTTGACCATCTCCGTGGCTACGAGACGGATAGATGGAACATGGGGATGCAAAGGAATAAATAACTATGGAACACCTTTGGAGAGTCACCTTCAGATAGACGTACAGTGTAAGTCATACAATATTTCTTATAAGTTATTTATCCGTTTATCATCGTGTTATGTATGATATTGTAATGGTGTGCCTAATGACAGTTTTGCTTTCAAACCTTTCCCAATTAAAAATAAAAAAGATTTAGAAACTAAGTATATCTCTTTAATGTTTACTCTGATTCATATTTGTCGTACAGCAAGCATCATTGTATATACCTTGCTTTAACATTACTAATATTTAAATGAAGAATATGCAGTTTATATTAGAGGTTGAGAAAACAGCAGAGAGGGGGTGAAAATACATTTCAGATTTATCAATAATTATGACTGCTTTCAGAAAATATTACTGGCATAATAGCTTTGTATCTATGTCACTCCATGCGTACGTATATCTGTCAGCTTATCACGTGTTTGAATCCTTGATCTTAAGTGTCAGGATGCAAAGCTGTTGCTATCAATTTATTTTTTAATGAATACTAAATCAATTGTTTTTGAAAATATTTATCATGGTCTGGATTTGAATGGTTTATTTATTTGATCACATTAATCTAAGAATTCCTTAAAACAGAACGCTATAACCAAATGCGCATACTCCAGATTTATTACAAATACAATGATCCCTTGGAGTCCTGTAATTAGGATTTAAATATCTAAATGTACAATGCTCTTTTGGAGTCCTGTAATTAGGATTTAAATATCTAAATATACAATGATCCCTTGGAGTCCTGTAATTAGGATTTAAATATCTAAATATACAATGATCCCTTGGAGTCCTGAATTTAGGATTTAAATATCTAAATATGCAATGATTCGTTGGAGTCCTGTAATTAGGATTTAAATATCTAAATATACGATGATTCTGGTTACCACTCACCAGTGTTTAACTCTACTCTTATCTCCGGATGCTCAGTACTAACTGTTTTAACACTCTAGATTGACGCAAATGTTTGTTTTCATGGATAAAGATTTTCATTATTTCCTTTAAAGAAAGTTTTATTCTTATTCCTTCCTTTTCACTCTCTCTCTCTCTTCGTGTGACCCTTACATTTAAATTAAGTATTATTCTGATCTCTTCATTTTCATATGCAATATCTTATTTACAGTTTCATTTTACAATGTTTTTTATACTCGCAATTACATTGTAAATCATGATGTGCATAACGTTTCTAATGACTTCCAAACTGAATTGTAAACTAAATAGAAGGTGATCAACATAAGGTGGAAGAAGAAACAGGCTGAAATGAAAATCCCGAACAGTGTCCAAGAAGGTTATTTGGCAAAGAAACTAAAGATCCAACTAACTTGAACTTCCTGGGTAAATTGTAACACGTTCATGAGCCAAAAGCAAACAAAATTCAACTATACTTGAAATTCATAGGCAACTTGTAACACGTTCATGAGCCAAAACCATACAAGATCTAACTATAGCTGAACTTCATAGGCAACTTGGGGAAAAGTCCATGGACCAAACCGAGCCACCAGTCACTCGATGATAAAATCACACCAAGTGAAAAAACACACACACAAAAAAAAACAACCGAAAGCGCTCAAACAACAAACTAAATTAGTAGCATGACTAATTCATATATGGAGGTGCACGTTATTTGGGATTTAGTTCACTTGCTCAAAAAGTAGAGGCTCTTCTCCGCACAGAATGATAACGAACGTAACAATAACAGCGATGTAACCATTATTTTGTACAATAAACTACAGGACGTGTACCAAGCATCTTCTCCAGCTAACGAATTCTGGCATCTAATAAATAAAAACCAGTCAGCAATCGGTATACCTTTCGAAGAAAAGCAATAATTATACGATTATTCCGCTACCAGTAATGGACACTGAATGAATAAAAATTCCATTTACACCCACTTAGTTCCTATTTCACTCACAGGCTACTCATTGACTTTCATCTGACACAATGTTTAATAACTCACAGGCTACACAGTCACTTTCATCTGACACAATGTTCAATAACTCACAGGCTACACAGTGACTGTCATCTGACAATGTTTAATAACTCACAAGCTACACATTGACTTTCGTCTGACACAATGTTTAATAACTCACAGACTACACAGTGACTTTCATCTGACACAATGTTTAATAACTCACAGACTACACAGTGACTTTCGTCTGACACAATGTTTAATAACTCACAGACTACACAGTGACTTTCATCTGACACAATGTTCAATAACTCACAGGCTACACAGTGACTGTCATCTGACAATGTTTAATAACTCACAGACTACACAGTGACTTTCATCTGACACAATGTTTAATAACTCACAAACTACACATTGACTTTCATCTGACACACTGTTTAATAACTCACAGACTACACATTGATCTCCATGTGACACAATGTTTAATAACATACGGTCGAAATAGAAATGAAAGATGTATTGCTAATATAGCATTAATTTTGCCGACATAAATTACAAGATTTGTCTAGAGAAGCAAAATAACATAAACACTTTCAATACGAGGTATTTATTATTCTCTCTCGATGTTGTCGTTCTTAGGCAGGAATTCGCAAAAATAATTCCATAATTCTTCGTCTTAGCATTCATGGAGACTTTAAGTGTCACTGTGACAGTCAGATAGCTAATCTGTTAATAACAACGGTTACATTTTTTATTGGATTTTTCACAGCCCTGATGATATTATTCTAGTCTTTATTGGTGTCCTTAAAACACTTTAATTTTAAACACACATCTTTTGAACTGGTACAAACGTCATTCACAATTGAACAAAGGGCAGTTTATTTTTTTTATGACTACCATCCTCCTCCTAGTCGAGAAAACAAGCTTGGAAATCTATTTTTGGAGCAGTTGCCAAATCTGCTTTAGTATGGACATTTGAGAAGTAGCAGCCTGAATATTCATGGAGACTTTTAAGTGTAACTGTGCCAGTCAGTTAGCTAATCTGCTAATAACAATGGTCACATTTTGTTATTGGATTTTTTACAGCCCTGATGATAATATTCTAGTCTTTATTGGTGTCCCTCAAACTTGCATCAGATCAAATATACGTCATCTCTGATTGTTACTAAGGGAAACCTTGGTATAATGAATATAATCCAACCATTGCATGCCATCCAAGCAAACGAAACAGCTTCTTCGTATCTTCAGTAAACTTCACGAGATTTAATATATCAAACGCATGCATTGTTTAAAAAGCTTTAAATGATATCTTCATTTGTAGAATAACTTGAAATCGGATGAATGTAGAAAATAGATGCAGTGAAGAGAGGGGTAAATAAAATAGATGCATTGGAGATAAGTAGGATGGCGAAATAGATGTACTGGAGAGGAGTTGGATGGCGAAAATAGATGCACTGGAGAGGAGAGGAATGGAGACAATAGATGCACTGGAGAGGAGAGAGATGGAGAAAATAGATGCACTGGAGAGGGGTGAGATGGCGAAAATATATGCACTGGAGAGGAGTGGGATGGCGAAAATATATGCACTGGAAATGAGTGCATATCCAACCATGATAGATGGTTTGGATAAAATGGATATATTGTGGAGGAGTTGGATGGAGAAAAAAGATGCTCTGGAGAGGAGTGGTATGGATAAAATAGATGGTTTTGATAAAATAGATGCCCTGGAAAGGAGTGGAATGGATAAAATAGATGGTTAGGATAAAATAGATGTCCTGGAGAGGAGTTGGATGGAGAAAATATATGCACTGGTGAGTGGAATGGAGAAAATAGATGGATTGGAGAGTGGAAGGAGAAAATAAGTGGATTGGAGAGTGGAATGGAGAAAATAGGTGGATTGGATAGTGGGAAGGAGAAAATAGATGTATTGGAAAGCGGAATGGAGAAAATAGATGGATTGGAGAGTGGGATGGAGAAAATAGATAGATTGGAAAGTGGGATGGAGAAAATGAATGGATTGGAGAGTGGAATTACGAAAATGAATGGATTGGAAAGTGGAATTGAGAAAATGAATGAATTGGAGAGTGGAATGGAGAAAATATATGGATTGGAAAGTTGGGTGGAGGACAAAGATGTATTGAAGAGTGTAATGAAGAAAATATATGGATTGGATAATAGAATGGAGAAAATAGATGGATTGAAGAGTGGGGTAGAGAAAATAGATGGATTGGAGAATGGAATGGATAAAATGGATGGATTCGAGAGTGGATTGGAGAAAATAGATGGATTCGAGAGTGGAATGGCAAAAATAATGGATTGAAGAGTGGAAATGGCGAAAAGAAAGTTGTATTTAAGAGTGGGATGGACCTAATAGATGCATTACACTCTAGTTTTGAAAATTGCTCAGATGCCTTTTCAGAGAAATAGAACGTTACGATCACTAGACTATAACCCTAATGAATATTCTGAACACAGCAAATACTGTTAAATAGCAAGATCACAGCTGACATTAAAACACAACCTGGATTGGAAAAAATGAAAGATTAAAAAAAAGATTATTATATAGATCACAAAATATAGTATGAATTGTATGCAACCATTGCAGATTAAAATGAAAGTGTTTTCTAACTAATGAAACATGTTACGTAATTGTACAAATAATTACAGGGAAATAACTTAAGTCAGTCGATAGCGATTTTCGAGTAAGAAAAAAATGTATTCTACATGGAAGCGACTAATGCATTACTCATTAGGTACTCATTGGGTACTCATTGGGTACGAATTAGAAAGGATGAGACATTAATATCATGATTAAAACTAGCACCATTATTAATCAAATTGGTATTATTAATTACACCACGTGACTACTCCGGCAGTAATAATGGAGGGAACAATATGTTAATTTAGTCTTTGAGATTTCGTTACAACCTATACTGGATGATTACTAAAGCAAAACGAAGTCTTGAGTGAAACCAGAGCCAATACGCATGGATACTTGAACAAAAGGTTGAAAGAGCGAAGCTTGATCACAAACTAATTGAACAGTCTGGACAGGGTTTCGTTCTATAGTCTTCAATGTAAGCTCAAACTTGAGAAAGAATGATAAGATATACAATATTATTTAACAACCGTCAAAGGAACAAGCAAGATATGAATACATGTTCAAAGCAATTATGACGAGTGTTTCTATCTGCATTTCATATTTGTTTCTGTACGGTTTTATAGCATATATGTATATTTACGGTAGGTACTGTAACTCATTCTTAATAAGCGTCCTACCCATTTTGGTGTTAATTACACTATTAGCAGTAGAAAAGTGTTTTTAGCGTTATTGGACACAAAGATGAAAAGGGGTGCATGCAGTCGAGGTGTGAATATTCAAGGTAAGGTGCAATCATACCGTACGGAAGCAATTATCTTTTCAAGCTGAACCACTGGAAAATGTTACCGATATAAATTTCTACCTGTATCGGTTATAACAAATACAACTGAGCTAGGTATTGTGGATGAAAAAAAATTCAGGAAGTTAGAATCACTAGCTGGCAACTATCAAAAAATGGGTATCGAAACTGTACAGCATATAAAATATAAGGAAATAAGTTTAGGATTTCACTCAACTTTCATTTACTAAATGATCATTGTCTGTTCCAAATATATGCCTTTTAAAAGAATTTCAGATCTAACATTACACCAGCTAAATCAACTGAAGTGATTTTTATTTGTATTCTCAAACTGTAAGATTTTTGTTCCTCTGTATACATCACCATACCGTATCATCCCACAAAAATCTTTCATTATTGTACTATTTAACTCATCTTTGAAACTACGGGTATCTATTTATTCTTTTCTGGTGTATTTCACAGTGCACCATATTTGCTGTACCAAAACACAATCGTAAGATATATGTCACATAGACATTTACATGGGGAAATTAAACACTTGAACGGCTAGGTTAAATAGAAGGGATAAATATTCCTGTATCTGGTTTTGGCAGGCGGAAACTAAAGACTGGTTACAGATGTTTCCGAATAAATTTTTTAAATTTAAAAATGCGTTTTATTAAAAGTCTAATTAAACATTTGAATGGTGTGCTACATAACAAATGCGTTTTTTTATTACTTCAGTAATATGAGACACTTGTGCAATATATATGGTTAGTGATCTTTAACTATTTAAATAATACATATGGCTAGTGATCTTTAACTAGTTGTGCAATATATGTGGCTAGTGATCCTTAACTATTTGTACAGTATATGTGGCTAGTGATCTGTAACTATTTATACAATATATGTGGCTAGTGATCTAACTACTTGCACAATATATGTGGCTAGTGATCTAACTACTTGTACAATATATATGGCTAGTGATCTTTAACTAGTTGTACAATATATGTGGCTAGTGATCTTTAACTAATTTGCTTAGTTGAAGTGGGCAAAACTGCGATTTAGGTATCGGACCACTCTTTATTTTATATCCAAAGAACCAGGCTAAAATTGGGAGAATAAAAAGGGAAATAATAAATATACTGAGATGCACCTAGTATTTTTACCATTGTTTGTTCAATTTTAGCTTACATGATTTAGTTCTTGAATCAATATATGCAAGAGAATTAAATGGAATACTATTGCTTTTTTAAAATAAGATTGAATAATGACGAATTGATCTTTACATCCTTTGTTAAGAGTTCCTGTAACTTATCGCTTTTAACTGAGTCCGCCATAGAAACTTGCATTGCACCAAATCTTTATATTCTTTCCCGTGACGATTGTACTTTCCTACCAAAAAATATTTGTATGTATTTTTGTGACATCATTGTATGATTTTGTTTTCTCACTTTTGGCTTTCCTCTTTACATTTTACTTTTTTTTATACTGAAATACGATTATAATTTATTATCTAGCTTTTAAAGTGCGATTAGATTGTTTATTTTTCACTGTTTGAACAATAGTTTGCACTGTTTATATTATTTATTTGCATCCAGATAATTAATATCAGACGAGGGTCTGGCTACAGTTACTCATCGCCCTTGGTATCAGATATTTACACTCTTAATGCAAAAGGTGATATAAAATGAACCTCGTAATTACAAAATATAGTCTACTGATGGGAGAATATCAAATCGATTGTTAAATATAGTCTACAGATGGGAGAATATCAAATTTATAGTTAAATATAGTCTACTGATGGGAGAATATCAAATCGATTGTTAAATATTTTGAGATGCATCCATTGGATATTAAAATGATTTACTTGTTATCATTGTATATTTCATTCTCTGTACTATAGCTGGCAACACAATGTTATCATTGCATATTTCATTATCTGTATTATAGCTGGCAACACAATAATATCATTGTATATTTCATTCTCTGCACTATAGCTGGCAACACAATGTTATCATTGGATATTGATATTCTATATGTAAGTTCCTAATGATAAAATATCACTTGGACTCAAAGTCTAGCGCTGTTATTCGGCAGACATAAGGGAGCTATATTTTGATATTCTATATATAATTTGCTAATGACAAAATAACACATGGACTCTAAGGACAGACGGTTATTAGTTAGACACGGGGGGGGGGGAGCTGAACTTAAATTACAGGAGTTCGAGTCAAAAGCAACAAAACAAATATACTTAATATATGAAAATGTTTTATTCTACCTCTTATAAATGGAAACATGCGTGATGTGTATGCCAAATTAATCCGAAATTATTTTTATCTTTTAACAAATTACCATGAAGTTGTGTGATAAAAATTAATTGGCATTACAATTCATGTATATCTTTGGCTGAGGTGAGGGTCTTTTCTATACTGATTGAGTTATATTTATAATAAATATTGTTGGTATAATAACCAGAATCACTATTCATGGGCATATATATATATATATATATATATATATATATATATATATATATATATATATATATATATATATATATATATATATATATAAAGTTGCTACAAAGAATATCACACAGTTTATACAACAAAATCGTCTATACGCATTACGGTGCGCAGATTCCATATGCCAAGTGTGAGAGGAACAATCCTCATTTTCTCTTTTGTAATTTGACCGATGAAGTAGTTTTTTGGTCTGTGATGAAATGTGATGGGTGAGTGACAAGAATGATTTGCGCGATGATTTTGTTTTAAGGGAGGAACAGTTGTGCAGTTTCCGTCGACCTCACTCTCTCGCGTAAAACCGTCTGTGTTCAGCAGCACGTCAATGTCCAGACGGCCGGAGCTAGATTTAAGTGCATTGGATGACCAGTACGTCCTACTTGTCTCGGCGTGGTCTTAGCGCTCCACAGCGCTGTGCTGAGAATTGCGTTTCTGCCCGTTGACCAGGTGGTGGTTCCTCAGCGCAGGCTGCCAAATCAAGTCTTCAGCAGCAGAGAGGGTGAACAGACCACGTTTTCAAGCAAAAATAAGGCTTCCCACAAATCTCATTTTAACCGAAAAAAAAAGTCTCCATTTTTGTAAAACGGAGATTTTACGATTTTGCTCACAACGATGTGGTCATCCACCCTCTCTGCTGCTAAGGGTTAACAAAAAATAAGAAATGATTTTAACCGAATATTTGATCCAGTCCGATACGATATCGAGTCCGAGGATCATGTAAATTTATTGTTATAAATCCATGCGGGGTTGACTGAGCGTTACTAAAGAAATTTTTAAATTGATTGAAGTCCATATCGGAACACCATGTCTGCCAAATATTTCGTAGCGTATGTGTATCAACGCCGTTAAACACAGCAAGAATATTACAGTTATCTCTAATCACTTTTGGAATCTGTGTGTAGCGTTGAGTGACATATATCACGTCAGTGTTTTTATGCCTGCCTCTGGAAAAGATCCTAGCAGGATTTTTTTGTTTATCCAACATTATATCGTCGTATACGACTAAATTGTTAATATCTCCATCAATATCATCAATGCTCGGTGCTTCATCGATATCGGTTATAAAATCAATGGCGTTCTCGCCCTTAATTTCTGAAGCATTCTCGTTAAAATCCTTTAACACTTCATAACATCGTTGATCATCTACGCTAGGGGCAATTAAATACAACTTATCCCACTTCATCCATCTCATTATTAAATTGAGCAACAATTGCGTTTTACCGGATCCAGATGGCCCGATTATAATCATCCGGATAGAGTTTGGTAGCGCTGCATGATGCTTAATTGGTTCTCTTGTTTTAGTCGCCGAAAAATCAATTATATCCATATTTCTATACATAAATTATGGATCTATATTGTGTGAAGTGTAAAACGCGTACTGGCACAGATGATGTGACGACGGTTACAACTAAAAATAACCGATCAGCGCTTTCTGGTAAATGCGTGCAATGTGGTACAAAGAAATTTAGATTTGTGTCTATGAAATCTGATTTAAAAAAAAACGAGGAGGTGATATCGCAGCCAAATTGGCAAAGCTCCCTGGAACCCCATGGGCAAAGTACCCCGGAGAAAAGCACCTCCCAGGATATAGCTACTGTGGACCGGGAACCAGACTTGATATCAGACTCAATAATCAAAATCAACCCAACCCCGGTGAAGAACCAATAAACGCCATTGATAAGGCCTGTCACCTTCATGATGTTGCTTATAAAAGCAGCAATCTGCAACACAGACATCTAGCAGATGTGAAATTAATTCATGCGTTAAATGCTATTCCTGATAAATCCTTCAAAGAAAAGTTATCTTCGTGGTTGGTAAAATCAGCTATGAAAGTCAAATTGATGATGGGTGCTGGTAATTGAAAATGCTAGCATTTTAATATGGAATCAATTTATTATTCCCCAAGAGGATACTGGAGGGGTAAATCAGCAGTCCATAAACTCGCTAGCCCTGCAAAAGTGAAAAAAACTACAGCGGCGGATTGGTTATCCAAACAGGCACTATGGCAAATTTATCTACCACCGCCTAAACAAATTCAATTCTCGCATTTTGATGTGACAGTTCCTAATGAAGTTCATCAGGCTGATATATTATTTCTGCCACATGATCGTGGTTACAAATACGCTTTAACCGTAGTTGATATTGCAAGTCGATACAAAGAAGCAGAACCGTTAAAAACAAAATCAGCCACTGAAGTTGCTTCTGCATTTGAAAGGATTTATCGACGAGGTCCTCTGCACTGGCCAAATCTATTGCAGGTTGATCCTGGAAAGGAATTTCAGGGTGCGGTTCTATCTACAATGAAAAATCATAATGTCACCATACGACGAGGGCATACTGCGCTACATCGCGATCAGGCCATTGTCGAACGATTTAATCGGACGATTGCTGAGCGGTTATTTGGATATCAATACGCAAAAGAATTCATTCAAGAAAAGCGATCCCGTGAATGGGTCAAAAGGTTACCAGCTGTGATTACCGCACTGAATAATGAGATCACTAGAACAATCAACATGAAACCTAGGAAAGCTATTAAAAAGAAGTCTATACCCGTACAACCACAAAAAGATTTCCCTAGAAACGCTAGCGTTTCCCAACCAATTCTTGGTAGTAATGTCATTGTGAGGTATTTATACGAACCAGGAGAGCTTGAGGGTGGCAGAAAAAGGGCTACTGATCCTATTTGGAGTGTTACTGTACACAAGATATCTAGTATAACACGATCTACGGGTAGACCTCCAGTCTATAAACTGGATTCAACTGCCCCTCAACGAGGATTTACTCGACAACAATTACAGGTAATTCCCGAGGATACTCAATTACCACCGCATGGTCTTAATTAACACCCGATGCCAGAGGCATTGTGCTGGCACCCCGGCGTCTGTTGCACTCAAGACAAGTCAACATCACATTATTTCTGACATGACCGAGACTGTTATTTTTTCTGTCTACGGTAAATTGGCGAGGATCTTTATCCGAATACTGCCAACGCATTATACAATTGCAACTCGCGCAGTGATTATTCTGTTGTTGTTTCAGCGTAATTATTAATTTAGCATCAATATCAAATTCTCGTTGTTTTTTTTTGTCCTGTTGTTTGTAACCGGAGAGTTTTTTTATTAATGATGCTAACATCAATATCACTTATTGTTGTGTCATTATCATCGCCAATGATTTCATCATCGCCTGACTCTGTCAGGACAACTCTTCGAAGTTGATTTATTTTTCGTACTCTGGATACTGCGAGATAGACTAAATTCGACCATTCGATGCGATTATCTACCATCCAAACAATTGTATCCGATATTGTCAATCCCTGTGAAGAATGTATCGTCGCTGCGTATCCTAGCGTCCATGGGGATTTATTAGCACGCAATGCATTTTCGACGACGCTGATATCAACCAGCACAATATCATTTAACACGAGAATCTGCTTTTCACTCTTCCCTGGAATATCAACTTCAATATTCTGCTTTCGTGTATCCGAAGGCCTATAACACAACGGTACTGGAAGTGTTGCAAATTTTTCTTTATGCGTTTCAAATAACTTCATCTGAAGTGTGTCTCTGACTATTTTTCTACTTGCTACTATCAAATCATTTGGTCTCCACGTTTCCCAGAAATCATTCATGGGAGTTTCTGAAATTATTTCACGCGCTATTTCGCATTGGATTTTATCCGGTTGTAATCTAATCAGTGCTTTGAACTCGCGTAATTGTTCATCAAGTGATCTATGGTCGGTATTAATTTCTTCATAATAGTCTACAGAACCCTTTAGCCATTCATGTGGAGATCCACCGACAAATGGTGGTGGTTGGCCGTGATCACCGCACATGACGACTTTTGTGTTTTTGTTTAACAACCACTCGAGAAATGTTTGTAATACTCTCAACGATACCGTGCATATTTCATCCCAAATTATGATTTCAGGAATGAATTTATCACCCATTCGATCAGGGGTCCATTCATCGCCTTTCCATCGAAAGAAACTATGATAAGTACAGGCATTTACCCCTCGCTGTATCATCTCTCTGGCGAGTCTGTGAGTCGGTGTTAACACAATCATGTTAGTAGAAATACAAGTATTTCCACCACCACGATATAATTCAATTGCACGAGTTGTCTTTCCTGACCCACCACAACCGTTTAAATAAACTGTCTTGTATCTACATATTGGATCAGATACCGGTGGTGCATTAGAAAATTCTGATTGAATCTCATCACATTTTAAGTACTTTTCATCCATGGTAACATCTGCCGATTCACAATACTCATGTAGCGTCTCCTTTTTAAATCTCCAACATCCCCACGCTTCCTCCTGGGATGTGAATTTAGCTACATCTGATTTGTATTTATTGTTTATATACATCGAATCAGTAGCTACTCTAACCGCGGTATTAGGAAATCTATTTATCATCAAAAATAAATTGATAGAAGCATAAGCTAGCATAGAACTTCTCAAATGTGTGTACTGGGAATTATATCCATCACAGTAGGTAACAACCGTACCCAATTTCTCACCATTGGATAGAAAAGCATCCTTACGGGATACAAGTTTTCCCTGTTTCGTTAAATCCGTTACAAGAAAATCGTATTCAGCGACGTCTATGATCAACCGCGAGGAAAATTTTGCATTGTCGTATCTTCCACCCTGGGTAAATTTACCGATTATTCTTCGTCCAAAATCCTTTGCTTGTTCTTTTTTAATTTCAAATAACTTCTTAGACCAATTCATGATTTGTTCTTCATTGAAATCAGGGAATTGTTTTCGCAATTCGCTAATTATACGATCTAGATCGGGTTGTGGTAGCCAAACTTCTTTCTGAGCTCGATAGCATATAATAGCTTCGGAAACAATCAACGATATCAGCATGCCACAATCAATCATATATCGTAGTAACACTATTGGCATCCAGGCCTTTTCAGATATATGTCTACCAAGCCAAACATAACTACACGGATGTAACCCTGTAGCGAGTTCAAATGATATCACACGAGCGAATCCGGTTAAAATCAAAATCAGGTAATGGCCCATTAATCGCAACACGAGTCATTTCATGCGTGGGGTGTCCAAATCGTTTAAAATAGTTACTACATTCCCCATACCCGAGAAAACTTCCGGGATAACACGCGGCTATATCAATTGAAATCATACCATCACGTGAGTATTTCGTATTCCACAGTCCTCCATGACCAAATTCGATGCAACTTAATTTAACGTCCTCGAGAAAATCACTTCGTGTTGGACGCCATGAGTTTTTTTCTCTTGCGAAGTGAGCTACCACTGATGGAATAGTAAAACTATCCGTCAATAGTTTTTCATGGGAACTCTCTGGTGAAAAATCACTAGCGATTTTTCTCATTCTGTTATCTAATTCTTCAACGCGATATAATTCACCATTTGGTCTTACAAATTGATCAAATCCTGATTCGGAACCAGCACTACTAAGTAACCACACTGACACAGGATCATCTTTACACAACGCATGAATAGCATCAAATAATTTCTCTTCATAGAAAACATCCCCGGAAAATTCCCCGGAAAATTTCCGGGGGATATATCTCACGGTTCTATCTCGTGGAAATATTGTTACTGCAGGTGTCCACGCGTGTTCGTTATGATCAATAATTTGTATTGGAGCCCCTCGCGATTGATATTTCGGTTCGTATAATACTTCTCCGGTTATTGTTGTTACTGATATTGGGAATTTTAATGATGCTTCTAATTTAGCTATATCAGAAATCTTTGCACCGTGCTGTTTCACTGTCAGTTCCCATTCGGTTATTTTCCTACGTCGCAGATCAGTTAGTTTATTTCCTCGGGATGCATTTGTGAAGTGTTCCATTACCCGTGTTGCTACACAATTGAGCCTTGACGAAGTCAACGGTGAATATTTCATAGGAGCTAGTTTTGCAATATCGGGTTTATCATTTAACGGATATATCCCATAAACGATTGCTGTTACAGGATAAGATCTCTCGTAGTATGGTTTGTCAATTCCAGTTAGAATTCCTGGTTTGGAATCTCTACTTACAATGACAGTTTTTTATCCTTGAGGATTGGTTCAAATTTATCCCTAATAATCCATTTGCCTTCGACTTCGATAATGAATTTTATTCTGAAAAAATACTTCTGATGGGAATTGCTTTGTTTGGGAATTGCTTTGCTTGAAATCCTTTGGATTTCCACCTTTGGATTTCCACCTTTGGATTTTACGCCAAGGTGTGAAATTATCTCAGCTGCTCTTTTATCGTTCATAGTAGCATCGATGATGGGTACATTGACATCTTCATCAATAATTCGAAATGTCGACCAACAGTATGCTGCACCGTCTCGGTAGAATTCATTAAAACACTCCCTGATTTTACCGAGTATAGTTCTATCACCGATTAGACGTTTTGGTGTATCAGAGACTCTATCAAGATTGAATTTAGTATTTTTCCAGGGCTTAATTTTCGATAATCTTTGGAACTCCCTATCAAGATTGAATTTAGTATTTTTCCAGGGCTTAATTTTCGATAATCTCTTGAACTCTGCCATGTTATAATCAATGAATTTAGTATTTCTCCAAGGCTTAATTTTGGATAATCTCTTGAACTCTGCCATGTTATAATCAATGAATTTAGTATTTCTCCAAGGCTTAATTTTGGATAATCTGTTGAATTCCTCCATGTTATAATTAAAACAAGTATTTAAATAGAAAAATATAGTATAATGAATCACTGCAAGTGGCTAATGATTGGATCAACAACCCCGTGTAACAAATCATGCAGAAGCGAATTCTGTGGGTATCATTTACAAAGCGTTAGGCGAGGAAGTTTTGGCCCTCTTCCATGCCTCCAATGTGGGGTGGGCGTTAGAGGAAAATCGCAGTTGTGTCTTGCTTGTGGGGGTAAACGATACAGGGAACTAAAACGCTACTATGACAAACGAATCATTGACCCTAACGTCCTTGATAAAATCAAGGACAAAATCATCAAAACCCCTCAAGACTACATTGATAGACTTATAATTAAAGCAAATAATAAATTAGACAAGTAATATTATTATATAAATGAGCCAAGATTTCAGACCTCATCCAGTGCTCGTTAATTACGAAGCCTCCAGTGATGGTGTTGTCAGGCACCGCAGACTAAAAAACCCGGTTGGATATCTAAATAATATGGGGTATTTGTTGTTTAGTGCTAGAAATAAAACATATCTCTGTCACAGAATTATTTTTGAATGTCATAATGGATTAATCGAAGACGGATTTGTGATTGATCACATAAATGGCGTGAAGACTGATAATTGTCTTGTGAATCTTCAAGCCGTCTCACAAAGTCGGAATGCAAAATTAGGTGGAACTGGCAAACATGCAAAAACCCCTAGGAGAGTTAAATCGTTTGATTTAGAAAATAATGAAGAGAGAAGCTTTCAATCGATAAATGAAGCCAGTAGATACTTTGACATTTGTAGGGCTTCAATACGATTTGTTTTAGAAAATATAATTAAAACTGCTCTGTTTAAAAAAAATGGTCATAAAATAAAATTCGTATACACCTAAACGATTCAAGGTTGCACGATGTGGTCATCACCCTCTCTGCTGCTGCTGCAAATGTTTCATTTGTGGGTTAATAATTCTTTTACGAGTTCAACGAAAATTTGATCGAGTCCGATACGATATCGTGTCCCAGACCTTGTCCCAGACCTTGTCCCAGACCTTGTCCCAGACCTTGTCCCAGACCTTGTCCCAGACCTTGTCCCAGACCTTGTCTGGGGGGGGGGGGATGAAAATCCTTTGTTGAAAATCGAAGATTTTTAGGATTGAAAGTCTTTACGACGAAAATCATTTATGATTTCACAAACAAACTAATCGCTAACACCTCTTCTTGTAAATCAATCAGATTATTTGACTGGTCGGTGAGTTTGAAATTAATTCTGGTTAATGAATTATTATGGCATCGCATGTAGACAGGATTAATTGGATTTTCAATAATTAGGAATCCTGGAGGAGCTGTTGGTGCAAATGAATAAAGAATATATCCTTGCTGAGCTTGATTTGATCGTTCGAGATTAATTTGATAACTTCCTTCAATTGCATCACATACTAAATTGAGCGCAATCACTGAGGATATATTCACGTTGAACGGAGCGATATGCCTATCACCGCCATCTGGGTCATTATTATATTTGAGGAGGACAGATGGATCTTGTTTTTGTAGCGCCTTGATATCGGTTTTAACAATTCTTGCTAGTTCATCAGCTTTGTACCCGGGAAACTTGAAATTACGCAGATTGTCCTCTGTGATATTGTAATCGGTTAGGAATCGTTGTTTATTGTCGCTGTTGTCATTAATTATTGTTTGAATAATTAGTTCATAGATATATTCCATATCAGATATAAGTTGATTTATTATTTCAACATGTTTTTGCGATTTTGTTTTCCGTAGTTGTTCTAGTTGTGTGTCATATAATTGTTTAATTTCATTAAAATAACCACGGACGTCAGTTAGCGTAAATGAAATAGTAACAGATGAGTCGGTTGTTCTTTTAATGATAAAATCCCATTGCAATGTGTCTTTGTTGGTAAATATAAATCTATCGGCGATTCTTCCTTTTCTTATATCAGATAAATTATCTCGATAACTGGGATTGATTTCATGATATGATTGTACGTCCGTGGTTAAGTCGGCGGTGGAATTTTCCGGTGGTTTTTCAGGCCATCCTAACACTGTTCTTAACGAGCTGTTATATATATCTACAATGTATCCCTCTGTGCTTATTTCGATCGACGACGAGAGCGTCGGTTGATGAAGATTAATAGCTATTTTTGATTCTTTTCCAGTGATTGATTTTATTCTACGCTGAATTTCAGCATTGATTTGCTTAATTTGGTACGACCCAGTTGGTAACGAAACAGTTTCCCACTCTGGAGTACCATCGGGTTTATTCTTATACGAGAACACCAGTGCGTTATTGGGTTGCTGACCGCCAAATGCAACCGATCTGATATTAGGCCAACTGTGGTATACTCGTAGTTTTGCTAACGCTATCTCCTTCACTGGAATCGGAGAGGGGAAATTCACACTGAATTCTGGATTCGTTGATGTTATTGATATCATGCTTGTTTGTACTGGGTTCGTGTTCTCCACTATTCGTTGAAGTAATTCCTGCGGTGTTGTCATTGTTATTATACTCATGATTTATTTCTAATTTTGGTATCGAGGAATCATAAATACTGACCATCACTGAGAACTCACAATCTGGTAATGTTGATATTATTGAGATCATTTTGTTTTTTGGGTTCGTATTTTCTGATTCCATCGGTGTTGTCATTGTTATTATATTCATGTTGTTGCTCTAATTTTGATATCGCTGAATCAAAAATACTGACCATCGCTGAGAATTCACTATCTGATATAATTGTATTATCGAGTGACGACGATATCATCAATGATAACTGCGAATATGCGGTTGATGCAATATGAAATTGAAGTAAGTAATTCTGCAGTTTACTCTGGATACATGATGATATCTTTTTTGTTATCCCGGTTGATATACCCCCGATTGTAGCCACCGCAGAAATGCAAATTGGAACTACGACCGGGGCAATCATTGTAACCGATGCAAGTATTATTCCGGCGCCAGCGAGAACGCTTGACACCGAGTACATAGTAATATTAATTGCGGTGATTCTTCGTCGGTATTTTTTTATTTTTATTTGATACTCCTCAGTGAGGGTTTTGAGTCTATTTTGAAATTCTCTGACTTGATCATAGCGACATTGCGTCGATGACAAAGTCATTGTTGTTATTTTAAACCCGCTAGTGTTTTCAATTATTTGCCATCGTTAGCGGGAATTGTTAGTAGCTTCAGCCAGAAAAATCATCTACGAGTTCTAAACACCAAATTATTTTTGATCTAATGGTGGTGCTATCAACCGCGACGACATTAAAGTGTTGACCGTTACTCTTGATAATTAACATCGCAGTGCCACCAGAGTAGGTTTTACCGTCCGCGATCATGTTAAATTGATCTTTAGAGATCCACGTTAGCCTGTAGATACCTTCAATCCCCGTTGTACTGTAGATATCGCCCCCCGCATCACTCCTCGTCCAGAGACCAGTGGATAATGTAGTATAAACGTCTCTTATCCAATCCATGGTTCCATGATCGACTGTATACACGACATTTTTAATTCTTATGTGTGGATGCGGAATCTTTATCTTTTCAAAATTTTCTTTTAGTTTACGAATATCATTGTAAATATCTTTGAGAGTCATCGTAGATGTAGCCTGGACACCAAAAAACTTATCAACAATGTCATTGACTGGTTTTTGATCTTCCTTTAATTTAATAATATCGTCAATAACGTCGGAATAGGTTTTATTGATTTCGGTATACTTCATCACCCTTTTATCGTGATGTTTAAAAAATGAAACCACAAGGAAGTTAACTCCAAAACCTGTTTGGGATCTATAATTCGCGTCGAGTTGACAATATGTCGTCGTGATCTTGTAATTTTTAGAACTCTCAAAGAAATTATTAACCATTTCATTAGTGGATTTTTGTTCGTCAATAGCGCTTTTAACTTCAGCGAGGGTCATGCCAGCCACAAGCGGGTTTCCAAAGAATCTACCAACAATGTCATTAGTGGGTTTTTGATCTTCTATTAGTTTAGAAATCTCGAGATAATTTACCTTGAATTCTGAAGCAGTCATCATCCCTCCAGCTTCCTTGTTAGCGAAGAATGAATTCAACAAGTCTTTAATTTCAGCTAGAGTCATGCCAACCACAAGCGGGGTTCCAAAGAATTTATGTACGACATTTTTGCGAAAATTATTATAACCTCGTATAAGATCATTCAGCTCACGTTCGTTGGTAGCAATCGCGTTGTCGTGGGTGGCAATTGTGTTGTCGTGGGCGGCAATCTTGTCGGTGATCGTAGAAATAAGATTACCAGGTTTAAGTCGTCCACCGCTGGAATAAAGCGCAATAGAGTTTTCAGCGGCATCGCTCTGCCGTATCAAAATGTCATTCACGGATATATTACTGCTTTTTAATTTACCCTGTTTGTCTTGAAATACAACTAATTCGTTCGGGTCAACATCTATTAAATTTAACATCTCAGCGATTTCATCTTCAATTATTTTTTTTACATCCTCGATAGAACCCGCAGACGTTTCCTCGGTGGGTTCCAACATTGACAGAGATTGTCCCCAAATATCAATCATTATTGTTAGCGTAACTTGTGTTTTCAATTTATTGATCCTTGTAATTTCCCACTCGTGTATTCGTTTACAACCAGATGAGGTGGTTTCCACGGTGGAAAATTCTTTGAATTTTCACTAAAGGATTTTAATGAAATCTCCGCGAGGACATTTAATACTTCACGGCCGCATATCGGTGGATCATTTAATTGTTGTGTTGGCAGCGTGGAATAAAAAATCGGAAACTCTTTGAGTTTCGTCGAAGAATTTATATACCGCATAAACTCTTTCGGTGGGGCTAGCCCATATGAATCGAAATAGACAATCCCACGTGGATCAATCGCGTATGCAACCCAGTGAGTTCCCGATCCGCTGCTGTTATCAAGATTGATGATACCGGTTTCAACGTTATTTGGTTTTCTTGGTAATTGATCTCTCATAAAAACCCCTCTGAAGTTTTTTATCGCTAGTTTTTTAGCAGCATCAATTAAATCAAAATTGGACATAGGAACCATCAAAGATTCGGAAATCGAAGATTCGGAAATCGAAGATTTCTGAATTAATAAACCGTTCCTGGTATTCTTCTTAGACCCGATCCGTTCACGGATTTCCCGCTGTACCATGAATACGGGGTTCCTGGTAGGTACAACCCCTTTCCCTTTTTTTTATATCCTTTCCCAGTTGCCTTTTTCAACGCCATCCCTGCCGCGGTACCAACGGCTCCCAACGCTGCCGCTTTCGCCACCGCTGGGGCAGCCGCTGCAATCAATGCTGGTATTGCGGCTAACAATGGAAATATACCACCTGATTTTATCATGTTCGCGACTGCGGCTTTTGAAAATTCTATTTGAACTCCTCGCTTATTTTTCATTGCATCATTAAAATGTTTTATTTGACGATCCGTTAATGATATTTTATGTGTACCGCCAGACATCTGCGCTGGTTTTAACGTTATTGTGGTTCCACATTCTTTAGCGGATTTTGATCGCAATTTCTTGACCTGACCATCAGTCAGCTTGACACTAACAACACTATATGTCATTTTATTGTAAAACACATTTATGCTTTCAATTGATCTAATTGTGAAAATCGTTTACGATTTCAATCATAGATTTTCCACTGGTGCATCAACGAGTCTCATTCGTCCGCCAGCCCCTTCTAACAACATTGATTTGTCGCTGAGAATAACAGCAACCGCTCTATAATCAACACCGCCAAGATCTATACGAGCCCTAAAATGTATGTCAACAACGGATTGCCTTGTTAAATCAAGATGTTCCAGTGAAAAGTAATAAATTGGATACAAGTTCTTAAAATCGAGTTGCGATATTTGCAAACCGGTATCAACATTTTGATCACGACCCATATATGACAGCATCCGATGATACACACGTGCTATTTGGTTGTTTCCGTAATTAAGCTGTATATCCTCAGATGGTTCTTGTTGTCCGTTTATTCTCAGTGAAACCTCACTTACCCCTAATCGATCAAATATCATATGACTGCGTTCTTGGGAACCTAATCGATTCCGATTCTGCAGCGCTATAAATATATGACGTGGAGCTGAAACGCCTTGTTTTGATGCCAGGTGCCATGTAAATGTACCATTAACATTATCCTCTTTAGCATCAGTCGTTGTTGTTAGCCAACTTAGCAATGATTTACCACCTGTTTCCATAAATGAGAGCAGCCGCTCTTCCGTGGTAATTGATGGAGTCATTACTGGCATCCATAATACTATTTTACTCAAAACAACTTTACCTTCATCGGCACCAGTACGCCAAATTGCATCATTGTCATTGCCTTTTCGCACTAATGCGATTGTGTGTTTGGCTCCATAGATGACTTTTCTTACATTTCTGCAGAATCCAAATATATGATGGAGTGGAATCGCACATGAAAAATATCGCTGCTGTTCTTGCAATGCTAATTTTCGTGTTGCAAATCCTAAATTGAAATTACTATTAACGCCTCCAAGAATATCAAACGCAGCTCCTGGTCTAGCTCGACGTTCTGGATTAGTTGCTTCTCGTTGATTATCAACTGAAGTGTCTTGCGGTGTTAACACTTTAATGTATTGAAGGTGGTCAGCGTTATCAGAGGTATCCTTTGCAAACATCATAGATGGACCAGCCGGTCTTGTATAATCATCGGAGTATCTTGCTAGTCCGATTATTGTTGTTGCAACATCAACCTCGCGGTCTATTGATTCAATTTCTTTTCCATCAATGAGATATCTTGCACTTTCAAATAATGCCATTATGCCATTGTTGACGAAACCAACTCGGATATTTGGATCATTTGCATATGGGGTATCAGCTGCAACATTTGTTACAAGTTTTCCTTCTACTTCAATAAATGCTTCACATGGCAAAAAGTATTTACTGGTATCTTGAACTTGAAGTTCAATTCGCGATCGTAGGTCGGGTTGTATTGCATGATAGGAATAGTATTGATAATCGCGGACGGAATCATCCTTGCGCACTGGGGCTTCCATATCTAACGCGGGATCAGCTGTTCGTTTAAACATTTTATTAAAATACTAGTGTTTTCAATTGGTGAATTGCAAAGCAATAATTATCGTCGTTGAAAATTTTTCGAATTTCTTTTTTGTTTCAAACCACTTCCTGCTATCGCGTTCATGATAGCGCTATCTGTTACCGGTGGTGACGAAGTCAATTGCGCTAGTTTTTCTTCCACTGCGTTATTTATTACTTTGCTGATTTTTGCAGGCATCACTGTAGTTGATGGCAGCAAAGGTGGTTTCACCACTGACGAAGTCATTCCTGGTTTCTTTCGTACCAATAATGCTATTTTATCTTTCGCGGCAGAAAATGCCTTTCCTGCAAGATTTCCAACGAAATTGATTCCCTTATCACGAATAGCATCAATGGCTTTCATTGATAATTGTTTAGCTAACGGCGCTACCTTGGGAGCCATTCTTGTAAATAACCCCGCAATGGTATTGCCGAAACCATCTCCGTAATATGCTCTATAAACAGGCAATCGTGAGTTCACCACGTAGACGCTTACTGGTTTATCATGGTTGTAGTGTATAATCATCTTGTTATAAAACTAGTAGTTTTTCAATTAATGATCAATCGCTTACATCCATTGGATTTTCATCATCAATGACGTTGTCATTGTTGTGATTTTCAACTAATTCAGCAATAAGTTCTCGATATACATCAATGTCCATGATACCGCCGGCAAATAATCGTCTACAGATATCAGCGGCCTCGTTAATTATCTCGACGGAGTTATTTCCGGCTCGTTTCCCTCCGATGAGAACCTCTAACCGTGATATATCACTTAGAATGTTACCAGGGCATGTCACCGTAGAGTCAAAGACATCATTTGGATTTCTAATCGAATATCCTTTTCCACTTGCTTTCTCAGTTGTACCAGTTTCATCATACTCTTCAATTCCCCTTCTAAATTCTTTATATCCCAATTCTTTTTTTTTTAAACGGCCAACCCCCCTATTCGTTTTATACAACCAATCAGCCCATTCATCTCGGCTTATTCTACTGTTTTTATACTCGTCTTTTAAAAAGTCTTTTCTGGAATGAAAGCTTTGGGCGGCAAAATTAGCAAAAATCTTATAGTGTTCGGGTTTTATTAATTGAGGTCGTTTGATTTCTGCTATAGCTCCTTCGGTGAGTTTGTCTATAAAGGAAACACCTCTTGGGGTGACGACATCAACAGGTTGTGGTTCAGGCGCGGAAAATTGTAGATTTTCATCATCAATATCAGCTAGTCGTTCATACTCGCGTTGAGTTTTTATATCACTGGATAGCTGTTGTATTCCTGCGCGTGTTTGTCCGGTCTCTGCTGCTATCTTTTCAAGCACACCAAGAACAGGCACTTCTCGTCGCTTGCCTTCCTTAGGAATATCTCCGTATATTGCTCGTTCAGTTGCTGTTTTCACATCTTTGGTCGCACTTGTTATCGGAGTAAACAGTTGTTCACTTGACACAGAAAAGTCAGTCTGCGCTTGTTGTCGTTGTTGAAGTTTCTCGCGAAGTCTGTCTCGAACCGGTATAAACTTTTTAATTGCTGCTAGCCGCTCTCGGGCTAATCTAGTTGTAAGCGATTCACCTACCATATATTGTTTATGAACTGAATTTTCAAATGTAAAACTATCACAATTAAAAGCTTAGTTATTAAATAACTTAGTTATTAAATAATGTACCATCAAGCTAACGTATTCATCTTCGACAGGGTTAAACTGTACGACGCTATCCGCGAGTGTTTCAGAAATAACATCGCTGGGGATTTCAGAATTGTAATATCTGAGAATGGCGATGAACGATTTGTGTTAACGACGCGGCAACAAGAACAATTACGTGAAAATGGAGGCGTCGCGGTGATTACTTGCTACTACGACCAGATCATCCATTATGCACATAACTGCATGAGCAAGTCCAGACTGATGAGTATCCTTTCAGGAGAAAATCCAATGTGACAAGTGTAACACTTGTAACAAAAAACGCTAAAAAAAATTTATTTTTAATAAAAATTACTGAAAGCCTATTTTATAGTAACGCTCACGTGGTTAAGATACGGGTTTTTCCTCGTTTAACATTTTTCTAAGATCACGAACCTTAGAACTAATTTCAGCTCGTTTTTGATACTCTTGGCCGAGCTTTTGACGTATTGCTTCAACGGTGCTAAATAGCGTTATGAATACATTAATGTCGTTACCGTACAAACAAGCATTGATGGATTTTTGAATTCCTTTCACGAGCCTGTACATCTTGGGTAAAACATAACGACCCTTACTAGACTGATACTCAATATCTTCATATTCCGAGGTAATCTTGTCAGCGTCGAGACTTTCAGATAATAATACCCCTTTATTATTTAAATTTGAGATTTCAGCAATTATAGCATTTACATCATTGATATCCATTATTTATATTTATTATAAATATAGTATACTGTATCTCTAATTATTAAAAAAAAAAAAACATATATGACAACACATCTTTGGAACTCCTTGGGTGCCTTCGCATCCAAGTAAGCCCAAGGGGACCCGAAACATACATCTCCGGCGGGAGGCCTAAGGTGGCAAACGCCATCTTAGACCGCCCAGAAGATATGCTTGGGGTAACGTCACAACATGGACGGCACAATGCCATATATATCTCCGCTCGAGTGTTGCGGCAGATTGTAGGCGTAACATATACTTAATTAACTTAATTAAGGATGGATTATAATTCAATGGAACGATGATGGTAATGATGTGGGACGGCACAAGACAGCACAAACATGAAACGACGGGGCGGATTTTCTACGGCCAATCAACCGATCAAAAGCAACCAATTAAATTAACCCGGTTGCATGATTGTGAACAAAAGACAACCACACGCCTGGGTTAATGGCGTTGGTTAGTTTTGATCGATCGCAATGGCCTTCGAAAGCCCCAAGCTTTATACCTTTGATATACTATATAAGGCGACTATTTCAGCAGCGTCGTTTCATGGGTATGTTATTTTATTTCCTTATTACTTATTAATGCTGTTTCACAACATTTAAATGAGACAATTATTTTAAATGAAACATTAAACAAAATAATACAGTTTTTTAAATAACAACATATATTTTCCCTATTCTAATTCTCTATACAAAAATGCATTATCGATTAGATCATAAAGAGCTGTATACAAGGAATTTTAACCACGCCCACCTACTTCAATGAATAGGAAACACTCGCGTTCCGGCTGAGCGAACATAGGTAATGCGTACATTATAAGAACGTCTGTACTGAAAAGAACGAGTTAGCTGTCTGCTTTACTGCTAGTCCACCCACCCCCACACATGAGATATGTAGATAAATAAAAATACAACTATTTAAATAATTCAGTTTTAGCCCACAAGCGACAATAAAAAGTTTTATTCTCGAAACTCATGTATTATATCTCCATTACAGTCACGTGGGCGCGCCTAGTTACAGGTAATATAGCAGGCGACAAATTCCTTTGACGTCATAATACAAGGGAACTTAGTAGGTAAATGTTATAAGTTGTGGCAGATTAATCTATAAAGAATTTATCTCCCTTAGCAGCAGAGAGGGTGGATGACCACATCGTTGTGAGCAAAATCGTAAAATCTCCGTTTTACAAAAATGGAGACTTTTTTTTTTCGGTTAAAATGAGATTTGTGGGAAGCCTTATTTTTGCTTGAAAACGTGGTCTGTTCACCCTCTCTGCTGCTTCTTCACATGCTAGGTAGACAAAACCTAACTCACCGAGGGTTTATGACCCATCGGTTACCTTCAGCATGTTTTAGCCAGTCAGTCGAGGACGTTTTCCGGCATAAGGTCGCTGAGCATGCCACAGATTCTTGGAGCGACATGTGCGAGTTGAGTGCCATGTTGGGACCAAAGATGGGCGAGCAACCCCAGAAGGATTACGACTACTTAGCAAGCCAGAGGTGTTACCCCATCTCATGACACTTGATACACCAAAATCAGTAATGTATTATTACAATAATAGTCTGAATCACTACAATAATAATGTATATCATATCATTATATGAATAAATTGCATAATTACAGAAATACACATGAGTCATCATGTCACAATAATATATCCATCACTATGACAATATCGACCAAATTTTAAGACAAATGAAAAATACTTGACATAGCCAGACTATGCAGCTTTCAGCTACTTAAATGACTCGGTCAAACCATGTACACAAAATATAAACCGATCTTGAAACGCTGCTCCTGTATGTGTTATTCCAAAATTACTGTCACCTGGCAATGGGATTGCTAGGGATGGAGAATGATTTTATTTTTTTGTAACAGATTGCTGGTATGTTAGCAATGTTTAGGAAAATACAATTCATCGATATTGTACACGTATGTATGCGTTGAGTGTATCAGCCTTATCGCAGGATATGTCTCTTCGAAAAGTACATACAAATAATTCAAAGCTAAATTAGGGTAAAATATTTCGAATACAATATCCATTTTCCATGAACTGTAATCCAAACTCTTAAGGAATGGCACAGCTATTCTTATCTAAAAAAAGTCACCACTGGGATCATCAGATTCCAGAAAGGCTGCTTCCATTGTTTGCCCATTATAACAAGCAGGAGGGCTCATCTTGTATATTAAACATTGTAAAGTCCGTAGGAGGTCCTTGGTTACAACTGACATATATTGAAAGCAGATTATTTTTATTTATATAACTGTGATATGCCTAATCACAGGTCAAGGTATCAAAGGTCAAAGCCACATTAACTGACTTTATCGTATAATCATGAATGTTGTTTAAAATGGTTGCGTAAGGCTAGCAGTCTTTAATTATGTTTAAATTAAATACATATTGTTTTTATTTCAGATGGGCCAATCATAAATACTACTGAAAATAAATCAACCATTGAGGGAAAATCGTTTTCAGTAACTTGTAAAATTGATGCCAACCCACTTCCCTATTCTGTATCATGGACAAAAGATAACAACGAAACTTTCCACTGTAACTCATCCGTGTTGACTATTAATCAAGTCAGTAGATATGACAGTGGGACGTACAAGTGTACAGCCAATAACCTGATTCATCCCAGTGGGCATTTTGAAGAATCTATCAATGATACAGAAGAGTTTTATCTCAATGTTCAATGTAAGTTGCAAGCTTTGAGATTTTGTCTTCATTATTTTTATTTAGAGCAATTAACCTAATTATCTTTATTCATAATGACATTCAAGTTGGTCGGGTTTTAGTCAGAGCAGATCCTGATAGAAATAAAATTTGCCTATTTTGAGAGTACGACCTTGTAAGAGGTTGTGATAATGATTTTCAGGAAATACACTAAGTTTCCTCTTGGCGCATTTGGAGATGTTTTAGTAGAATTGCTTTCCTTTTCCAAACCGATTTTAACGAATATCTCAAATGTAGTCATTGCATTACCTAACTAATTAATGCAATGTTCTTAAGCCACAGAACTTGCCCAGTAAAATTCATTTCATCGGTCTATTGTTTCGTGATGGATACGTGTTCACAAGAATTATAATAGCGATCTCGCGACTCTGACCTTTACCAACTTGAAAGCATTTATTGGAGTATATACATGTCTTGCAGGTAGACCACGTTTTAGGTTTTAGCTTGTTGTCTTGAATTACAAGTGGACGGCAAGAATAGATGCCTGTGCTGCATGTACCACATTATAAATATCACTGGATTATTGGCATCGTGATGTGAGTGCATGCCAATGTACTTGGAACACCCCACCTTACAATCGTCTTCCTAAACGTTATATGTTGGCGATTATATGTTTTACTACTTTTCCTCTGGTGTTCCCTGGTATTATAACCTTTCACTCGTAGATTTGCCATTAGAACCAATCAAGCAACAAAACAAACACAAAACCCGTGACTTCTGCAGAATGCATGCATGTAGTCATCTGCAGATTACGAGGCTTTGTGACAGTTGTATAAATACTAATTTTATGCTTATGTACTTCTGTACTTATGTACTAATTCCAGAAAGAAAATTTACATGTATACTAATACTTAACATTGCTGGAGATTAATATAAATTATTATTGCTTACAGATGTAGACATTAATATTGCCTACATATAGATCGGTGTATCATTAACTAGTAGTTGATTAGCGTATCCTACAATATATAGATATCTGTGTGTGTGTGTGTGTGTGTGTGTGTGTGGATTCGTATAATGGACCAGTGTTGGTGTTTGTCATGAGGGAATGCGCGAGTGATCGATGCATACACTGATATGTAGAGAAACATTCTGGCAATGTTGTAACTTCATACCACCCATTTGTTAAACATTTACCAAATTGTGTTAAACATGTACCAAATTATGTTAAACATGTACCAAATTGTGTTAAACATGTACCAAATTGTGTTTAACAATTTAGGCACGAGTCTTAGAGTATAGCCTGATACATGTGTTTGGGTATGGTTGCTGTTTTTTAGCACAGTAATTCAGTTATCTGATGTAGTGTAGTGCCTTGCCAAAGTACTCGCCACGTTAACCCACACATGCTGGTCATTCAATGTCAAGGTTCAAATCCGCATATTTCAATCTCAAGCTCAGCGTTTTGCTACTCACTTTGTCATGCCTCCTTTTCTCGCGTCTTTTGATATGGGATGCGTGGGAATATTAATTAATTATCGATTAATACTTCCTAAGGAAATTGTATCTTCAGTTAGAAGTATGTTTTATGAGATACGCTCAACAAGAATTATATTCAAAATCTCTACACTTTCAGTTATGAATTGTAAAATTCACTACATAAATATGGACGATTGATTTATTTATCATTCATTCAAGGAGTTGAGCAAAATCACCATAACGTTAGCTATAACGAGTGTTTCATTTATGTTAATGATTTCGTTTTTGTCCAGGGTGATAAACATGGACAGATTTACTAATATTCATATATATTTGTAGATGGTGCCGAGATAATTAACGTTTCAGTTGAATGGAACAGTACTCTTAATGAAAATAGCACCGCTACCATTATATGCCAAATCGACAGTAATCCAGAATCCAACATCAACTGGACCAAGCAAGGGACTGAGGGTACCTTGAAGGCAAATTGGTACGTTCACCATAGTCAGCTAATTCTTCAGAATGTCCAGTGTACAGATACAGGCAACTACACTTGCAGAGCAAGCAATGGCTTAAGTGACCCTGTCGAGCAATCGATTCCAATATATGTTACTTGTAAGTCATGTTACACGTACGTCATGTTACATATAAGTCATGTTACACGTAAGTCATGTTACACGTAAATCATGTTACACGTATGTCATGTTACTTGTAAGTCATTATATTCAGACTAATTGAAACGTTTATGAAAAATTATTTAACAAAACAAAAACAAAAGTACAAGAAAGAACAGTTTCTGACAAATATTCATGAAATTGACTCCTTTTTCTGAAATGAGGTCAAAAACATGTTTTTCAGTTAAATCTGAACTAATTCAATCGAGCCTGATTCTTAAATATTTTAGTGACACGAGTTAGTTGATAGTCAAATTGGCACCATTTTTTTAAACGCAAACATTGAGTAATAATAAGCGCAACCTTTTCAGTTCAGGATGTGTAAACGGCGTAAATAATTTACAAAACATGGCATCACTTAGCAATCTGTACAAGGCTCGATTTGTCAATGTCAAAGAAATTAGTCTATTGCTGGTAAATTAGATACTAGTGACTTTAGGACCTGTTTTATACAGCAAAATTAAAAGGCTGTAATATTAAACTATTTCATAAAATTAATAATTATTTAACACACGTCACAAAACTGCCTCATTTAACAAAGTTATGATAACTAGTCTTGCTTAATTAGAGAAACTGATGATTTTTATCAAGATGCCTCGGGATATCACCTATTTATGTACTTATTAACATGAAACCAAATAATATTCAAATTAAAGCTAATTTTAGCAAGATGTACATTAGAAGTAATGAACAATACAACGCCGCTGAAGACAACTTAATAAGTGTCCTTGGGTTCATTATGTGCCAAAAGCAAGTAACAAGATGCCCTGATAAAGTTACAGTGATAGTGCCATTAGGATCAAGTGATACAGTTACAGTGATATTGCCATTAGGATAAAGTGATAACGTTAGAGTGATAGTGCCATTAGGATCAAGTGATAACGTTACAGTGATAGTGTAATTAGTATAAAGTGATAAGTCACAGTGGTAGTGCCATTAGGATTAAGTGATAACGTTACAGTGATAGTGTAATTAGGATAAAGTGATAAGTTAAAGTGGTAGTGCCATTAGGATAAAGTGATAAAGTTACAGTGACAGTGCCATTAGGATAAAGGGATAACATTACAGTGATAGTGCCATTAGGATAAAGTGATAAATTACAGTGATAGTGCCATTAGGATAAGGTGATAACGTTACAGTGATAGTGTAATTAGGATAAAGTGATAAGTTAAAGTGGTAGTGCCATTAGGATAAAGTGATAAAGTTACAGTGACAGTGCCATTAGGATAAAGGGATAACATTACAGTGATAGTGCCATTAGGATAAAGGGATAAGGTTACAGTGATAGTGCCATTAGGATAAAGTGAAAAAGTTACAGTGATAGTGCCATTAGGATAAAGTGATAACGTTACAGTGATAGTGCCATTAGGATAAAGTGATACCGTTACAATGATAGTGCCATTAGGATAAAGTGATAAGTTACAGTGATATTGCCATTAGGATAAAGTGATAAGTTACAGTAATAGTACCATTAGGATAAAGTGATAAAGTTACAGTGATAGTGCCATTAGGATAAAGTGATAAAGTTACAGTGATAGTGCCATTAGGATAAAGTGATACGTTACAGTGATAGTGCCATTAGGATACAGTGATACGTTACAGTGATAGTGCCATTAGGATAAAGTGATCAATTACCGTGATAGTGTTATTAGGATAAGGTGATAACGTTACAGTGATAGTGTAATTAGTATAAAGTGATAAGTTAATGTGGTAGTGTCAATAGGATAAAGTGATAAAATTACAGTGGTAGTGCCATTATGATAAAGTGATATCGTTACATTGATAGTGCCATTAGGATAAAGTGAAAAAGATACAGTGAGAGTGCCATTAGGATAAACTGATAACGTTACAGTGATAGTGCCATCAAAATAAAGTGATAACATTACAGTGATAGTGCAATTAGGATAAAGTGATAAGTTACAGTGATAGTGCCATTAGGATAAAGTGATATCGTTACATTGATAGTGTCATTATGATAAAGTGATATCGTTACATTGATAGTGCCATTTGGATAAAGTGAAAAAGTTACAGTGAGAGTGCCATTAGGATAAAGTGATAAAGTTACAGTGATATTGCCATTAGGATAAAGTGATAAGTTACTGTGGTAGTGCCATTAGGATAAAGTGATAACGTTACAGTGATAGTGCCATTAGGATAAAGTGATAACGTTACAGTGAGAGTGCCATTAGGATAAAGTGATACCGTTACAATGATAGTGCCATTAGGATAAAGTGATAAGTTACAGTGATATTGCCATTAGGATAAAGTGATAAGTTACAGTGATAGTATCATTAGGACAAAGTGATAAAGTTACAGTGATAGTTCCATTAGGATAAAGTGATAAGTTTACAGTGATAGTGTCATTAGGATAAAGTGATACGTTACAGTGATAGTGCCATTAGGATACAGTGATACGTTACAGTGATAGTGCCATTAGGATAAAGTGATCAATTACCGTGATAGTGCCATTAGGATAAGGTGATAACGTTACAGTGATAGTGTAATTAGTATAAAGTGATAAGTTAATGTGGTAGTGTCAATAGGATAAAGTGATAAAATTACAGTGGTAGTGCCATTATGATAAAGTGATATCGTTACATTGATAGTGCGATTAGGATAAAGTGAAAAAGATACAGTGAGAGTGCCATTAGGATAAAGTGATAACGTTACAGTGACAGTGCCATCAAAATAAAGTGATAACATTACAGTGATAGTGCAATTAGGATAAAGTGATAAGTTACAGTGATAGTGCCATTAGGATAAAGTGATATCGTTACATTGATAGTGCCATTATGATAAAGTGATATCGTTACATTGATAGTGCCATTTGGATAAAGTGAAAAAGTTACAGTGAGAGTGCCATTAGGATAAAGTGATAAAGTTACAGTGATATTGCCATTAGGATAAAGTGAGAAGTTACAGTGATATTGCCATTAGAATAAAGTGATAAGTTACAGTGATAGTACCATTAGGATAAAGTGACAAAGTTACAGTGATAGTTCCATTAGGATAAAGTGATAAGTTTACAGTGATAGTGTCATTAGCATAAAGTTATACGTTACAGTGATAGTGCCATTAGAATAAAGTGATACGTTACAGTGATAGTGCCATTAGGATAAAGTGATTAATTACAGTGATAGTGCCATTAGGATAAAGTGGTAATGTTACAGTGATAGTGCCATTAGGAAAAGGTGATAACGTTACAGTGATAGTGCTATTAGGATAAAGTGATAAGTTAAAGTGGTAGTGCCATTAGGATAAAGTGATAAAGTTACAGTGGTAGTGCCATTATGATACATTGATATCGTTACATTGATAGTGCCATTAGAATAAAGTGATACAGTTACAGTGATATTGCCATTAGGATAAAGTGATAAGTTACTGTGGTAGTGCCATTAGTATAAAGTGATAACGTTAGAGTGATAGTGCCATTAGGAAAAAGTGATAACGTTACAGTGATAGTGCCATTAGGATAAAGTGATACCGTTACAATGATAGTGCCATTAGGATAAAGTGATAAGTTACAGTGATATTGCCATTAGGATAAAGTGATAAGTTACAGTGATAGTACCATTAGGATAAAGTGATAAAGTTACAGTGATAGTTCCATTAGGATAAAGTGATAAGTTTACAGTGATAGTGACATTAGGATAAAGTGATACGTTACAGTGATAGTGCCATTAGGATAAAGTGATAAATTACAGTGATAGTGCCATTAGGATAAAGTGGTAATGTTACAGTGATAGTGCCATTAGGAAAAGGTGATAACGTTACAGTGGTAGTGCCATTATGATAAATTGATATCGTTACATTGATAGTGCCATTAGGATAAAGTGAAAAGGTTACAAAGAGAGTGCCATTAGGATAAAGTGATAACGTTACAGTGCTAGTGTCATTAGAATAAAGTGATAACATTACAGTGATAGTGCGATTAGGATAAAGTGATAAGTTACAGTGATAGTGCCATTAGGATAAAGTGATAAGTTACAGTGACAGTGTCATTAGGATAAAGTGATAACGTTACAGTGATAGTGCCATTAGGATAAACTGATAAGTTACAGTGGTAGTGCCATTAGGATAAAGTGATATCGTTACACTGATAGTGCCATTAGGATAAATTGAAAAAGTTACAGTGAGAGTGCCATTAGGATAAAGTGATAACGTTACAGTGATAGCGGCATTAGGATAAAATGATAACGTTAGAGTGATAGTGCCATTAGGATAAAGTGATAAGTTACAGTGATATTGCCATTAGGATAAGTGATAAAGTTACAGTGATAGTGCTATTAGGATAAAGTGATAAAGTTACAGTGATAGTGCCATTAGGATAAAGTGATAAAGTTACAGTGATAGCGGCATTAGGATAAAATGATAACGTTAGAGTGATAGTGCCATTAGGATAAACTGATAAGTTACAGTGGTAGTGCCATTAGGATAAAGTGATAAGTTACAGTGGTAGTGCCATTAGGATAAAGTGATATCGTTACACTGATAGTGCCAATTAGGATAAATTGAAAAAGTTACAGTGAGAGTGCCATTAGGATAAAGTGATAACGTTACAGTGATAGCGGCATTAGGATAAAATGATAACGTTAGAGTGATAGTGCCATTAGGATAAAGTGATAAGTTACAGTGATATTGCCATTAGGATAAGTGATAAAGTTACAGTGATAGTGCTATTAGGATAAAGTGATAAAGTTACAGTGATAGTGCCATTAGGATAAAGTGATAAAGTTACAGTGATATTGCCATTAGGATAAAGTGATACGTTACAGTGATAGTGCCATTAGGATAAAGTGATAACGTTATAGTGATAGTGCCATTAGGATAAAGTGATAAGTTACAGTGATAGTGCCATTAGGATAAAGTGATAAAATTACAGTGATAGTGAGCAGCAGCATGGGCGAGTCAGACAACTTTTTAGAGGCATCGATTCGGCAAGCAAACCAAGGCTTCTCCAAAATCGTTATAAAGCGTCAACTTAGCAAACTAAGACTTCCTCGTAAATAATTTATAGATGCTCATTTGGCAAAAAAAAGACGCAACAATTGTTGTCCACCCCCACCCCCACCCCCGCTGTTATGGGTTTAACAATCTTTTGTAACGATAGTACTTTTAAGTAGTCTTAGAAACGCTAGCGTTTCCAAATCAAACAATAACAAGTGTTTTTAATAATTTCCGTGGTTTTTTTTAATACTCTGTTTACTGTCCGCGCCTCCCACTGCGCCTGTTTTAAGATAAATCAATAAGGCTTTTGATGTTCCAGTAACGTTAGCTACGGCCATGCCTTTATCGATTTGCACTCCCACAGACGTTAATACTATGTCTGTTAGTCAGCTGGGGATCAATATAAATGCAATCTTACAGCATTCAGATCTCGTCTACATTATTTAATTATTGCTTGTAACCAACTAATGTTGACCCGTGATATAAACGTTTTGACCACATTTAATGGATTATGAATGTCTGTCTGTTTGTCTCCTTCCGTCAGACTGTCTCTCTATTTACTAATAAGACTCGTTGTTTAATTGTCCATTTTGAACAAATAGAGCTTAGGAAAGGAAGACAGTTTAAGCATATTTTACTGTTTAAACTGTCATGATTCTCAATGGAGATATTATCTGTAAGAAAACGAACCAAATACGTAGTATTACAAACATTTGTATTCTGTTTTTTTTCTTCAAGTATTCGGTTTGATACATATATATCGTATTCAAAAGCATTTACTTGTAGATATCGAATTTGGCGTATTCGTAACGCATTGCGCTACCGTCCCGAGGCCCATGGTTCGATTCTCGTAACTGACACATTGTCGACGATACTGATTTAGAGGTATTTTCTATATGATTGGGGGCGCCAGCCCAAAGGTACTTCATGTACACCTCCCGTCACGTCAAATATGTGACGGTGTGATTTTATACACGGGAAATTAATTCTTGGGGGAGGTGTACAAAATACATAAACAGTCAATATTCTAACATTTCGTTTCGCTTAGAAAATTCACTGGAGATAAGTCTATGGCCGCCCCCAAAATAAATAATAGCATGGATGCACAAAAGCTGTACGTCACACATTAGGGTAACCCTCACAGAATAATTCAGAATGAACCCTATGAAAGACACAAGGCTACCCAGTGTTAATAATAATCGCTCATCATCGCTATTATTTTTTTTTGATAAATATATCAATATCAATGTTTCAAATTATAAATATATATTATTATATATAAAGGAATTCTGAAAATATCAATGAGATCATAACTGAGATTTCAAATTTGAAAAATCAAGGAATTCAATTATCAGATCGATTATATTGTGATCAGATTCTTTCTGATTTTCAAGATATTGAATACCATGAATGAATAATAAATACGTATTACCAAAAGAGTACGCGTTTATAAAGAAAATCCAGAATTCTATTAGCGACTCCCTTGCATTCTGTAACGACGTCAGTAAGTTTGTCCCGTTATTCACTGTTGTCGAAAAAATCAGAAAAGAATTGGGGCAGCAATATGAAATCAAACGCACAATTAATTTGAAGGTTAATATAATAAGAGATATTATCTGCCAAACCGAAAACCCCACTTTGGTTACCTCAACAGTATAAGTTATATACAATACAATGGACAGGTAGAACTCTTACTCACCTAACAATTATGCGTGTGCTCTTCACTGTGATGAATTTGTAGATTTTTATTTTTTATTTTTGGTCATTTTTGTTTCATTTTTCACTGCATTTTAACAGGACAATCGTTCTATATAATGGTAAACGAAGCACTAACGACTAGATTAGCACGCGAACGATTAGCCTTAATTAAGAGATTCATACCAATCAGTGATTCTGCTAGAGAAAAACTACAAGCTAGACAGAGTCTTCAGAAAGTTTTATATCAGGATCTAAAGAATTGTTTAAACCAATAACCACGGAAACAAAAGATGTAAAATCAGCCACTGAGCGAGCAATATACGGAGAAATTCCCAAGGAAGGAGAAAGGAAAGAAGCTCCTCTTCTTCTTGTACTTGAAAAAACTGCAAAGAGATCTAAAGAAACAAAAAAATCTTTAAAGACACTTCCTGGTAATATAATAAATGCTTCACAATTTCGAGACCAACAAGAACGACTTGAACAAGAAGAAATTGAACAACTAAGTGATATTAATGAAGAACAAGACGAGGGTGTTATTGCAAGAAAAGAATACAAAGAAGAACAAAAGGGTAAAACAGAACGAAAAAATCTTGACCCTAAAAAGATCTTTGAAAGTGATGTGATAAATGAAATTAACAAAAATTTTAAGATTGATAAAAAGTTTGCTCAATTTATCGTTGATTCATTTTCAAAGGGTCAAAGAGAACAATATATGGATGAAGGATATGAAGAAGCTATACTAATTAGGGACACCTGGGCAAGAAAACTATATTTGGCAAAAATCGGTAAGTCTCAACTACCACACAATGATAAAGAATTTGAGAGACTTGAAAGATTGATATCTCAAATAGACAAACCACCGATACCAGTTGCGCCTTTTGTATCCCAACCAAACCAGCATATATCAGAAGCTGATTCTAAAAATGGTGCAACTGGTACAACAGGACATGGATATTCAAGTGGAACCCAAAACAGAGTTTAAGGTAGTGGTTTAGTTAGTTGTCCTGGTAATATTCTCAGCGATATAGCACGATTAGTGGTTCTTATAGGAGGGAAACGAGCTGGAAATAACTCACCGAAAATAATTAATGAAGCAGCTGATATCTGTATGCGGTCATTATGGATATTGAAACATATCGAGAATTTATTGATGAGTTAGTTGAGCATCAAAGAGATTTTCACGGTTATCATAGTGACTAAATCACCGAAATATAAATTCTTTGAATTTCATTAGCATAGGAAATGCAGGCATTTCTGGGAAATCGTTTACGATGAAAATCCAAGGGATTTTTTTGAGATTAGATAAATATTCATTTAGAAAACACAAGTGTTTTTATAATAAGATGATCATACACTACAACCACGGTAAACCAACTAGCGTCTATGTAGTAAACTCATGATTGCCTGTTTACAAAGCGTACTATGGTGATGGTCTCGGCAATACCATTGCAAGGTTATTTGCAAGAATGGCTCCTAAAATAGCACCAATCGCAAAACAATTATCAATGAAAGATATTGATGTTATTCGTGATAAGGGTATTAGCGTTGTTGGCGATGTTGCCGGGAGAGCATTTTCCGCTGCAAAGAATAAACTAATGTAGCTAGTTCGACGAAGAAAGAAACCGATGACTTCGTCATTGGAATTACCATCTACACAAGTGATGCCTACAAATGTTAGCAAGAAAATAAATAGCGCAGTGGATCAGAAATTAGCATCGTTGGTGACTTCGTCGTTAACGACTCCGTCGTTTGCAACCAGCGACCAAGATAATATTACCGCAAATATGATAGCAGGAAGTGGCTTAAAACCACGACGAAAACCACGATTTAGATCAACGAATATATAATAAAATGTTTAAACAGATACTTGATCCAGCGTTTGGTATGGACGCCCCAGTGCGTAAGGATGATTCTGTACGCGATTATCAATTTTATTCCTATCACGCAGTACAACCAAATAGTCGATCAAGAATCGAACTTCAAGTTCATGATACCAGTAAATACTTTCTGCCCGCTGAAGCATTTATTGAAGTGGAAGGAGAACTTGTAACAAATGTTGCAGCTAATACACCAGACGCAGATGACCAAAATGTACGAGTTGGTTTTGTCAATAATGGTATCATGGCGTTATTCAGTAGCGCTAGATATATGATTGATGGAAGAGAAATTGAAGCCATAGAATATGATGTTGACGTTGCCACAACAATAATAGGGTTAGCAAGATATTATGATGATTATACAAGATCAACAGGCCCATCTATGATGTTTTCTAAGGATATCACTGATAACGCTGATCATATTCAGTATATTAAATTACAGACACCGCAAGACACTGCATCTGATCCACAAAGAGTTGGTTCCTTTGAACACGAGGCAAGACCAGGTGACGCCTTTGATGTTATAAAATGTGTTAATCCTAATTACAACCTAGGGTTTGCAACACGCGTATCAATGTTGAAGAGATCACGTCGAATGTTTTCATGTGCGATTCCACTACATCATATATTTGGATTCTGTAGAACCGTTAGAAAAGTTATTTATGGAGCGAATCATACAGTAGTACTCGTGCGAAGACCAGATGATAATGATGCAATCTGGCGTGGTGCTGGCCCCCTTGCCGCACCTCCTCCTATAGCTCCAGTCGCTGCTGGTGTTGTAAATATAACAAAACTATCATTGTGGATGCCAGTAATGACTCCATCAATCATCGCAGAGGAAAAATTACTATCATGTATGGATCATGGAGGAAAATCGTTGCTGAGTTGGCTAACAATAACAACATATACTTTTGATTCTTCGGTTAATGGTATATTTACATGGCACCTAGCATCAAAACAAGGAGTTGCTGCTCCGTGGCATATATTTATTGCGTTACAGGATAAAACTCGGGTTGGTTAACAATTACGCAGCCATATGATATCTGATCAACTCGGTGTTTCTGAAGTTTCATTGAGGATCAACGGCCAACAGGAACCATCTGAGGATATACTACTTGATTACAACACCAACCAAATAACACGCGTGTATCATCGCCTGTTGTCATATCTCGGACGCGATCAAAATGTCGACACTGGTCTGCAAATATCACAGTCGGATTTCAAAAATTTATATCCGATTTATTACTTTTCATTGGAACATCTTGACTTAACAAGACAATCCGTCGTTGATATACACTTTAGAGCTCGTGTATCTATTCCGACTAATGATGCAGGCGTTATCACTATCCCGAATTACAGAGCGGTTGCTGTCATTCTCAGCGACAAACCAATGTTACTCGAAGGTGTTGGTGGAAGAATGAGAATAATTGATGCACCAGTGGAAAATATGTAATGTAACAATTAGATCAATCTGCATTTAGTAATTAAATAAATGTCATCTAATCATGTTACGTTATCTCCTGGTCAAATTAAAAAATTGCAGTCAAAATCGGCTAAAAAATGTGGAACCATGATAACGCTGAAACACAATCAGATGGCTGGTGGGACGAATAAATTGTCGCTGACAACTAGTCAGATAAAACACTTCAATGATGCTTTTAAAGATAAAAAAGGTGTTCAGATCACATTCTCTGCAGCTGCGATCAAAAACATGATAAAATCAGGTGGTATATTTCCGTTGTTAGCTGCGTTATCAGCGTTGATTGCGGCAGCGGCCCCAGCAGTAGCTAAAGCGGCAGCGTTAGGAGCCGTTGGTACCGCGGCGGGGATGGCACTAAAGAAAGGAACTGTACAGGGATACAAAAAAGGGAAAGGGTCTAAGACTACCAGGAACTCCGTATTCATGGTACAGCGGAAAGGGCCTGAGAATCCTAGGAACAGTTTAATAGTTCCCATGTCAAATTCTGATTTACTCGACGCTGCTAAAAAACTAGCCATTAGAAACTTCAGAGGTGTCTTTATGAAAGATCAGTTGCCGACACAACCAAACAACGCTGAAACCGGTATCATTAATCTCGATAACAGCACGGGACCTGGAACACACAGGTTTGCATACGTGATTGATCCGCGTGTAATTGTTTATTTCGATTCATATGGATTAGCGCCGCCTAACGAATTTATGAGTTATGTACAACAATTAAACACCTTTCATAAAATGAATACTTGGTACTCAACTATACCAACACAACAAATTAATGACCCACCAATATGTGGCATAGAAGTACTCAATGTCCTTGACGCCATTTCATCATCGAGAAAACCACCTCATCAAGTTGTAAATGAATATACAAGTAGTCGCTAGCAATGGAAGTAATTAGAAAATCAAAAGATTTTTACAATAACAATGGTTGATGCTTGGGTGATATCTTTATCAATGTTGAAAAACCCACGACGGAAATATATGCAACCGGTGATGTACAAACAATAATCGAAGATGAAATAGCTGAGATGTTGAACTTAGCAAGTGTTGACCCCCAATGAAATAGTTGTATTTCAAGATCGTCAGGGTAAATTGAAAACGAGTAATATTTCTCTTGATGATATTGTAGTTAAACAACGTAACGCAGTAGAAGATACTATCGCGTTGTTTTCCAATCAGGGAAACTCAAACCAGGCGCACTTGTTTCAACAATCACAGATAAAATATTAACACTCGATAACAATTATTCATCAACGATAGAATTATTAAAACAAACTACGTGATGAATATGACGACCATATAAATTCATTTAATATATTTAGTAAATTTAATGATTTACAAAGAAGTATAACTAACAATATTGACAAACCCGTGTTAGAATTTTTTGGTAATCCTCCAGTGACCACACCGAAGCTCACACAGATAAAAACTTCTATGTTGGAACTAGCAACACTTCAATCAAGATATGAAGATCACGTTGAAATGTTTTCATCATTTCGTAAAAATATCATTGATAAACTTTTTACAACCCCGCTGGATAAAATTGACATAAAATTCCCTGGTATTAAAAAATTCATCGAAGATATAAAAACTTCATCGAGGCAATCAAAAATGATGCAACGAGGATGATAGCAATCATTGAAAAAATAAAAATCCCTCACGAACAAACAAATATCGTAAATAATGTGTACGCGATCCAACACGGATCATTTACGTGGACACCTACAACCAATGTATTAAGTATCACTGCAACCATCAAGGGTATTTATCGATTAACACTAGTATCACCGACTCAATTTAATATTTCATCAACGAGTTCATCTGGGGTCAACAATACGATATCAACGATCATCGACAAGGATACAACTGAACGATTAACAATAGCATCCACTGATAATAATTTGGCTAGGGTTTCAGTAACATGGTATGTGGAATTCGTAACAGATTTAAGTAAATAACTAAACCACTAACGGTTTCAATTGAAATCTATTGTAATAAATAAAATGTCATCAACGATGATTTCATCGTCACAGCAATATCGCTGTGATCAAGTCAGAGAATTTCAAACTAAACTCAAAACGCTCACTGAGAAGTATCAAGTAAAAATTAAAACGTACCGACGAAGAATAACCGCAGTTGATGTTACCGTGTACTCGGTGAATGGTGTAATCATCGGAGCTGGTATTATACTCTCCTCGGTGACAATGATTGCTCCGATAGCTGTTCCAATTTGTATATCAGCGGCGACAACAATTGCGGGAATTATTTCGATTATAACAAAAATAAAATATCATCGTGTAGCAAGCGCAAACTTCAAGATTACGTAATCAAGTTCCATGCTGTGTCCACTGCATACACCCAATTATCCTCGATGATATCGTCGTCACTCGATGATACACTAATATCAGATAGTGAGTTCTCAACGAAGGTACGTGTTTATGATTCCGCGATGTCAAAATTAGAAAAAGATAATAACAATAATAATAACAAATACGACACCGCAAGAACTACTTCAACGAACAGTAGAAAATACCAACCCGGTGAAAACAAGCATGATCTCAATAACATCAACGAATCCTGAATTCAGCGTGAATTTCCCTACTCCGATTCCGGTGAAGGAGATAGCGTTAGCAAAATTACGAGTGTATCACAGTTGGCTTAATATCAGACCAAAATCATTTGGCGGTCAACAACCGAATAATTCCTTGGTGTTTGCGAATAGGAATCGCGAAGACTGAACTCTAGAATGGAACGTTGTTTCGCTATCATCTGGGTCATACAAAATCGAACAAATCAATGCTGAATTTCAGCGTAGAGTAAAATCCATTACTGGAACACCAGAATCGAAGATCGCTATAACAGTTCATGAGCCAACGTTATCATCCGCGACTGAGATAAACTCACCTAGTTATGTCGTAGATATCTATCAGACTTCAATCAGAACAATACTAGGATGGCCTGAAATACCACCTGAGGCATCTTATCAAATACCCGAACCAAAAAAAATCTTATTATGTCACGGACATACAATCATATCATGAAATCAACCCATCATATGGAGAGTATTTACATGATATAAAAAATACAAAATTAACTAATAGATTTACATTTATCGATAACAATAACATGCAATGGTATTTTGTTTTTGAGAAAACTCCGGATTCAACCATTACAACTGCATTTACGTTAACTAACATCATTGATTATTTGAAAGAGATTAATCAATTACATAGAACACAACTAGAACAACTACGACGGAGCTTCCAAGAGCATCTCTCTTATATAACAAGGTCACGTGGTTACAATATAACAGAAGCTGATTTACCCGATTTCAAATTTCCTGGTTATAACGCAAATGAACTAAAAAAAAATCTGTTAATGATCTTATTCAAGAAAATTTTTCTCTGATACTCGCCAAATGTTAACAACAAATAACAATCCTAAAGTATAATAATGACCCAGACGGCGGTGGTAGACATATCGCTCCGTTCAACGTAAATATAACATCTGTGATGTTATCGAAGGAAGCTATTAAATAAATCTCGAGCAATCAAATCAAGCCCAGCAAGGATATATTCTATATTCATTTGCACCAACAGTTCCTCCAGGATTTTCAATAATTGAGTCTCCGGTTAATTCAGTCTATATGCGATGTCATAATAATTCGTTAACGAGAACTAATTTTAAACTCGCTGACCTGTCCAAAAATCTAATTGATTGACAAGGTGAGGTTTTACAAATTAGTCTGTTTATGAAATCTTAAAAAGATTTCCATCTTAAGACTTTCATCGTAGCAACTTTTATCGTAAAAAGAAAATTCATCCTGAATTATTAGTGTTACGAATTGAGACAAAGTTTGCCTGACATAAAACCAACCAATGGAATTTAATTAACCCATTGACGGTAACTCTTTCATAAGCCGTACACAAACTTGCACGAGTTATCTCCCTTTCTTGTTCTCAAATATATGCAAATTGAGTTCTGTTTTGAATATTTTTTTATAAAAAGCCACTCGGGTTATATTCTGTACAACACATCGTACTGAGGGCATACAAATATCAAAATACCTACCAGCTTCGACCAATGATTTAAATGTTTTTTCTTCGTTAGTTTCTGTATTAAATGATTTTATAGGCCTCGCAATTTTCGAGTTTTTTCCAGTCTCACTTCGATTGGTGTTTTCGCTCTGAGAACTAGCTTGTAGATTCGATAAAGAATTATCAGTTTTAATATTATTTATGTGATCAATAACAAGACCATCTTTGATCAATCCATGAAAACACTCATACACGAAACGATGATTATATTATTTCTTCTTCCCAACATCAAACCTCAAATACCCCTGATTACTCACAATCCTTAATGGATTTTTCAGTGTGCGGTTTCTGACAATACCGTCACGAGACGCTTCACAATTGGTAATCACGGGATGTGGCTGAAATTCTTGGTCCATTTATATATAATACTATTTGTCTAATTGATTGTTTGGTTTAATTATTACATTATTTGGAAATCTTTCAATATAGGCTTGTGGTGTTCTTTTGATTTTGTCATTGACATAGTCAGAGTCATTGATGGAATTCTTAATTCGTTTATCATAATAACGCTTCAACTCTCTGTATCGCTTACCACCGCAACTCAGACACAATTGCGATTTTCCTCTCACACCTACCCCACATTGTATGCAAGTAAGTGGTTCAAAACTTCTGCGACGAACGCTTTGTAAATGATATCCACAGAATTCATTTCTGCATGATTTGTTACATGTGGTTACTGATCCTATCATAAGCCATTTGCAATGGTTCATTATATAATAAATTCTTTATTTAAATAATTGTTTTAATTATAACAATGGAGGAAATCGAGAGATTATCGAAAATTAAGCCTTGGAAAAATGTTAAATTCAATCTCGGTAGAGTCTCCGCAGATGTACCAAAGGGTCTAATAGGTGATAGAAGCATGATAGGTAAAATCTGCGATTGTTTTAATGAATTCAAACGCGATGGAGCATCTCACTGTTGGTCAACATTTCGAATTGATGATGACCATGATGCTACAATGAACAACGAAAGAGCGGCACTTTTAATCTCACATCTTGACAAGAAAAAGTATTTCTTTAGAGTGAAATTCATTATCCGTTCAGAAATGGGAAATTGGATTATACGCGACAAATTTGAACAAGTCTGGAAAGATAATAAACCTTCACTTTGAGTCATGATTCCAAACCAGGAATTCTGACTGGGATTGACAAACCATATTACGAGAGGTCTTATCCTGTAACAGCAGTTGTTTATGGAATATATTCGTTAAATGATAAACCGAGTATTGAAAAATTAAAATCAATGAAACTGTCACGAATAAATTGTGTAGCAGAACGAATAATAGAACACTTCACAAATGCGTTGCGTGGAAACAAATTGACGGATGGAAGACGTAAAAAATAAATGAATGGGAATTAACAGTTAGGAAGAACGGAGCATCAATTAAAGATATAACCAAATTAGAAACATCATTAAGATTTCCAATAACCATAATGACGATAACAGGAGAAATATTACACGAATCAAAATATAAATCAAAAGGAGCTCCAATCAAAATTATTGATCATAATGAACAGGCGTGGACACCTGCGATAACAATATTTCCGCAGGATAGAACCGTAAAATATTACACGGGAAATATATATGATTTTATGTATCAGTTATGTAAAAACGATCCTGTGTCAGTGTGGTTACTTCACAGTTTTGAAGACGAAGAGGGTAAATTCGATCAATTTGTAAGACCCAATGGAGAATTATACCGTACTGAAGCCCTGCACAACGAGATGAAAAATACTAGCTAATGGTTTCTCAACAGAAAACAACGAACAATTATTAACAAATTGTTTTACAATTCCGTCGGTTGCAGCTCATTTTGCGAGAAAGAAAAGCACGTGGAAACCAACAAGTGCTGAATTTCTATCAGATATCAAATCAAGCTGCGAGGAATATAAACATGGCGGATTATGGAATACAAAATACACCTCTGAAAGTATTATTTCGGTTGATATAGTTGCGTGTTATCCCCGGAGTTTTCTCGGGTATGGAGAGTGTTCTGAGTATTAAAACCGATTTGGACATCGCACACATGAAATGACCCGTGTTGCGATTAATGGACCACTACCCGATTTTGATTTAACCGGATTTGCTCGTGTTGTATCATTTGAATTGGCTACAGGGCTTCATCCGTGTTGTTATATTTGGATTGGTAGACCCGACTCTGAACAAACTCTGGATGGCAATAGTGTTATTACGGTATATGATTGATTCTAAAATGCTGATATCGCTAATTGTCAGTGAAGCAATTATATCATATCAAGCTCAGACTGAGGTCTGGTTACCACAATCTGAAAGTCTTGATAGTATAATCAGCGATTACAAAAAACAATTCCCCGATCTCGACGAAGAATATATCGTAAAACAGTCAAAATAAATCTTTGAAGTTTGAAATAGACACGCAAAAGATCTCGGTAGAAGAATAATTGGTAAATTCACTCAGGGTGGAAAAAAATACGACAATAACCTATATTCTTCACGGTTGATTATAGATGATGATGAATACGAGTTTATAATCGCAGATGTAACATCTAGGGGTATATACGTCGATCGTAAAGACGCTTTCTTGTCCTATGGAACCAAATTGGGTACAATTGTCACTTACACAGACGGAAAAAATCTTCAGTATGCACTTTTGAGGTCGTATATGCTAGCTTATGCTTCTATTAATTTAATTTCAATGATAAATAGATTTCCTGAATCCGCAGTTAGAGTTGCTACTGATTCATTTATATAAACGTGAAACACAGCGAAGCAGTGGCAGAATTCATTAATACAGACGAGAGTTGGGGATCATGGAGAATTAAAAAGGAAATGCTGCGTGATTATTCCAAATCAACAGATGTTACGATTGAAGATACATATTTGAAAAATAATCAGATATCAGAACTATCTAATGCACCGTCGATATCTGATCCAATATGTAGATATTAAACTAGTTATTTAAACGGCTGTGTTGGGTCAGGTAAGACGTGCTATTGAATTATTTCTTAGGAAAACTCTTAGGGATTTTCACGCATCAAACATAATTGTGCTAACACCGACCCACAGACTTGCAAGAGAGATGAAACAACGAGGGTGATCAAATGGGTGAGAAATTTATTCCAGTGCCGTTGTGTTATAGACCCAAGGATACACGAAGACAAAATATCGAAGTTGATATTCCAGGACAAAGTGAGAAGCAGAATTTAGTGTTAAATGATATTGTGCTGGTTGATAGGATGCTAGGTTACGCAGCGACGATACATTCTTCACAGGGATTAACTATACCCGATACAATTGTTTGGATCATAGATAATCACATCGAGTGGTCGAATTTAGTTTATCTTGCAGTGTCCAGAGTACGAAGAATACATTAACTTCGAAGAGTTGTTCTAGATGCTCATGACATTACAATAAATGATATTGTCAGCACTGACATAATCATAAAAAACTCTCTGGTTATAAACAACAGGATTAAAAAAATAATAGAGAATTTGATATTGATGCCGAATTAATAATTACACTGAAATAACAAAATAATCACTGCGCGAGTTGCAATTGGATGATGAATTGCTGTTGGTTGGATAAGGATTCTTGACAATTTACCGTGGATAGAAAGAATAGCAGTATATTCATACCAGAGATAATGTGATGCTGACTTGTCTTGAGTGTAACAGACGAAGAGGTGCTAGTTAAGACCACGTGGAGGTAATTGAGTATCCTCGGGTATCACTTGTAGTTGTTCACGAGTAAATCCTCGCTGAGGAGCAGTTGAATCCAATCTATAGATTGCTGATCTACCCGTGGATCGTGTTATGTTAGATATTTTATGTACAGTAACACTCCAAATAGGATCAGTATCCCTTTTATTGCCACCTTCGAGCTCTCCTGGTTCATATAAATATCTAACAGTGACATTACCGAGTATTGGTTGTTTTGAAAAATCATTTTGTGGTTTTTCGTGTATATACTTTTTTTAATCGCGTTGTTAGGTTTCATAATGATTGTTCGAGTAATCTCATTATTTAGCGCGGTAATTACGCCCGGTAATCTCTTAACCCATTCACGAAATCGTTTATCCTGAATAAATTCCTTCGCGTATTGATATCCAAATAACCGCTCAGCAAGTGTCCGATTAAATCGTTCAACAATTGCCTGATCGCGGTGTAATGCAGTATGTCCTCGTCTGACAGTGACATTATGATGCTTCATTGTTGATAACACTGCACCCTGAAATTTCTTGCCAGGATCAACTTGTAATAGATTTGGCCAGTGCAGAAGACCCCTTCGATAAATCCTTTCAAACGCAGAAGCCACTTTAGTTGATGATTTTGTCTTTAGCGGTGGTAGATGAATTTGCCATATCGCCTGTTTGGATAACCAGTCCGCTGCAGTGGTATTTTTCACCTTTGCGGCGCTAGCGAGTTTACTGATTACTGCTTTGCCCATCCAGTATCATCTTGGAGAATGATAAATAGATTTCATGTTGTTATTAATTACCAGCACCCAACATTAATTTACCTTTCATCGCCGATTATATCAACCATGAAGCCAATTTTTCTTTGAAAGATTTATCAGTGATAGAATTCAACGCGTGAATCAATTTCTCATCTGCAATATGTCTATGTTGCAGATTGCTGCTTTTATAAGCAACATAATGAGCATGACACGCATTATCAATAGCGTTTATTGGGTTTTCACCGGGTCGGGGTTGATTTTGATCATCAAGTCTGATATCGAGTATTGTCCCGGGTCCACAATAATTATACCCTGGAAGGTGTTTTTCTCCTGTGTATTTTGCCCATGGTGTTCCTGGTAATTTTACTAACTTGGCTGCAATATCACCTCCTAGTTTTTTTTTAAATCATCAGAAATGCTAGCATTTCCTGCAGATTTCATAGAAACAAATCTAAGTGTTTTGATACCACATTGTACACACTTACCAGAAAGTGCTGATCTGTTATTTTTAGTTGTAATCGTCGTCAAGTCGTTTGTACCAGTACGCTTCTTACATTTCACACAATATAGATCCAGAATATATTTATAAAAACATGAATGTCATTGATTATTCAGCTATCCGACGATGGGAACCTATTAAACACCATGCAGTGTTGCCGAATTCAATTAGAATGATTATAATCGGACCATCTGGAAGTGGCAAGATACAACTGCTACTTAATTTGATAAAGAGATGGATGAAATGGGATAGGTTGTATTTCATAACCCCAAGTGTAGATGATCAGCGGTTCTACGAAGTGTTCAGGATTACAACGAAAAGGCAGCAGAAATCACCGGAGAGGGTATTATTGAATTTATAACCGATATCGAAGAAGCACCGAACATTGATGATATTGATGGAAGTATTAACAATTTAGTCGTATATGATGATGTGATGTTAGATAATCAAAACAATCCTGCTAGGATATTTTCCAGAGGCAGACATAAAAACACTGACGTGATATATGTCACTCAACCATACACTCAAATACCAAAAGTGATCAGAGATAACTGTATATTCTTGCTGTATTGAATGGAGTTGATACACATACGCTACGAAATATTCACCAGACTTGTTACGGCGGTGATATGGATTATAATCTCTTTAGAAATTTCTTTAGTCATGCTCAGTCTATTCCACATGGATTTGTAATGACAAATTTGCATGATCCTAGATCAAGATATTGTATCGGACTTGATCAAATATTCGTTTAAGAAAATTGTTAAACCCATAGCAGCAGCAGGGGGGAGGGGACAACTATTGTGCCGTTTTTTTGTTGCCAAATGAGCATCTATAAAGCATTTACGAGGAAGTCTTAGTTTGCCAAATTGACGCTTTTTTACGATTTTGGAGAAGCCTCAGTTTGCCTAAACGAAGCCTCTAAAAAGTTGTCTGATTCGCCCCTGCTGCTGCTTAGTGCCATTAGGATAAAGTGATACGGTTACAGTGATAGTGGCATTAGGATAAAGTGTATAAGTGGCAAATTAAACACGCAAATGACTCCTCGTGATACTATCAACATAACGATCCTCCAAGTTTAAGATACATTGCACCCTTTTCTCGTCTTAATCTCACATTGATAGTATTTATGTCTTTTCATGTTAGATCGCTACTTTACAAATGGTTTCAGCAGTTTTAATCACAGGTTTTCTGTTGATGACAGTAAATACTGTTTATCTTATTTATTGTTTATTTAAATTAACATTGATGTTATAGGTCATCCTCGGACTGATTTTCGCTCAGCTCTAGTGAACAAGGTTTACAGCAAGCCCAATGGTAATGCAAATTTGATTTACACGGTTATTGCGTTCCCAAAACCAACATTTACCTGGTCTTTTATTGGAAATGGAAGTGGAAATATGCGTTTGCCTGACTCTGCAAAACAACGAGATAATGGATTGCAGTCTACACTCGAACTAAAAATCCTGAATATCAAAGACTTCGGATTTTATAAAGTCGAGGCAAACAATTCATTTCCGCCATCAGCTTCAGAAGTGTATGAACTTATTCCAGTGGGTAAGCAAGCTATTATCTTCATCTAATCGTTGAGAACATTATTTGTATTATGAAGGCAATCAAGTCATCTAAAGGACTTTTAATAAACCCATCTAAGGGATTTTAAATAAATCCATCTAAATGACTTTCAATAAATTTATCTAAATGACTTTCAATAAATCCATTTAAATGACATTCAATAAATCCATCTAAAGAACATTCAATAAGTCCATTTAACGGACTTTCAATAAATCCATCTAAAGGACTTTCAATAAATCCATCTAAATGACATTCAATAAATCCATCTAAATGACATTCAATAAATCCATCTAAATGACATTTAATAAATCCAGCTAAAAGACTTTCAATAAATGTATCTATAATACATTCAATAAATCCATCTAAAAGACATTCAATAAATTAAGCTAAATAACATTCAATAAATTAAGTTAAATAAAATTCAATAAATGCATCTATAATACATTCAATAAATCCATCTATAAGACATTCAATAAATTAAGCTAAATGACATTCAATAAATCCATCTAAAGGATTTCAATAAATCAATCTAAAGGACTTTCAATAAATCTGTTATGTAAGTTTCTGTGGTGACTTATAATAACCTTCTTCTCATTTCGTGATATGAGAAGGAATTACTCATAAGTTAAGGAATGTCAGTATCCATGGTAAAAGAGAGCAAGAGAAGAAAGAGTTTAGGTTCTCGTAAACGATGGTCGTCACTCATAACGGTGTAGATACGGCTACATCTATGGGAACATTAGCAGTGCGAGAGATACAGGGATACTGTAATAAGAGAGATAGTCTGTTTTGCATTTAGAATGATAAGCGAGTATCGCACCTGTTTTAATACGCAATTCGGACGCAACCACGTGACCAATTATGGCAGTGCAACACATGTTGATGTTCAATTCACTCTAGCCAGAAAGAGAACCTCATCCCTATCACAGAGACATCCATGTTTGTTTACATCATTCGACCGAAAGTTTAATGCGTAATCAGCTCACTTGCCTAATTAAAACCACTCACCGAATTAAAATCACTCTCCAGATTAGGATTCTAGAAGTGCATCTAATTGAAGTCACTAACCCAATTGTAATTCCCGGGCTGCTTCGTCCGCAATCACGTAGCTTAACGAGCATATTATTCTTGCCGAATATTACAAGAGTAATTTACAATCCATGCCAATTGTGCCTTGCTTGTAATCGCGCAACTTATTAAAATAGTATATAGCTGTGATATGGAAATAAATATAATTAATTCTTCATTTATTTTAGAAGATAATTACTTTAATTATATATATATATATATATATATATATATATATATATATATATATATATAAGTGAAAAAAATTACTTTAATACAATTTAGAGATTTAGAGAAAATGTCTATCTTAGTACATTTACTAAACATTCTGTCCTAATAATAATAAGGGCTTTCTTCCTAATAAATCCATTAACATGACTTTCAATAAACCCATATAAATGATGTTTAATAGTTTACCTTGTTATGATTTCATTCCCAGATCAAAATCAATCACACATCGGTAGATTATATCACACAAAATACATCTTTGTCATACAGGTAATCTAAGGATTGTTGTGTCCAGTTATATGTCTGATACACTCTTATGTTTAGTCTCAGTACCTTCCTCGTGCTATTAAAATATGTTGCCTTTCAGTTTTTGCATACAAACAGTACATGTCTCTTATAGGCAGAAACCTTTGCTTTTCAAGTTTTGCAAACTCATATTTCTGAATCTTAATTTTCCTATATAAAGTGATGATAATTACATTGGGCATGCATGTTCTGTTATCGTTAATTCCTGTCCTCATTCAGTTTGTCCTCTACACTGTCGTTTTCGCACAATAAGGATCTTCTTTTTTATAGTTGTATTCCAACCAAATATGAATCTGATCAATGCCAACTTGTATGTCATAGTCAACTTTTGTGACAACTGTCCAAGACATAACAATGAAAATGGTATTATTCAATGCCCGATCAGTAGGACCATCGGAAAAGCGCACATGAATAATCAAGTTTATCAAAGATCAGAAGAATAACAACGTCTTTATCCTGACAAATACATAGCTAACATCCATTAGTTACTCCATTAAGTCGTTCCCCCACCACTCTTGCGCAGATGGAATTGTGGTCATCCAACAACAGAAAAATCCATGATAAAACGTCTTTACTGCACCGTAACCATCAATTTATACCACACTCCGTTTGAACTAGTCTAAGCCTCACTCACAATGGAACAAAACTCGGTCCAATTTATTTCGTCGCCCTTACCACCCTCCACCTAATAGAAAAGCAATCAGACTGAATGTCTATTTTCAGAAAAGTTTCTGAATCTGATGGAGTATGGACATTTAATAGGTGGCAACCTAAATATTCTTGGAGATGTCATCTTAACTTTGATTTTGAGTGTCTTGGAATCCCATATGCATCAAAAGTCCTAGATTCCAATATCGTTTTCAACCTCATTCAGTTAACCAACCCATCGACAAAAATGGTCATATTTTAGGCTGGATTCTTCATAGAACTGATGATAATAGTATATGGTCCTCCTTTGTTTTCCCGCGAACACGCATGAGATCACATCTGCATTATATATCATCTTGACGCATCAGTTCCTAACTATCCTCCTTTGTTTGCTTATAAGAGGAACCTCCGCATCATAAATATAATCAAACTAATACATGACATCCAAGCAAACCTAACAACTTGATTTCCTCTTACAGCGCAACAACTCGATAAATGCCTGCGTTTATTGTACAGAGTATCAATTCAAAAGTGTTTTTCGTGGTATAGCAGTTTTAAGTACAAGCTTCGCCGTAAAACTGAAAGGTTTTGTCATTACACCAGACTCAATACCGGTATTCATAAGCAAATCTATCAAGCCACTAAACGTCACAAATATAGTCCATACAGTGAAATCATCCAACTGCAGTGTTAAGACCTCTTCAAGATTATAAACAAGCAAATTGCAATGAACAAATGTACACCACTTCCAACTACTTTCTCTCCAGTCGCCATTCTTGACCTGTTTGCAATTTTTTTCCCGTGCTAAAGTACAAACGATTATAGATAAGCTTCACAACACAAGTTCAATTGAATCATCATCACCATACCGTTGCGATACAGACTTTCAGCGACAACTGTTAGCAGCATATAAACCTGTCTCTATGGAATCAGTATGTATAATCATCATGAAGAGTGTACCACAGTTACGTGAACTTGAGCCAGTTCCAACATCACTGCTACTTGAGTTCTTCGATCCAGTGTTACCTTTACCCTCATCTGGGGTATTCGTGTCATGTTTCAAAACTGCCGTAGTGAAGCCTCTGCTGAAGAAACCAACACTCAACCATAACTATTTAAGGAACTACCACCCAGTTACTAATCTCCCATTCATACAAATCTGATCAAATCTGATCAAACTTCAGACAGTCTTTTAAGCAATATACAGTCGGCATATTGCTCTTGCCACATCACTTGAACTACTCTTCTAAAAGTACCTAATGACATGACATTCTCTCTGCTTGGGATAGCAGAAATATTACTGTCTTCACCCTCATTGATTTTTATGCACCATTTGACGCAATAGACCATGATATATTACTTCACCGTCTCTTGCATGTATTTGGCATTCATGATAAAGCTTTACAGTGGATAAAGTCCTACTTGGGCAACATGAACCAAATTGTGTCCGCAAATGGAATACACTTCAGCCCACTTGATTTATGTTGTGTTGTTCCACAGGGGTCTATTCCTGGACCTTTTCTCTTCGTTTGATACACCTGTGTTCCATACTGACTGTGTGAATTTAATGTTGGTATTGATTATATTTAGTGTATAAGGTAAAGGATGTGAATGAGAAAGTCTTTGTGTTGTCATGAGAATGGCCTCGGTTTTATCATCATTCATCTGCATCTTGTTACATGTCATCCATGATCTTACATTAGAAATGCACCTCTCTACTCCTTGGATGGTAGCGTCAACTTCAGTAGGGTGGCTAGACTTGTACAGTTGGGTGTCATAAGCGTACAATTGGTGAGACACTGGGTGATGATATATAACACTTGAGAGCAGCTAAGTATATAGAATGCAGAGAAAAGGTCCAGCAACTGACAACTGTGGAACACCACAACATAGATCAACGAGGCTGGAGTTTCTTCCATTTGCAGATACAATCTGTGTCCTTGTGACTAAGTAGGATTTGAACCTGAGTGTCAAATACATACTGGAGACGGTGAAGTAATATATCATAGTCTATGGGATATTTTCACAGACCTCACTATTAAGAACACGAATACCCACAATGCAACGTGCGCGCACCTTCTGCCGCCATTTTGAGTCTTTTGAGATACTTGAAATGCCCTATAGCACCCAAAATAATAAAGCTGTAAGTTAACATGCTTATATTGAAAGATAGAATTTTAAAGTTGAACCGTAATCGTGTTTATTGATATCTGATAGATAAGCACTTATTTTGTTTTACAAACAGACAATATCGATATTTTTAATAAGTCATTCGCATCATATCCCTACGCTTGTTATCTTGAAAGATTATTTCCAGATAATGATTTTTTTTATACAATAACAGTCACATATTATAATTACATATTTTGTTCTGCAAGAAGTTTGTTTATTATTTGATCTATCTGTCTATGAAAGAATAAGAAAAATGGATGAAATTTAAATATTTTGCTTGAAGAAAACACGAAGAAAAGTCACACATTTGATCTCGTGCGGTTGACATGCACATCAGAATAATGATGCATTATTATATTCTTACTCACAAAATAAAACACGTCCTCGTTATTATGTGGATAGAACAATGTTAGTAGGTGCCAGTTATGGGGGATTGGGACTCAAAATGACAGTTATAGAAGTACAGACGTTTTGTGATGTCACGTGAAAACAACGGATTGTGTCAAATGCTGCAGACAAATCAAAGAGGATGTTGACTGTATTTTTCCCGCTTTCCAAAAACAGAAAGAATGTCATTAATAACAACTTTCAGAAGAGTAGCTTCAGTACTGTGGCAAGGGCGATATGTAGACTATACATTGCTGAAAAGACTGAATTCAAATGAGATACAAGTTGGGTTAGAGCAACTTTTTCTAAGAGATTTTTGTAAATATCAACTGGAGATTAGAAACTGGGAGGTAGTTCTTTAAATCGTTATGGTCAAGTGTTGGTTTCTTCAGCAGAGGGTTTATGATTCAAGTTTTGCAAAATGATGGAAATCTCTCAGATGAGAATGAGATATTACTAACATCAGTTAGTGAAGGCAATATTGGGTCTAAGCACTCAATCAACAGTGATGTTGGAATTGGATCAAGTTTACATGACTTTGGTGCACTCTTCATCACGATGTCCGTACTAAACCCATAGAGATTGGATCAAATGCTCCTAATGTCTGTCACTGACATTCTGTATCGTAACTGTATGGTGACATCGAGTCAATTGAAATTGTGTTGTTAAGCGTATCTCCAATGGTTTGTACTTGTCATTGAAGAAATTTGCAAATAGGTGCTGGGGGCGGGGGGTCTACTGGAGAGAGGTAGTTGGAAATGGTGTACATTTGTTCCTTGACATTAGTTTGTTAGTTATCTCAAAGAGCTATTTGCTGCTGGAACTCTCCGTGATCTTATTACTGTAGTGGAATAATTCGGCTAAACTGACTATGTTTGTGACTTTGTTTTTAGCCGCTACATATATATTTATGAATAGTGAGTCTGGTGGAAAATCAAAGCCTCTCTGCTTTACAATGATGCATTTTAGCAGTGCAACTCTGGTCCCTAACACTGCCATACCATGGAGAACCGGTGGAGTTAAAATTCTAGTCAATAGAATTATTAATTATTGTCTCTGGAAATAGTTTAAAGCTCACACATAATTCTAGGACAAAGACATTTATTGAAATTTTATTTGGAATTCAAACCTGGAATATTATTTTCTGTCTTTCGATAAGGAACTGTTGAATAACAATACTTTCATGGTTGTAACTGATGTGATCATCCTCCATCTTAGACTTTTTATCAGGACTTCAACATCAACTCAGTTAGGACTTTTTATTTCTAGGTCTTCTACATTTTAATTATTTAGTTATTCTTGGATTATATTTGAATTTGATTCATAGAACCATAATTTAATTTTCAAATTTCTTTCCTTGTTTTTTTTTTCTATAAATTGTTTGTTAAATTGTATAAAGCTTGTTGTCTTCACTCTTTTCTTTTTGCTTTTGTTAAGAAGCTAAACGTAAGAATATTCGTTTGCTTGATGTGTATGTGTATATTTCCATTTTTGGAGGTAAACCTAAACCTTGTGGTATTTCTTCGAAATATATTACCACCATTTTGGAGGTAAACCTAACCTTTTTCTCTCCTCATTTGTTTTTGAATTTAATCTTTCTCTAATCATTAAACTGGATGTAAATTTTCTAAATACAACAGGCCTACTATCAGAGTTAGAACTTGATTCATATAAATTAATCCAGCTTGTTGTACATTATTGCATACATGTTTAATACAAAATTATTGATTACATATTAATATTTAGATTTAGATACTCTTTAAACAGCGGTTGTTGTAAATAGTAGTTGTACCATTTTCAGTTTTTATTAATAATTTTTTGAAGTATATTTTATAAGATCCATCACACAGTAAAAGAAAAATATTCCATATTAAAATGATGAGTTTGTTAACGCCGCAATTGACGTTGTTTCTACAAAAATGTTATGACACAAAACATTGATAAATTGTCATTTTTTTAGTCCAATGATGTAGTTCACGGACGTTCTTAGGACAACGTGTTGTGCATTTATACTCTCTCCTTCTAGATGTCCCGGAGGTCCCGTCTAATGTGACAGTTACAGATATAAAGCAAACAAGCCTGATAGTACAGTGGATTGCGGGATATGACGGTGGACAAAATCAGACATTCCATATCATGATCACAACCGCTGACACCACAAGAAGATTTGATGCACCTGATCCAGGAAATGAGAAAGTTGGAACTTACACATTAGAAGACCTTATGCCCAACACCATGTACAGTATATACATGTCGGCCAGTAACTCCTTAGGTCCAAGCAATATGACCAATGTAATCTTTCAAACTACCTTGAAAGGTATAATGTTGCTATTTTCTGTCCTGACCATTTGTTTTGCAATTTAATATTATGTGTACAACTAATCATCAAATTTACTATTATGTCTATATGGTCTAAAAGTATCCCCTCTCCCCCCAAAAAAAAAAAAAAAAACCAAGCTTAGTCAAATTCATCACGCATTTTACTTTTAGAAATTCGAAAGTGAAATTCTAAAGACACTTTCATTATTTTGAATTGAATCTCAAATAAAACTAAATGTTATGTCACAAGTCCATATATATATATATATATATATATATATATATATATATATATATTTATATATATATAATGTTTTAAATGAATTCCAATAATGTTAAATGTCCAAGTCGTCTTGATGAATCACATAAATATGATGCAGAATATCTATTAATGAACTGACATTAATTTTTAGGTAGTTTCTAAGTCAGAACATCAATGAGCACTTTGTAATTCCAATGAATCATGCAAATAAATGATTTATTTTAAATTATATTTGACTATCGCTGTATTTGATTCCACAGACTGAGCTTAAAACGTATTTTTTTTACCCGATTTCTTTTATATATTGACCTGACCTTTATGTGTGCTGAGGAGCTGGCAAATATAAAGGTTAATCTTAAGTTCAGTGGAAACTGACTGGTAACTGAAAAATGTCTCCGACATTAACGATATGTAAATATCCAGAACACTATCACGGCACCAATGCTGATCAATGTATAGATATTGGAATTATTTGAGTTTATCATCAAGGATATACCTAATGATTTGAGTATTCCTAGCTAGTTATGATCCAGTGATTCATGCTCCATTCTGCCTACATCTGGATGAAACCAGGTTAATATTTCATTCTTTTTAGCTCCAGAACATTGCTAAAATTAATTTTGGAATTGTATATCTAGCAGGTAGACCATAATTTGGTTTGATATATCCAACTAAGGATAGCCTTCTACCATTTGTACTGTCTCAACATCAACAGTACCATTAAATGTAAATTTAGCTGTTGTATTTATATTTCTAGGACCAAGTGTGAGTGAAAGCATTGGAATACCATTCGCTTGGATAGCTGGGACAATAAGCTCTGGCTTATTTGGGATTCTAGTTGGAGTAACAGGAATAATTCTTTGGAGAAGATACCATCCTAAGAAAAGTCAACATGGTAAGAATGAATGTCATCAAGCTTCTAAAAATGTACAATGAAAATCATTTGAAATGAATGCTTATAATTATACACAATAAATGTCAATTTGAATCCAAACTTAAATTAATATGTAAAAGATCAAATGTGTTTTTAATTCTTTTAAATCGTAAGAAGCCGATTCGCATATTCAATATTCACTTTTACTACTGTTTTGATTAGCTGAACGTGCATGGAAATAGTTAAATCCCATAGAAGTCCCTAATTTATAAGTCAAATCCTATAGAAGTCTCTAATTATTAAGTTAAATCTGATAGAAGTCCCTAATTTATGAGTTAAATCCCATAGAAGTCCCTAATTTATAAATTAAATCAGATATATAAGTCTCTAATGTATCTTTAATTGACTCATTTTCTTTTATTTATCAATGCAGTACATGACTTGTTCGCTAAGGTTCACTGAAACATCTTTAACACTATTATTTGTCTCCTGTTTAAAGCATTAGACAAAATGACTAATTATTGTTAAGTTAGCTTAATATTGGGTAGAACTCAACATACCGACAACACACTAATATACCTTGATATTTACTTATGTATAGATACCGACAACACACTAATATACCTTGATATTTACTTATGTATAGATACCGACAACACACTAATATACCTTGATATTTACTTATGTATAGATACCGACAACACACTAATATACCTTGATATTTACTTATGTATAGATACCGACAACACACTAATATACCTTGATATTTACTTATGTATAGATACCGACAACACACTAATATACCTTGATATTTACTTATGTATAGATACCGACAACACACTAATATACCTTGATATTTACTTATGTATAGATACCGACAACACACTAATATACCTTGATATTTACTTATGTATAGATACCGACAACACACTAATATACCTTGATATTTACTTATGTATAGATACCGACAACACACTAATATACCTTGATATTTACTTATGTATAGATACCGACAACACACTAATATACCTTGATATTTGCTTATGTATAGATATCATACATAATAGGCTACATTGCAATTTTAAGGGTTGTCTTTTTCATTGACATTTTTAAATTTAGTGCCAGAAATTAATCTCATAACTTTTTTCTTGATGTTTAAGAAATATGATAAATAAAGCATTCTTTAAATCAATAACTAATAAATTTATTATAAAATATTCTTTATTTCATTTCATCTACAGAAAGTGACAGTCACATCATGCGTGATATACGGTAAGGCTCTTGTTGATCTGACTTTTTATATTTTATCGCACAATTTCAAACAAACCGTCACAGCTATCAAAAGGCTATGGTCATCATTCCTATATATCATGTAAAACAAATTATAAATTTATTCCTATAAATCTTTATTGTTTGCATATGATGTGTAGGCTATGATAGGTGCAATATAGTACAATTATATGAAAGCAGTACAAAAAACTTGATTATGTTAAGTTATAATTGTCCCAAATTAAACCAATAAGCTTACAATAGTCACTTTTGCAACAGTCAATTTTACAATAGTCAATTTTTCAATAGTCAAGCTTACAATAGTCAAGCTTACAATAGCCACTTTTACAATAGTCAAGCTTACAATAGTCAGTTTTACAATAGTCACTTTTACAATAGTTACAAAAGTCACTTTACAATAGTCACTTTTACAATAGTCAAACTTACAATAGTCAAGCTTACAATAGTCAAGCTTACAAGTCACTTTTACAATAGTCAAGCTTACAATAGTCAAGCTGACAATAGTCAATTTTACAATAGTCACTTTTACAATAGTTACAATAGTCACTTTTACAATAGTCACTTTTACAGTAGAAAGTTTAACCTCAGTGTGAAGCTAAAATATCACCTGTACAAAGTATTGTATGCAAATTGAGTTGACTTTTGTAACTGACCTTTTTGATAGGACAGAGTCACCAAAGTATACCTGCCATGAAACATATGTGCAAATATATGTAGAAAATATGCATAAACCTGTACACAAATTCATGTTCACAAACCGGAAATTACCTTTAAAAGCAGTTATTGACATCACATGTTTATTAAGGGTGTAAACTTGTTCTTCTCTAGATTTGTGTTAAGGTAAAATTTCATTCTGTTTCAAGCATAGAAAGGAGGGATATGAAGACAGACGTAGTTCCAAATGACACTGCCAGAGTATCAGAGTACGAGGAACTGAATGTCATCAGAGCTGAAGCAAACGAGTACATGCAAATAAATGGTAAAAATATTGTAGACCTTTCTTTCTACCAGAGTATGTTTCTTTCAGGAAAAATCAAATATGGACAAGGCAACTTCAAGATATAGCAATACAAATATTACAGCAATTTGGAACACTATGCTATAATCATTGTGTGTGAGGATAACATGTTTCTTTGGAATACCTTTCCATAGGAGACAATGTCATTGTGAAAATTAAAATGAAAATATAGCACTGGAGCCTCAAACACTGTAGGCTACAAATTTGCTTTTCAATGTTTGAACATACCTGTATGATTATCTTGGCAGTGTATCTAGTGAAAGTCAACTGTTTAACGTGATTGCAAAACAGAAACATAGCTTTATGTAATTCTAAAATATTTTATGGCATACATTGAAGATGCTAAGGTGTAAAATGAATGGACATATGTTTTATATTCCCCATTTTCATTCATACCACTAAGAATCTGTTTTGCACAACGCATTGATATTTACTATTATTCCAGTGAGGGCCCAATTATGCAGTTTAATAATTATAGCCTTTCAGTATCCACCTCTTTGCAAAAATTGTTTTGACCATTCTCCCAAATTACTGGGAGGGTTTTCCTGAAATTTACACATGCACTTTCTTTGCATTTTGAACATAGGGTCAGAAGTACTTCTCCTGATCAGATAGTCATTGAGTTTTTGCTGAAAGACATTTTAATAATATATTGTTAATTGTAAAAGAAAACTGTCAACTCTCTTGAAAACTGGACATCATTACTTCTAATGAATGAGAGGCCATATCGATAAGAGTTTTCACTAACACTATTTTGACTAAATGCCATGATAATAGACCAGTGTGACCTAAATCATTTGGAAAATCTCAGCCGCTAATTCTAATATAGAGGCAACAGCACTGAAACAAATGGTTTCTTTTTGCATTATATAGTTGTATCTATACAATAAGAATTTTTGCTTTAACGTCCCAAAATATGGTGCATTTATGGTCAACCGCTAGATCATTAACTTTCTTTGTGCAATATTTAGCTGTATGCAATACCAAATAAAACATACCTAATTGACAACATATCTACACCTTTATGGAGGTATTTAACGACAATTCTTGATATCCTGACAGTGTTAGGTACAAGTTCAATGCCACACCAAAGGCTTTTGTACTGACTGGTGTCTTTAGAGCATGTTTCTTAGACATGCAAGTTTGTACTGACTGGTGTCTTTAGAGCATGTTTCTTAGACATGCAAGTTTGTACTGACTGGTGTCTTTAGAGCATGTTTCTTTGACATGCAAGTGTGTACTGACTGGTGTCTTTAGAGCATGTTTCTTAGACATGCAAGTTTGTACTGACTGGTGTCTTTAGAGCATGTTTCTTAGACATGCAAGTTTGTACTGACTGGTGTCTTTAGAGCATGTTTCTTAGACATGCAAGTTTGTACTGACTGGTGTCTTTAGAGCATGTTTCTTAGACATGCAAGTTTGTACTGACTGGTGTCTTTAGAACATGTTTCTTAGACATGCAATTTTATACTGGCTGGTGTCTTTAGAGCATGTTTAAGTATCAACACATACATAGTCATCTATTTATAGATCCTATTCAAATTTGCGTTCTTTAAAATCTTAAACCAAATAAAGCTATAATAGTACTGGAATATAGGTACTGCCAGTAGTCATCTTAATGACATATATGATTTCACTATTAGAGTCAACAACTTTCATACATTATTATTTTTATTTCAGCTAGCGCAACAGAAAACAATACAAAGACCAATATGAGGTACAAGCAACATAATAAAGTTGAATAAAAGCCATTCATTTATATCTATATACGCAACATAAAAAAGTCTAATAAAAAACGTTCATTTGTATCTATACACGCAACATAAATAAGTCAATAAAACCTTTTCTTTTTATCTATATACACAACATACTGTACTTACATATGACTTCCTCTATTGTTTTGACTCTCTTTAAACAATGTAACAGAAAGAAGCAAAACAAACAGGCTTAGTAAACCCAACAAATACTTATATTTCTATGTTACAAAGTAACAATTTAAGGGACGCTGACCTTTTGAATGGGTTTTATGATTTCACAAACTGATTTATTAGATTTCTTTGCAAAGATGAAATGGAGCCCCAAGTGATCGAGTGGTTTTAAGCGCTCACCATTACTGAACACTGCTGCCTCACCTGTCTGCCTAGGTTTGAGTCTCAGGCTTAGCCAGTGTGGGTATGTGAGATTGTTTGCCAGTAGCTTCTAGTGGGTGGGTGGTTCTTTTGGGTTTTTTCCTGGATTCTTCCTCCCACCAATTATACTGGCCACCATGTATAGCCTATCTTGTGCTGAAAATGGATTTAAACCCTGCAATAACAACAACAACAACAACAGCAATGAAGATAAGCAAGAATTTGATTGGGATATATTTTATGCTTCAGATAGTTACTAAATTTATTCACAGGAGTCTGACATTTTATCAATAAAGTACGATAAAATCCCTAGCAACATGCAGTCACCTTATTGGTACTGTACTGTAAATTAACTTAAAATGCATTTTGGTAATTTGAATCACTCATCTCATGATATTTGTGACCAGTTAACAGTTTGGTAATTTGAATCACTAATCTCATGATATTTGTGACCAGTTAACATTTGTCTGGAAAGATCAATATAGTAGTTTGTCCATTAAGTATGAGAGGGGAGGGGGAACAGAAAGCAGAAAGGATTGTGATGATGAAAATGTGTACCATATTAAACTCATTTAGAAATTTAGTATTACTGTTCTTTGTATTCTTCTTTTTTTATATATATATATAACATGTGTATTTGTTTGTGTGTGTGTGACTCTATGGTCTTAGACTAAGAAATTGAAAAGAGTGAAAACCATCAAGATTGGTACAATTCAACAAAGAATTTATTTCCCAAGGTGAAAATTTATAAAGAACTTACATTATTTCAAATTAAATACCCAAACGTCTAAAACGTTATATCACTAATCCCAATGAATAAAGTTATAATTAAAATCCAGTGGTGTTCAGAATTATATCTAATGCTGATGGAATTGATGTGCATGTTGTCTTGAATGTACTAATCAACCAGTGGCCTTACCCGTACAGAAAATTCTCACCAATTCACATGAGCTTCTCATAAGCTGCACATGAGAACCATGTTAGAAACGTATTCAAATTGGGTAGTTTTTGCAAGCTCATGTGTGCAGTTTGTTAGATCTTGTGAGCCATGGAAAAACTAACGAAATTCTCACATGTGCGGAGTTTGCTCACGTGAGAATTTGAATCTTCACATGAGAAAGTTTAACTTAGAAAACATTCTTTTCCAATACATCTGACCATGTTTCAAAATAAGGCAGAGTTCTAATTTCTCATGTGAGTTATCACGTGAGAAATTTGGACTTTGATTCTGATCAAAGTATCGTCAAATAGACATCGTTTCTGTTTTGCAAATCTTGTTACTTTGTTGTTTTCATATATAAAAAATCTGTCAATTTATTTAATGACAGTGCGTTTGACTCTTTACCTTGACCCAAGAATCATCTCTTTTGGACTGCAAAAGTATGTACACGTTGAAGCATGAAGATGTGGTCTTAAAAATAAAAAAATAAACTCGTAACGGTTAACCGAAAAGTAAAATTCTGATGCATGCCAGATACCGGAAAACATATTTTTGTGACAGCTTTGTCTCGCACATGCATAGTTTTACTCAAATTAAGCAATAACCAGATATCTTATAATTTTCTGACATTGTTTATACAAGTATCAATGAATTTGTTTGAACATTGTTTATACAAGTATCAAGGAATTTGTTTGAACATATTAATGTACGTATCACTATTCATAAAACAAAAGACTCTTCAAAACAAACTTGGCATTGAAGTCTCGTATAACCGATTACGGGATAACTCGGCCCATAGCAGAGTCGGCACACTAACGTTCTCGGCCCATAACGAACTCGGCCCACACAAATCGGCCCATAACGTACTCAGCACATTTACGTACTCGGCCCCATTACATACTCGGTCCACGATTTATATAATAGTAATGTTGATGTAATGTTTTATTTTTCAACAGTCATTTCATTTGTCTTTTAATCTTTGTACGTTTCTTTATGCTTAGTGCATCTGTGTATGATTTGTAAACTTTAATTAACTTCACGAAAAAAAAAAAAAAAATATTAAAACCAGTGATATTGTTACTTTTTATTTCAGTTAAAATCGCCAATAATAATAAAGTTTTTTTAAAAATTTGCTAGAATAAATATAAAAAGCTTCATTTTGCTAACCATTGATGCCGGATAATATTGTTGATGCTGGTGTGAAACTTAATCTCCCACTGTCAACCTATCTGATTACATGATGAAAGGATGGGCTTTTTGGAACCAATTAGAGTGTCCTGTGGGGCATGGATCATCCCATTCTACTATATGTACATCAAAAATGAACTACAGCAATATTAACTAACTTACGAAAGACACAAATTCTATTATATAGGCCAGTTGTTAAGAAATATCTGATAACGAAAATACAATTTATTTGATTTATAAAATTAAGTCATACTTGAGTGAATATGTATACAAAGGCACGTAAAACAAAAAGTTTACGAACAGTCCGCCCTCTTTGGCGCCTCAAACGAACTCAACGGATGCTGCTCGCTGGCCTGTAGTGTACATGTAGAAGAGTACATTTGAAACAAGAGACTGAATTTCGCGCGCGGGCAACGTTTAGCAAGGACCACGCTGCTTAGAAAGAAAGTCACTTATTGTTCTCCTGCAACATGTTCGCTGTTATATATTTCTATGACGACAAGAGTGTGGACATTGTTAACAAAAATAAAATAAAATCAACCTCTAGTGATTTTCACGTCGGTACTGATGTTAAAGTCCAGTACGAAACAGAAGACATCGATGAAAGTGGGAGGGATATTAGAAGATTTCAGGATTATGAAGGACTGGTTCTTTGCCTTGAAAAAGGTAAGTGACGTTTACTCATTTCGTTCTACTATTTTCACATATGTTATGCTCAGTGTGTGGAAAAGGGATACGATTAAATCAGAATAATTCATGCTCTCAGACCCTCTATTTTACAGACGTACGGCGACCGATCAATGCATTAGGGACGAGTCCAAAATATTCCGAATGATGTAGACTCTGCCAAACATAACATATATACCCATCAATACCATTACAAGTTTGGCGGCTGTTTTATTGGACTACAAAATACCACGACCATAAAAAAAAAAAGGTTCCTTGGTATCTATTTTGTATGGCGGCCATGTACTATATTTTACAATGACTTTTCTCATGTTTGACGTTCGCTAGTTCGCTAACAATATTCGCACTGCGACCAGCGTCTGTCTCAGTTTGGATTACAATAATTATGATATGGTGTGCAATTAACAATTAAAGGCTAGTCCGTGAATTAGAGGTTTTCCCATGAGAAAAAATGTTGATAATTCGATTTTACTGTAACATTGCAGAATTTTGATTTAAATAGACAGCCAAAACATAAGTGTAGAAATATCACCACCAACATATCAGTCACTGCAGATGAAACATGATGCAGATATATCATGCAAAAGATTCAAGATCGAATACCACTCAAATTGTTTTTTATTTTTTTCATTTTTAGTAAATATGTACAAAGGCATCTTGAATTGAGAAAGAATTATGTTACTCAGATTTACTTTGTGAATGTACATTTTCAGGCCCAAAAAAAAGTAAATACATGTTTCCAGTTGGCCGACGTTCCCTGTTTCTCGTTGCTGACCCTAGCACTTTTCCCCACCCCCACCTCCAATTTTTTTTTTTAGTTAAAAAAAATCACATTGCCGAAATTGATTTGTGCATCTAATTAGCCGGTTCTGCCCAGTACTTTCAAGCGCTTGAATTATTATTTTGGAGAAAATAAATTCTCCTGGAAGTGTAGGAGAAATATCCCTGAGGATTATTCCAGAAATATTAAAAGTATGGAACATACAGATGTGATCTGCAAGCATCTGAACAGCAGTACAGTTTATCAGTTTTGCTAGTGAGCCATGGTAGCTCAATTGATAGAGCATCAGACTTAATCGAAGGGTTGCGTTTTCAATACCTGCTTGGGTCAGGCTCAGTCGGCTGCCTCAGTGTATCCTATTTCCTCAGTGTGAGATAGCCAATAATGTGTTGAAAGTGCCATTTAAACCAATAATAACTGTGTTTTGCTTTTGCCTTGTCCAGTGAATCTACACCAGTTCCTTTTTACAAAATATCACAAATGCATTCCTTTTTACAAAATATCACAAATGCAAAAATAGGAACAAAACAAACTTGCACTAAGTTTTTCATTTCAATTTCAGATTTTATTTTTCAACAGTTCAAGACAGACCCAGCTAACCTAAATTCAATGGTAAAGAGGAAGTGCCTCGATTCAAAGAGAAAAATTTCCAAATGAATACTTTTGCAGACTGGCATGTGACTGTGTGTACATGATGAAAGACTCGGAAGCAGTATTGTTAATTACACGCTTCGTTTGCGTTAAATTTTCTGGAACATTGAAGAATGGTCTTCATGTGAAGCCATGAATTTCATACAGATTTGAAACTTTAACTTGTATAGTGTGCTTGCTAAAATATGTTTATTTGCAGTATGTTTAATGATGACCTTTAAGAACTTTGATTATTTAATGCATGTGATACGATAATTACAATAATTGAAAATTTTATATGCATATATATATATATATATACACACACACACACACACACACACACTAGTTTTCTTTTTGCTCATGCGAGAAACCTGGCTAAAACATCCATAACTGAACTCAAAGATGCTCATCCTTGTTAGATTTAAATATGACCTTGAAAGTCTCTAATGCTATTAAATTGCAAGTTTTATGATAGTAAACTTTGTTCTTTTTTAACTTTTGTCAAAAATGTACGTGTTAAATACTAGTTGTTTTGGAGTTTTTTTTGCTTATGTGAGCAAACTCTTGCTCACGTGAGGAAAATTGTGCTCATATTAATTTCAGATCCTGCAATTTTCATGTGAGCAAAATCTTGCTCATGTGAGCAACATCTTGCTCACGTGAGCAACAATATATTAACAATTCCTCCTCATGTTATTTTCAGATTTTGTTAGATTCAATTTCTCACGTGAGTTCTACCTAATTTGCATGTTAAAATGCACATGAGACTAACCTGTGTTAGATCTCACGTGAGAATCTCATGTGCAGAAGGGTAGGCAATTTTGGTGTGGGTACTTGAATGTACTAATCAACCAATGACCTTACTTGAATGTACTAATCAACCAGTGACCTTACTTGAATGTACTAATCAACCAATGGCCTTACTTGAATGTACTAATAAACCAATGGCCTTACTTGAATGTACTAATCAACCAATGGCCTTACTTGAATGTACTAATCAACCAATGACCTTACTTGAATGTACTAATCAACCAGTGACCTTACTTGAATGTACTAATCAACCAATGGCTTTACTTGAATGTACTAATCAACCAATGACCTTACTTGAATGTACTAATCAACCAATGGCCTTACTTGAATGTACTAATCAACCAATGGCCTTACTTGAATGTACTAATCAACCAATGACCTTACTTGAATGTACTAATCAACCAATGACCTTACACTATTTGTCTCTTTGATTAATCACAGTGTTATAATCCATATTGTCCATGCTGGAATTTACTGTAATTTCAATTTAATGTCTCTGTCCAAGAATATTATTGACGAGTACTTTGTATTTGCAAGGAATAATATTTTGAAAAATTAATAAATCCAAAAAAAACTAAACACAACAAAAGAATCAAAATGTGAATCAAGATCTTAGAGCAATTTCTCAGCCAAACATGATTTGTTTTATATTTCATATAGGTCACACTTAGCTGTTTCTGAAAATTCTATGCCAATTTAGTTGAGGTTTTCATTTAAAAACATCCTGTCTTGTTTCCATGATAAATTCTGTTACTAAAATTATAATAAAGGATTTAGTAATCATAATTTTCTTAAGTCATACTAAGATATATATAATTTGAATTTTAATTTAAGGTCACCAGAAAAGGAGTTATATGACACACTGCACTTTGATTCAATCAGAGATATCCAGATGCATACCATGCTCAAGATCAAAGCAAACATCTGAAGGTACTTCCAAACAAATTGTATTTCAGTGGTCTTGAAGTACAATTAATGTCTTAATGTGTATTGTTCATGTCTCGAAGTGTTGTCCATGTAATTTAGTGTATTGTCCATGTAATGTAGTGTATTGGCAATGTAATGTAGTACATTGTCCATGTCTTGAAGTGTTGTCCATGTAATGTAGTGTATTGTCCATGTAATGTAGTGTATTATCCATGTTTTGAAGTGTTGTCCATGAATGTAGTGAATTGTCCATGTTTTGAAGTGTTGTCCATGAATGTAGTGTATTGGCAACGTAATGTAGTGTATTGTCCATGTCTTGAAGTGTATTCACAATGTAATGTAGTGTCTTGTCCATATCTTGAAATGCATTGGAAATGTAATGTAGTGTATTGTCCATGTCTTGAAGTATGTTGGCAATGTAATGTAGTGTCTTGTCCATGTCTTGAAGTGTATTGGCAATGTAATGTAGTGTATTGTCCATATCTTGAAGTGTATTGGCAATGTAATGTAGTACATTGTCCATTCTCAAAGTGTTTCACATGTTCTCATGCATCTTGTCCATGTCTTGAACTGAGTTGGCCAAGTAAGTAAATGTATTGTCATAAGTGTACTATCCTTGTCTTCATGTGTATCATCCATGTCCTCAAGCATACTGTCCATGTCCTCAAGCATACTGTCCATGTCCTCAAGCATACTGTCCATACTGTCAACACTCTATAACTCTAAAGACACTTTACAACCTTATCCCATATAAATGCATAACGAAACTTTACAACTGTATCCCATGTTAACGTATAAAGATACTTTACAACTGTATCCATGTGAATGCATGAAGACACTATACAACTGTAACCCATGTTAATGCAGCAAGACACTTTACAACTGCATCCATGTGAATGCACAAAGACACTTTACAACTGTATCCAAGTGAATGTATAAAGACACTTTACAAATGTATCCCATGTCAATGCATAAAGACACTTTACAACTGTATCCATGTGAATTCATAAAGATGCTTTACAACTGTATTTATGTGAATGCATAAAGACACTTTACAGCTATATCCCATGTGAATGCATAATGACTTAACAACTGTATCCAAGTGAATGCATATACACTGTACAACTGTATCCCATGTGAATGCATAAAGACAGTTTACAATTGTACCCTATGTGAATGCATAACGACACTTTACAACTGTATCCTATGTGAATGCATAACGACACTTTACAACTGTATCCCATATGAATGCATAAAGACACTTTACAACTGTATCCCATGTGAATGCATAAAGACCCTTTACAACTGTATCCCATGTGAATGCATAAAGACCCTTTACAACTGTTTCGAAGTGAATGTATAAAGACACTTTACAACTGTATCCAAGTGAATGCATATACAATGTACAACTGTATCCCATGTGAATGCATAAAGACAGTTTACAATTGTACCCTATGTGAATGCATAACGACACTTTACAACTGTATCCTATGTGAATGCATAACGACACTTTACAACTGTATCCCATATGAATGCATAAAGACCCTTTACAACTGTATCCCATGTGAATGCATAAAGACCCTTTACAACTGTTTCGAAGTGAATGTATAAAGACACTTTACAACTGTATCCAAGTGAATGCATATACACTGTACAACTGTATCCCATGTGAATGCATAAAGACAGTTTACAATTGTACCCTATGTGAATGCATAACGACACTTTACAACTGTATCCTATGTGAATGCATAACGACACTTTACAACTGTATCCCATATGAATGCATAAAGACACTTTACAACTGTATCCCATGTGAATGCATAAAGACACTTTACAACTGTATCCCATGTGAATGCATAAAGACACTTTACAACTGTATCCAAATGAATGCATAAAGGCACTTTACAACTGTATCCAAATGAAAACATAGCATATATTTTGATATAATGATTTTGATTACATTGACTTATACAGCCATTTAGTAATATTTATATAAAGCTTATATAGCATTTTTTATTTTCAGATTATCCAAAGATGTTATGAAAATATATGGATAAACATCAAATATGACCACAAATGACCAGTATAATTCATGAGATACCTGTAGAAGACACTCATGTCTATACAGACAAAGTATGTACAATTTGTACATTATAACTGTATTTAGGCATGTTCATTCATTTGAAGTCCAGTATATACAATTTGTACACTATAACTGTATTTAGGCATATTGATTCATTTGAAGTACAGTATATACAATTTCTACATTATAACTGTATTTAGGCATATTGATTCACTTGAAGTACAGTATATACAATTTGTACACTATAACTGTATTTAGGCATGTTCATTCACTTGAAGTACGGTATATACAATTTGTACATTATAACTGTATTTAGGCATGTTCATTCACTTGAAGTACAGTATATACAATTTGTACACTATAACTGTATTTAGGCATGTCCTACACTTGAAGTATGAAATCTCACAAACGTAAATGGTAAAAACGGCTGTTTCACAAATCATCAATTCTGGTTAATCTAAGAGAATATATGTACAAAACATTATTGTGATCTTTGGTATTTGTTATCAATTTGGTACATCTAATTTGGTTATTGATTTATTTTTTGTATACATGTAGTTAATTTGGTTATTGTTATCCATTTTGGTACAGCTAGTTTGGTAATTGATTTACTTTTCAGTTCATCTACTTTCGTGATTGTTATCACTTTTGGTGCAACTAATTTGGTTATTGTTATCATTTTTGGGTACAGCTAATTTGGTTATTGTTATTTTTTTGGGCACAGCTAATTTGATTATTATTACCTCTTTTTGGGTGCAGTTAATTTTGTTATTGTTATCTCTTTTGGTACAACCACTTTGGTCATTTTTATTCCTTTTGGTACAGCTAATTTGGTTCTTGATATCCTTTTTGCTACAGCTAATTTGTTTAATGTTATCCCTTATGTAGTCCTAATTTAGTTATTGTTATCTCTTTTGGTGCAAAAATTGTTGTTATAGGTATTCGTTAATGGTACAGTTTATTTTTGTTTTTTGGTATCCATTTTGGTACAGCTAATCTGGTTGATGTTTTTTCTTTTGGGTACAGCTTGGCTGTTGTTATCTTTTGTGGGTACAGTTAATTTGGTTGCTGTTCTCCCTTTGAGAATGGCTAATAATCTGGTTGATGTTACCCCTTTTGGGTACAGCTAGCCTGGTTGGTGTCATATTTTTGGGTACAGCTAATTTGGTTGTTATCACTTTGTGTACAGCTAATTTGGATATTGTTACCCCTTTTGGGTACAGCTGACTTGGTTATTCTTATCTCTTTTTTGGTACAGTTAATTTGGTTGTTGTTATCCATTTTGGGTACAGCTAATTTGGTTATTGTTATCTCTTTGTTGGTACAGTTAATTTGGTTGTTGTAATCCATTTTGGGTACAGCTAATTTGGTTATTGTTATCTCTTTCTTGGTACAGTTAATTTGGTTGTTGTTATACCTTTTGGGTACAGCTAATTTGGTTGCTCTTATCTCTTTGAGAATGGCTAATAATCTGGTTGATGTTATCACTTTTGGGTACAGCTAATCTGGTTAGTGTCATCTTTTTAGGGTACAGCTAATTTGGTTGTTGTCATTTCTTTTTTGATACCGTTAATTTGGTTGTTGTTATCCCTTTGATAATGGCTTATAATCTGTGGACATCCATGTATATTTAGATGTCTTGATGATCAATTTCCAATGTGCAAATGTATGTGGCAATATTAGGAGCTATACATTGTTTGATTATTGTATGCAAATCAAATTGTCACTACATAAACTTAGAATCACATCACTGTCAAAAGAAGTCATTAAATGAAGATCACACATAATCTGTGATCAAAACAAACACATCAAGTAGGAAATTATTTATAAGAAGACATGCAAAACAACTTCATTGTCCTACTGTTATGTATATTTAATTTGCATTGTTTCTTAGTTTTATATTTTATCATTCATTATATTTTGATGGTTATGTAAAATTGTACTTTATAGCTGACCTTGTCTAAAATCAAATTTAGACCTGACCAGAATCATTGATTGTAGTTTTGTAAACAGCATGTTTATCTTTTTCCAGAACATATGAAATTTCCCATGAAATGCCAGGTATACATGTTGTTTCTTTTGTTTGAAAATGCTAATCATGACCTGAGCTCAAGTAAAGGGCAGTTTAATTTTGTATATTTAGAAATTATTTATGCAGGCTGTAAATTCTCAGCAGAATCAATTGTATTATTGATGTGGCTAGTATTTCATTTGGTCTAGAAGTTATTTAATTAGGTTATTTATTCATTGGAAATACTAAGTGCGCAAAACATTTTCTTCAACTGATACATTCACTGGTATGAGTGAATGTAATAACAAGGACTTTTAGAATTGTTTGAAAGCCCATTGACACATCATCACAACATAGGCCATCAGAAGCACATCAACACTTGTCATTGGATTTTTGGAATACCACTAAAATATATTCTAAATTATTATTTGATAGGACTTTCATTAGTAATTTTAAAATTATTTGGCATTTAGATGCAAAACTGTCAGTTATGTTTACATTATTATTTTGTATTCTATGGAAATAAAGTTTTTTGTTGAATTTTACGTTTTCTTTTTCACTATTTTCTATATTACTGCTAGTATAGTGAATATGGCACACAATAAGCATGCTAATAAATGATGTGTACAAATAGAAAGAGTGCAAACAATATATTAGTGCCACATAACACAAACACAATCATCAACATGTTTTCATCATCAAATATACAAGACTACTGTACTACATCAATATCGGTGATAAAATTAATAATACCATCACCTTCTTCTGTTAACAATGTTGCATTCACATTAAAATTGTTTTGTCTAGATATGGTGCTATTAAATATAATTTATACCTCTTGAGCCATCTCATTATCAAATTAAGTAATAAAGGTTTCTTTCGACTTCCAGACAGACCAATTATTATCATTTTAACTTTTAGCCATCTCATTATCAAATTAAGTAATAATTGTGTCTTTCCATTTCCAGACAGACCTACTAGTATCATTTTAACTTTTGTGACAGGTCTAAATAGTTGTTCAAAACCTATTGCAAATTCAACATGGGATTCTTGAATCACTTGTAATTTTTGTCAAACAGAATCATGGACTAGTAGACATTTTTTAATTGATTCTAGTTGCTCTCAAGCTAATCTAGTTGTGTAAGTTTCTGATTCTATATTATTGATATGAAATAATGATCTATTTCACAGCAGCAGAGGTGTGACGTCAATGAAATGTACATGTGAGTAAACAGAAAATACCTTAAAAAATTAAATAAACTCTAATGATTGATAAAGTAACACCCCCAAAAGAGACTCTTGGAGAGAAACACTTGGTTGTAGTTAGATACTTTGGTTTAGCATTACAGATGTTATCTTTTAATGACGTTTCAGCAAAAGGTGGGTTCGCCATCTTTGCTGCTTACGTCACTCTCTGAAAAGTACATATTAATAACTGGTACTCTTCATTTGAATGTCATTTAAAAGATTTAAGTGTGAAGGTAACTACTGAGTGTCATTTAAAAGATTTAAGTGTGAAGGTAACTACTGAGTGTCATTTAAAAGATTTAAGTGTGAAGGTAACTACTGAGTGTCATTTAAAAGATGTAAGTGTGAAGGTAACTACTGAGAGTCATTTAAAAGATTTAAGTGTAAAGGTAACTACTGAGTGTCATTTAAAAGATTTAAGTGTGAAGGTAACTACTGAGTGTCATTTAAAAGATTTAAGTGTGAAGGTAACTACTGAGTGTCATTTAAAAGATTTAAGTGTGAAGGTAACTGCTAAGTGTCATTTAATAGATTGAAGTGAGTGTGAAGGTAACTACTGAGTGTCATTTAAAAGATTTAAGTGGGATGGTAACTACTGAGTGTCATTTAAAAGATTTAAGTGTGAAGGTAACTACTGAGTGACATTTAAAAGATTTAAGTGTGAAGGTAACTACTGAGTGTCATTTAAAAGATTTAAGTATAAAGGTAACTACTGAGTGTCATTTAAAAGATTTAAGTGTGAAGGTAACTACTGAGTGTCATTTAAAAGATTTAAGTGTGAAGGTAACTACTGAGAGTCATTTAAAAGATTTAAGTGTGAAGGTAACTACTGAGTGTCATTTAAAAGATTTAAGTGTGAAGGTAACTACTGAGTGTCATTTAAAAGATTTAAGTGTGAAGGTAACAACTGAGTGTCATTTAAAAGATTTAAGTGTAAAGGTAACTACTGAGTGTCATTTAAAAGATTTAAGTATAAAGGTAACTACTGAGTGTCATTTAAAAGATTTAAGTGTGAAGGTAACTACTGAGTGTCATTTAAAAGATTTAAGTGTGAAGGTAACTACTGAGTGTCATTTAAAAGATATAACATTGAAGCTAACTACTGAGTGTCATTTAAAAGATTTAAGTGTGAAGGTAACTACTGAGTGTCATTTAAGTGTGAAGGTAACTACTGAGTGTCATTTAAAAGATTTAAGTGTGAAGGTAACTACTGAGTGTCATTTAAAAGATTTAAGTGTAAAGGTAACTACTGAGTGTCATTTAAAAGATTTAAGTGTAAAGGTAACTACTGAGTGTCATTTAAAAGATTTAAGTGTGAAGGTAACTACTGAGTGTCATTTAAAAGATTTAAGTGTGAAGGTAACTACTGAGTGTCATTTAAAAGATTTAAGTGTGAAGGTAACTACTGAGTGTCATTTAAAAGATATAACATTGAAGCTAACTACTGAGTGTCATTTAAAAGATTTAAGTGTGAAGGTAACTACTGAGTGTCATTTAAAAGATTTAAGTGTGAAGGTAACAACTGAGTGTCATTTAAAATATTTAAGTGTGAAGGTAACTACTAAGTGTCATTTAAAAGATTTAAGTGTGAAGGTAACTACTGAGTGTCATTTAAAAGATTTAAGTGTGAAGGTAACTACTGAGTGTCATTTAAAAGATATAACATTGAAGCTAACTACTGAGTGTCATTTAAAAGATTTAAGTGTGAAGGTAACTACTGAGTGTCATTTAAAAGATTTAAGTGTGAAGGTAACTACTGAGTGTCATTTAAAAGATTTAGGCGTGAAGGTAACTACTGAGTGTCATTTAAAAGATTTAAGTGTGAAGGTAACTACTGAGTCTCATTTAAAAGATTTAAGTGTGAAGGTAACTACTGAGTGTCATTTAAAAGATTTAAGTGTGAAGGTAACTGCTGAGTGTCATTTAAAAGATTTAAGTGTGAAGGTAACTACTGAGTGTCATTTAAAAGATTGAAGTGAGTTTGAAGGTAACTACTGTTAAACCTATTATTGCAGTCACTACTATACATCAATCATATTAAGGCTGATTCAAAACATTTGAAGTATCAATAAAATATAAATTACCTTGTAATACCTTGCATATAAAGATCAGTGTCCATTGGACATCCACCTAAATTAGCCACAACAAAGAAATCTTGATCTGTATGCATGAGTTTATAATGATACTGCATAAATATAAGTTTGTCTCATCAGATGAGTAATTGAGTTATCTCCTCCTTCTTCGAACATGGCTTGCATATGTGCTAGGTTTGTTCCAGTAAAACATATTTGGGATCCAAGGAAGGTACTTTAACTATCCCTTATAATTTAGACTTTGTTTAGTAAATGAATTATTTTGATAACCTGAGTACCCATGCTTATATTTTTAAATAGTGGCCTTCCCTGGTGTATGAAGTATGTTGAAATGGAACAGCCATTATCATTGGGTTGTGACACATGTGGAAAATGCCCTGTAAAATAAGTACGGTACTTTTTAATTAGCTCCTCATTTCTTGTACAGTTATCACTGGTGAATTTTATGTCACGCCATCCACATCCTAAATTAAAATAAATATTCACGTGTTTAGGTTAAAAGCTCACCTTTAATCTGTTTAATCATCTTATACCTGAGTAAAATGTGAGAATGACCATAATGGTATCTCTTGTTAGAAACAATATGTTATGTTTATATCACAAGAACAGATTGAGATATTTAAATGAGACTGTATTTGTATGTGTGTCATCACTTGGTCTTGTGTAATACATAGAGGCTCTACTAAAAGCTTCTTATTGTTAGAAGATCTGTCAATTGAGATCATTCAAAATTTCTTTAGGCCATTGTCCACTGGTAATATGACTTTTTAAACAAATGTGAATGTTGTCCCTAATATTTATGCCAAACAGTTTCTTTCCAGAAATGACTCAATATATTTTTTCAAGAGTACATGATCTGCTATACATGGAGTCCAGTATGACTGATGGAAGAAAACCCATGAAAACCATGATAAGAACAACTGGTGAGCTTTCTCACATACCCACATTGCCTTAGCCCAACACATAAACTCATACTGATAATATTGAGATTGCCATTATCAGTAAAGTTGTGCACAGTAGATCACTTAGCCATTTGGTGTCTTCAAAGAATATAGGAATACAACTATTAAACATATCCCTAAATATAGAGTAAAACTTTAATTTACAAGCTGCTTTGGTTAGAAATTGAAACCCTAAATATAGAGTAAAACTTTAATTTACAAGCTGCTTTGGTTAGAAATTGAAACCCTAAATATAGAGTAAAACTTTAATTTACAAGCTGCTTTGGTTAGAAATTGAAACCCTAAATATAGAGTAAAACTTTAATTTACAAGCTGCTTTGGTTAGAAATTGAAAGGTAATTTTTCTTCTTCTGATACATATCTATAAAATAAAGTCTTAAATTCACTTTAAATTTGAAGTCACAGAGGATATAGGTTGATATGCTTGAAAAGAATCTCCTTCATTGTCATTGGAAATGGCAAGGTATGCACTCTGTTGATGGTCGTCCTTCAAGGGTTATCCCCAAGTCAGGTTTGTGTGGCCAATACAGAGTTATGGACAAGTCAGGTTTGTGTGGCCAATATATAGAGCTATGGAAAAGTCAGATTTGTGTGGCCAATAAATAGAGTTATGGACAAGTCAGATTTGTGTGGCCAATACATAGAGCTATGGACAAGTCAGATTTGTGTGGCCAATACATAGAGCTATGGACAAGTCAGGTTTGTGTGGCCAATATATAGAGCTATGGACAAGTCAGGTTTGTGTGGCCAATATATAGAGCTATGGACAAGTCAGGTTTGTGTGGCCAATGCATAGAGCTATGGTCAAGTCAGATTTTTGTGGCCAATACATAGAGCTATGGACATGTCAGGTTTGTGGGGCCAATATATAGAGCTATGGTCAAGTCAGGTTTGTGTGGCCAATATATAGAGCTATGGACAAGTCAGATTTGTGTGGCCAATACATAGAGCTATGGACAAGTCAGGTTTGTGTGGCCAATGTATAGAGGTATGGACAAGTCAGATTTGTGTGGCCAATACATAGAGTTATGGACAAGTCAGATTTGTGTGGCCAATACATAGAGCTATGGACAAGTCAGATTTGTGTGGCCAATACATAGAGCTATGGACAAGTCAGGTTTGTGTGGCCAATATATAGAGCTATGGACAAGTCAGGTTTGTGTGGCCAATATATAGAACTATGGACAAGTCAGGTTTGTGTGGCCAATACATAGAGCTATGGTCAAGTCAGATTTGTGTGGCCAATACATAGAGCTATGGACAAGTCAGGTTTGTGTGGCCAATATATAGAGCTATGGTCAAGTCAGGTTTGTGTGGCCAATACAGAGATATGGAAATGTCAGGTACGTATGGTCAATATGAACACAACAAAATACATTATCTCTTTTTCTGAATTAGATAAAATGCTCCGATTGCAAAACAATTATCAATGAAAGCTGTCAGTGCTATTAGTGCAAAAGCTCCTGGGGCTATTGGTTACGTCGCTGGTAGGGCATTCACTGCAATCAAGGATAGGCTAGCACGATTAATACGACGAAACCACCGCTAATAAAATTACCATCTACGGAAATTATATCCGCGAATGTCAGTAAAATGATAAACCAAGCCGCTGAAGAAAAATAAATATGGATCATGGATCTGATGAAATACAAATAGACGTTACTGCAAATTTAATGGCAAGAAGTGGTCTTCGCATTTCTTTGACAATGTCAAAGCGATTATGATTTAGATCGAGGGATTTATAATAAACTGTTTAACGTGTATATGACACAGCATTCGACAAGGACTCATCGATTCTCAAACATGAATCGATATGCGATTATCAAATTTATTCTTATGAAGCAAGACAACCAAATCAACGTGGACGTATCGAACTTCAAGTTTCAGGATACAAGTAGATATTTTTACCCGCTGAGACATTTATTGAAGTAGAATGTGAACTTGTAATAAATGTTGAAGTTGATATGTCATATGCAGATATGAGTTCGTTTTGTTAACAACGTAATTATGGTACTATTTGATAACGCAACATTTATGATTGATGGAAAACATATTGAATCGATTCAGAAAGATGCCGACGTTGCCACAACAATACTAGGTTTAGCGAGATATTCTGATGACTACACAAGAACAATAGGTCAATCAATGATGTTTGCTAAAGATATTACCAATAATGATGATCATGTTCAGTATATTAAATTAAGGACAGCTGCAGGTACTGCAATTGCACAACGGGATAATTGTGAACATGTAGATAGACAGGCTGCTGAATTTGATATAAGAAATATAATAATACTTACAGCTTAGGATGTGCATCACGTGTATCAATGTTGCTAGGTGACCAGAAAAGAATTTCATGAGCAATTCCACTTTCTCACATCATTGGATTTTGCAGAAATGTCAGAAAATTTATTTTCGGAGCCAACCATTCAGTTGTATTCGTGAGAGAAAGTGATGATAAAGATGCCATCCGACAAGGTGATAATGCTATTGATGGTAAAGTAAATATAACAAAACACTGTAGATGCATGTAATGATTATTGAAGAAAAATTACCCGGGGTTTTCTTTTTTGGAGGGGGGATTAATGTGATAAATCAATATTGTCATGTTGAACAGTGACAACAACTATTATTCAAATGTACTGTTAGAGGGAGGTGTATTTACAGTGACAACAAATGGTATTCAAATGTACTGTTAGAGGTGTATTTACAGTGACAACAAATGGTATTCAAATGTACTGTTAGAGGTGTATTTACAGTGACAACAAATAGTATTCAAATGTACTGTTAGAGGTGTATTTACTTGGCACATATAATCACAACAATGTGTTATTGCGACACATGTTTATATTTCTTTACAAATATGAACCAAATAAACTCTCAAGAACGTATCCATATGATATTTTACAAACTCACAGTTAGCAAGGTTTCTTTAAAAATAAACTGCCAACAAGATCCAACTGAGAATATATTGTAAGATTATACCACAAACCACGTTGCTCGTAATTATCAGGGCTTGATGACATGTATGGGACGTGATTAGAATATAGATACTGTTTTAAAATATCACCATTACATTTTACAAACGTATATCCGATCTATTATTGTTGCGCTAGCATCTTGATTTATAACAACAAACTGGCGTAGATATACACTTCCGAGCCTGCGTATGTGAAGTACTAGCTGACTAATACAAATGAAGCGCTATTAAATAAGTGACAAATCGATGCTACTGGAAGATGCTGGTGGATGAACGAGAGTCATTGATGCACCATTAAGAAATACGTAATGTTTTCCAATTATGTAATATAACACAATTAGATTACTCGTAAATTTATATTAATTTCACCATCATGTAACTGTTTCTCTGACTCTAGCTAATGTTACGTGCTTAGGCTCGAATAAACAGTAACATAGAATGAGTGAAAATAACAAGCTTGTAAAAACTTAATAAACAATTTATTGAGCACAAATATTTTCCAGAAAAGAAAAATAAACTTTCGGATTTAAGAATCAATTCCCAAAATTAATCCAAGAATGACTAAAATATAATCCACTAGTGAAATTGCAAAAGTCCTGGTAATAAAATGTCCTAATAATTCCAAGTTCGAATCTTAGTGAAGCGTCAAAGATGGAAGACGATGTTACTTGATGAAGTCAGTTCTGGTCTTATGAAATTCAATGAGCACAATTATTTTCCAGATAAATAACAAAATAAATCCTCTTGATCCAAACGAATTGAAATAATTTCCAATACAAGGTAATTTAAAATAACTCAAAATAACACACAACTTAGTATTCTAACAGCCCAACTTCTACTAACTAGTTCGCTCCAAAACATAATTTATATACCTGTTTTTACGTAAACAAGGAAGAGGTCACATGATCTTCTAGAATCTTTAGAACAAATTTACATTAAAAAAATCTCGTACACACCGTATGACCCAGATGAGAATCAGATATTTTTACTCTCAAGAACTAAAAATAGAAAGATGTTTATAACAATGCTACATAATGTCCTTGGAATCAACCAATCATTTTAAAAGCTTGTTTACAACTCTGAAGCCAGGTCAGAAATGAGGTCAACATCTGGTGTATATTTGTAAAGTACAAGTCATCCCACTTTTTAAAAATAATATCTCCCAATGAATGAATCTTAAACTTAAAATGTCAAATTTGAATCTGACAAACAAACAATTCAAATAAAAATAAATGACTTAAATCAAAATACTTAACCCTAAGAAAAATTTGGAAATACAATGACACTAAAAGACAGTCAGATTAAGGATGATGAAGATAATGTTCGTTGACAGAACGTATGCGTCAAACATGCAATGATGTTAAAGAAGACATCATTGGGAAAAAAATCTTACGATATGCGCGGGTGCTATTTCAACTATAACCAAATCCGGTGCAATATTTCCACTCCTCTTGGCAATACCAGCATTTTTTGCAGAGGCGGCACCTGCTGTCGCAGAAGCGGCTGCCCTTGAGGCTGTCTGGAAAGAGGTGGGAATGGCACTAAATAAATAAACTGGAAAAGGATTTTAAAACATGAGGAAATAGTCAGAGACTTCCAGGGACCCCCTCTCCATTGCTGCAGAAATGGTCTGAGACTTCCAGGGACGGTTTTAGAACACCGATGTCAAATTATGATTTACTTGATGCTGCTAAAAAAATAAAAATAAAAATTTTAGAGGTGTGTTTTATGCGAAACAATTTACCTAACCAGCACAATGAAATTGAAACCGGTATCATTAACCTCGACTTTAGTACCGGTGAAGGAACGTATTGGGTTGCATACACAATTGATCCACGTGGAATCCTTTATTTCGATTCGTACGGGTTATCCCCGCGAAAAGAGTTTATGAAGCAAATAGTCCAATCTGGTATGAAACATTACCAATGCAGACAATAAATGACCCACCAATATGCGGCCGTAAATAATTGCTGTACTTGACGCTGTATCAAAATCAACCAAACCATCAATTAAAGTTGAACACGAGTAACGTTTTAAATAGATCATAGAGTATAATGGTCGATATTTAATAGAGATCTTTCTCGAAACACAAACTCACTGACACAATGTTAAAAGAGAGTGTAACAAAAATCATTAGCGCTGAAATACCCGAATTACTAAATCACGCAAATGTAGATCCAAACGAAATGGTTGCATTTCAGGAAAAGAAGAAAAATTAAAAACGAGTAATCTTTCATTTCAAGATATTATCGTTAGAATTAATGTAGTAACTGAAAACAATATAGCCGTATAATAACGGAAAATTAAACCCGGTGTACTTATATCAATGATATCGGATAATATTCAGGTGATACAATGACAGACGAAATTAACATGAAAGGAAATCAAATAACCGTACTTGGAGATCCATTATTCGACAAGGAAAGGGCAACAAAAAAGTATGTATACGTTAACTAAACCACCGTAGACAATAAATTGTCAACGTTGCGGGCCTAGTAGGACATTCTTATAAGCGCGTTAAGAAAAATTATTAAATTGCAGATAATTTCTTTGGTGCTCCTTTGGCCGTTATCATAAAACTTTCCGATATCAAGACGAGCATTGACACGATTAAGAAAACACACGATAATATTATAAGAAAGTTTTCTACGGTCGCTGAAATATCAATAACGTGTACTCGATACAGTACAGATGTTTCATTTGGGTTCGTCAAAATGACACTGTCCAAGTTACCGCATCTGTTTTAGGTATATACGGAATAACAGTAATTTCATCTGTACAGTGTAATGTGTCATCAAGTATATCTACCGGCGTTAATAATATCAGTGATATAATATAAAACAGAGTCACTGAAGTATTTAAAATAACATTCAGCAGTGATAATTTAGCATCACATGGCGTGTAGAATTTGTAATTAATTTCAGTTCATAATAAGATGAACTCTCCAATCAACGTGCAACATTATAAACTAAAAGATATGTATCAGTATGGCTGTTTCAAAGTGATGAAAAATTTGATAAATTTGTAAGACCTAACGGCGAAATATATCATAAAGAATCTCTCCACGAAGAAATGAAAAATCTTAAGCAGAAATGTTCAACTGACAATACTGAAAAGTTGCTTTTTCATTGTTCCGTCAGAGGCAGCTCATTTTGCAATGGAAAAAAATTCGCGATAATCAACACGATTTGAATTTCTTGAAGATGTGTAGTTAAGCTTTTGTGAATACTGCCATGGTAAATTGTGGAATACCAAGTAGGACCACAACATCGTTATTTCCGTGGGTATGGTTGCGTGTTATCCTGGAAGTTTTCTTGGTTACAGAGAATGGCCTGACTAATTTTAAAGATGTGGACATCCCACACACGAAAAACCCCATATTATCGATAAATGGACCACTACCTGGTTTTGATCTAACTGGATTCGCTCGTATTGTATCATTTGAGTTTGCTAAGGGGTTCCATCCGATCTGTTACGTTTGGCTGGTAGGCACTTTACAAAATAACGCTAGGCACCCAAAGTTTCACGACGATATATGACTGATTGTCAAATACTAATATCGCTGTTTGTAAATGAGACAATTATATAATATCGTAAATAGAACAAAGTTATCTTAACAGACCTGGCGATTGCGATAAAAATTTGTCGAGTGATCGAATTATTAAGAAAGAGTTCGGATTCATTTTGTTAACTCCCACTCACAGATTTGCTTTAGATAGATCAAGAAAGAGGTGTAAAATCGTCTACTTATCACAGCTTTTTGTGATAAAAGGGAGAGAAGTAGACTCCTGCCAGAATCAACATGTAGTTAATGTGACCATTGTGATGGTCCTCGTTGATAAATTCGTTGACAAGCAGTTGCTGTTTAGAACAAAAAATTAACATGATCATCGGCCGAGATACAGCCTTGTCCATGATAACATTTTTGGATGAAAGACAGCAGCTGAGATGGCGTGACCTCGAATAAGTGTCATAAGATAAACGTTCCCTAACTAATCAGAAGAAGAATTAAAAACTCGACGACAAAAAAGGTAACAAAATTAACTAACCGCAAGAGTGATTTTCTCGGTTTGGTAGAAGCTTCGGTTTAGCGTTATTGACTTTATTTTTGATTTTTGTAAGAAGCCTTAATTTAGCAAATGGGACCTTACAAAAGCATTCCAATCCAATCGTCTTTCTAAGTCACACTCCAATTACTAGTACAAATAATGTAAGCATTTCAATCCAATCGTCTGTATGACTACATCACACTGCCCAATAAAGAGTACACATAATGTAAGCATTCCAATCCAATCCCTTTTGTTACAAAGAAGAACTCCTTTAAATACTATTGTTTCCTTCACAAGAAGAATGACAACATGGAAGTCACATCTTTCACATGACAGCTTATTCGTCCACCTCTCTAACCAGACCCAGACTTCCCATATGAAGGATGTTGCAGACTGACTTGGGTTTTATAAGAGTAGAGTATATCTGTTTCCCATGCAATCTCCAAAGTTAAAGAACAACCAAGAATGCCAAGCCTACTAACGCAGATATGCAAGTTATAGTACACAGATATATACGATTATGTATTTTACACAAGTTGTAGTATTCATATATTTATGGCAATGTATTTTAGACAAGTTGTAGTATTCATATATTTATGTTAATGAATTTTAGACAAGTTGTAGTATTCATATATTTATGTTAATGTATTTTAGACAAGTTGTAGTATTGATATATTTATGTTAATGTATTTTAGACAAGTTGTAGTATTCATATATTTATGTTAATGTATTTTAGACAAGTTGTAGTATTCATATATTTATGATAATGTATTTTAGACACGTTGTAGTATTCATATATTTATGTTAATATATTTTAGACAAGTTGTAGTATTCATATATTTATGATAATGTATTTTAGACAAGTTGTAGTATTCATATATTTATGTTAATATATTTTAGACAAGTTGTAGTATTCATATATTTATGCTAATGTATTTTAGACAAGTTGTAGTATTCATATATTTATGTTAATATATTTTAGACAAGTTGTACTATTTATGTACTTATGCTTATGTATATATATTATATGCCATGCAAAATGTATTGTATGCAATTCACTTCAGATCACATAGAGTGCTGATTGGTTACATGGTTTGCCATACATTCATCGATTGGTTGAATTGTGTCACATGGTCTCTGGGGTAGTTATAAATATGAATGCACTGTCATCGTGTAACATACAAATGATGAGTACAATTAATGCCATATCTCAATGGCTTTGAGAAGCAAAGTGTCATGTTAGTATTTTCTGAGGGTAGATAAATAAAATACTAAAATGTCGAATTAACCGAAACCTAGATTTATTCAAAAGTTACATTATCAAACCAAACCCCTGACAGATTCCATCTCAGCAGACTATATCAGAATCACAGGAAATAAAGTATAAAAACAATAAATACAGCTTTTGTTAATAAATTTCTATTCCTTAAATATTGTTTAATTGTTCTTGGCTGTGTTGATCATTTAACACTTGTCCACCCAAGGTCATTAAAACTTTTGATCCATCTTTCCTAACACAATTTTCTCCCCTCTTAAATAAAATCATATGTAGGTCCATTAAGGGCCAGAATGGCTTTAGACTGTTTAATCTTGTGTGTGTTGGTCAGCACAAAGGTAATTTTCTTTAAATTAAATTATACTTGTGTTAGAATACTTACTTGATTACACTAAGATTTGGTAATATCTGGGATATCGTAAACACGACTCACTCAAATGAAGCAAAGCTCGCATTAAGAATATACAGGAACTCGGGATCAGGTTTTTTTTTAGTTTTTTCTGTTGCGTTTGTTTTTTACAGTTTCATGTTCTTCATCAAGTATCAAACATGCAAATTAGTTTCTGTTGTGGCTTTAATAATAATAATAATAATAATAATACTGCTTTATTTATAGAGGTTGACTCTTTAGTCAAGGACTTTTCTCCCTTGAGGCCCTCTTAATGAAAGTATAACAAATGCACATTGTGTGAAGAAGCAATAATTAGTGCTTATATTAGCATGTTTAGTATTAAAATACTAAATTCCATTATCTGTTAGAAACACATGCATGCTCATGATATCTCATCTTAAATACTCTAATATTTTCAGCCGATTTTACATGTAGTGGAAGCTTATTCCACAGAACAGTACCAGAGTATTGAAAACTCTTTTTGAATTGCTCTGTTCTTGGTTTTGGTACTAGAAGGTTTCCATGTGATATTGATCTCAACTGGTATTGTGTTTGATAAAGGCCTCAATAAGATATTGAATGTCCAGGATTCAGGATTAACTTGATCAATAATGATTGTGTTTAAAAATGATTATGACAGTTAACTCAGTAAAAGTAATGATAATGAACTTGTACTAATATATGGATGAATAACAAATAATTGGCAACATACCATCCTGCAAGTAACCCTGACGTTTTTGAAATAAAAAAGAAACAATTATCTTGATCCCAGGTTTCCATCCACTGTAAATTAATGGTTTGACCCATATTGTTGTTCTCCACTCTGTTTGGTGTAATTCTCTTACTCTTCCTTCTACTATGCATTGCACTAATGTCAAATCTTCCATCTCACCCAAGTTACCTTGGAAACTAAACCTGCATTGGTTTACACCAAGTGTTTGTTTACACCGATTTTACGTTTTGAATACTGGAAACAAAGACATTACAGTTATTAAATATTGCACTAGGGCAAACTGAAAGCCAATATCCACACTTTTTGAAATAGAAAGTACCATTGTACTCCATCGAGTCACTACTGTGAAGGACGTTTTTGGAGATAGGTGTCAAACTTTAATTGAAATTTATTTTTGTCCTATAACCTTCCAAAACTACTGTGACTACTGAGGCTGTGTTCAATCACTGCCACTCTCATGTTGGGCTACATAGCCACTATAGATGCTGCACAACCATCAACCGGGTCATCTCTCATGGACGCACTTCCATCATCTCCCATGAATAACGGATGCCAATAACTGTCACCACTAGGTTATTTCTTTTAAGAAAAGAAATTCATATCAACTGCAAAAATGACACATTTTTCATTTAGCATTTTTCTGTAAGATCAAGACTATAATCGCAAACTATGTGTTATAAATGTGATTGTATACCTTTAGAAGAGACAGACAGAGACAGACAACAATGTCTCTGTGGAGTTCAATATATGTATATCCATCAAAAATTATCTTTTGTAATTGGTGAATTTAATTTTTTTAAACAATAGAAATGAAACATGTTCATCAGATCATAGATTAAATGAAAATTGGCATAATCTCTTTCTACATTACTAGTTGTCCTCTTTATTATATAATCATCTTTTATATTATTCAGTCATATCTGGATTATTGTAATGTAATTTAGGGTAATACCTCTAATTCAATCACATTTAAGTTTTCAAAAAGGATTTGCCATTTAATTCTTGATTGATTAATAGACAATTTCCAGGATGCAATTAATAATATAACTATGTTAACAAGAAAGAATATTTCTTAGAATAGATGTACAAAGTAATCAGAAAAGTCACTCCTGTCTATCTAAGCCATATCATTCTGTAAAGAGATTTTGATGGAAGTACAAAAAGTAAGGTCTACAAGAAGAAAAAATTACATTACGCCATTACCAAAGAAGGATTTTTTAAAACAATATACTGGTCCACTGGTATGAAACCAAACTGACATAAGTAAAGGCTTCTATCATTTCTTCTTTTCATAACTAATATTTTATATCGATGAAATATTTAGAAAACTTAACAGTTATTATAGCAAAATATATACCGCCTGCTTTATGTAAACTGGCATCATCTTTCAGTTTAATTTTTCAATGCAGGATGATATTTTATATATGTTTATGTGCATATGTTCCAGGCTTGATACTTTTTAGAATCACTTAATTATTTAGTGATGCCAGATTATTCACATGTTGTATATACTGTATATATTGTACATAACAGATAGAAGGCCTCAAGGTAGATTAGTTCTGTAATTGAGTACATTCTCTAAATAAAGTCTTTATTATTATTATTATTATTAGCAGTAGTAGTAGTAGTAGTAGTAGTAGTAGTAGTAGTACTAGTAGTAGTAGTAGTAGTAGAAGTAGTAGTAGTAGTGGTAGTAGTAGTAGTAGTAGTAGTAGTAGTAGTAGTAGTAGAAGTAGTAGTAGTAGTAGTAGTAGTAGTAGTAGTAGTAGTAGTAGTAGTAGTAGTAGTATTTAGCTTACAAATAGAAAGACTAGTTGTCTGTCTGTAAGGCCCATGTAATAAAAAACATACGAAATAAATGTATTAATACGATTGAAACATAAAATCTACAATGGTATTAATAGATAATTAAACGATAAAAACGTGTGGAACAATGCATCGCAGGGATGGATGGTGTTCGACATGAAACGATGCGGTTTCAGTCAAGAACCGGTCTGTTTCGGGCTCGGTAATTTAACTTTATACGTAACTATAATTTAACTCCTATTACAAAACTGAAAACCATTCAAATCAGTTCCGAGTTAGGCCGTTTCATTTCGAAAGTAGATCTAAAACAAGAATATGCATCAACGAAGCCATGTATGACACTATTCATGCATTGTCTTTTCGCATGTATAATTCTTAAATATAGCATGTATAATTCTTAAATATAGCATTGTAACACGGCAATATTGCTGAAATCACAAATTACTAGTTCGACTTCACTTCACCTAACTGGCGCCACGTCGTAAATTTAAATAAGCAAGCAAGAACATACGTTGCTGTACGGGGATAACCTCAAATGTATTTATTTGTCCTTTGCCAAACAATAACATTTATTCGGTTAGATTTGTTTTCTGTGTTGTTGTTTTTCTTTCTTCAACTTTGTTGTTTCATTGTTTGTTTGTCTTTTGTGATTTACAGCAAAGCAACACAAGTAGTTATTGTGTACCCAAGAAAATAACACGTTCAATGACACACCATTAGGCTACCAGTCTGGGTTAAGCCTAAGCTAGGATTACTTTAAGGGCCAGTTGAGGAAATAGTATAGGGAGATTTATCATGATGGCAACCGTCATCATCACCATCATCGTCGTCGTCATCATCATCATCATTTTATATTGTCTTGAATTTTTAAATAAAGAATTCAGTATTTGCTAATTTTCTTTCTCATTTCATTTTTCTTAGAAAATATCCATGAACTTTTTGTAATTTTGGAACCCAGCCCATACACCATTCATTGTGAAGATGTTCTTATAACAGTCATCAACACAATGTGTTGATATTATTATTATAGTCATTCACACAATGTGTGATATTATTATAACAGTCATTCACACAATGTGTGATATTATTATAACAGTCATCCACACAATGTGTGGGTATTATTATAACAGTCATTCATACAATGTGTTGATATTATTATAACAGTCATCCACACAATGTGTGATATTATTATAACAGTCATTCACACAATGGATGATATTATTATAACAGTCATCCACACAATGTGTGGGTATTATTATAACAGTCATTCACACAATGTGTGATATTATTATAACTGTCATCCACACAATGTGTTGATATTATTATAATAGTCATCCACACAATGTGTTGGTATTATTATAACAGTCATTCACACAATGTGTGATATAATTATAACAGTCATCCACACAATGTGTTGATATTATTATAACAGTCATCCACACAATGTGTTGGTATTATTATAACAGTCATTCATACAATGTGTTGATATTATTATAACAGTCATCCACACAATGTGTGGGTATTATTATAACAGTCATCTACACAATGTGTTGATATTATTCAATTTGCCGTGGATATCAGTTTAATATATTTAAATGTATGTCTGATCACTCATCATCATCATCATCATGTCTCTTGACCTAGTGTGGTCGTTGAGGCACTGTGCTACTGAACATCTGACCAGTTCCCTCCACTTGTCTCGATCATGTACCAAAGCATTTGTATCCGCAAAACGTTTCCTGGTCCATTCTGTGATGTTGTCAGTCCACTTTTTCTATGTCTAATTCTTCTTTTGCCACATTGGACACTGTTCTGCAGTATTGTTGTGGATATACTGTTGGCTCTAGTGACATTTAAACTTTCTCTTTTTTAGTGGTGAGGAGTTTTTTATAACGGCATGCTTTGTGCCTGATGGTGTTATGCACTTCTTTATTTGTGATGCGGTCCATAGTGATGTGTCTGATCACTAGAATCATGTTAATGGGAAATAAAGGAAGGAATAAAGGAATGATATAATGAAATTTAAATCCTTGACATTCATTAGGATGTGCATGAATATCCGTAATATACATATACCAGTCACGACCTTGTCATGCGGTTTGAGTGTCGCCTATACAACAACTCGAGAATTGTTGAAGTACTTAATTTCCCCGTGATAAGACTTTGTGACTGCAAAAGGGTCAGATGAGAGAGGGTAATTCAATTGTACATATGTCCTGTTCCGGCTGTAACCTACCAGATGCTTGTTTGAAGAAAACGTTGTGACATAAATGTTTCGAGGTAGTTGTCAAAATAAAGAATTTGAAATTCCAAAGTTTGTTGGTTATTAACTTCATCTCAAAAGTAAATACACAGCATCCAACAAGTCGGAAAGAAAAATCTAAATATAAAATATGCAATTTATTTCATATATCTTACTCATCAGTTCTTAATTTCATATAATTAAAGTTTTAGGGTATTTGTAATTCCCTCTTCGGCTTTACTTCCCCGTGATAACATTTTGTTGACAGCAACAGGGTCAGATAATAAGGCTTAGTTCAATTTTAAGGATGTCCTGTTCCGACTTTAACCGCCCAGATGTTTGTTTGAGATCATTATGCAAATGTAGTAACATTAAATATTAAACATTAAATATGTTGGGGTAGTGTCAAAATCAAGAATATGGCATTCAAAAATTAATTGCCTCTTAGAAATCATCCGAACACTATCATATCCCAAAGTCATGAACTGAGACGCCATCTTATGCCTTAAAAACTAGCATATCCCATAATTATTTACTGAGACGCCATGTATGCTTCAATCACCAGTTTATCCCATAGTTATTTACTAAGACGCCATGAGTGCTTCAATCACCAGCTTATCCCATAGTTATTTACTAAGACGCCATGTATGCTTCAATCACCAGCTTATCCCATAGTTATTTACTAAGACGCCATGTATGCTTCAATCACCAGCTTATCCCATAGTTATTTACTAAGACGCCATGTATGCTTCAATCACCAGCTTATCCCATAGTTATTTACTAAGAGGTCAAGTATGAATCTAATTTTAAAAGTTATTGCTTCAAAGTTGATTTATTAAACTATTGAACTTTTGAGGAAGCCGGATATTCTTGGAACACCAAAAATGGTCATCTCGAGTTAGGCTTTTGGCATATAGCCAATACATATGTATGTTCGTACTTGTAGTGACAAAGGAGATATATATATAAACTAGTGAAATAGTCTCGAAATTACCGTGACCTTTACAAGGAAGTTTTGATCTAAATAAATACCACCATTGTGCTGACACAAAACACCTTGATTTAGATATGTAAAATATTTATCTTATTCACTCCGCAGTGCACTTTATTTGAAATTTGAAACGTACATAAAATATTCATAGTAAAGACTCACATATTTGTTAAAGCAAGTGAACAGACAGACATACATACAGATGATATGATGATGATACAGATGATATATATATATATATATATATATATATATATATATATATATATATATATATATATATATATATATATATATATATATATATATATATAGATGGATGGATGGACAGATAAACAGACACGGACTGACGAATAGACAGACAGATAGAGAGATAAAATGTGCGACTTTGAATTAAAGACCGACCATTTAATTTTTCAGGGTGGGTGGGTGTATCTTTGAATATTTTATATTGATTAGATAATAGTAACCTTGTTCTGATTTGAAAGAGCTACTAAGGCCCCCTAGCAAATAAAATAGAAATTAATGTAAATGAAAACATGGTATAGTTTTGTAATTCATCTTGTAAATTACTTTTCTATTTTGTCATATAGGCAGCTTTAGCACACTTATAATACACTATACAATTCGAACATAATGTTCTTGGTTGACAAGCCCCATCTAACCTATTTGTGTCAACCACAACCAACGTGTTGCTAAGGTTCGGGAGTGAAACATTTAGGTGTACATGTCAAAAGAAACAATATGAGATTCTAAAATTTGTTTTTACTAAGTTTCATCTTGTGAAACAAATACCCGAATAGCTCATAGCTATTTATAGAAATGTGATTTATGGTTTTAATTTCAAACTTCATTGCCTTTAAGAAGATATCGTTAAAAAAAATCACCTTTGAGGAAGAATGTCAGCGTACACCACAAATCACCATCTCTAGTTCGGCTCTTTGGCACATACATATTAAATGTAAATTTTCTTCCTCGTCATAACAATAACTAAGTGTTCAGGTGAGTGAGATGATATTAGACTTATCTTGTCCTTAACTAGGATCCAAATATAAAGTACAAACCATGTATTAGGCATGTACAAATTTATCTAAATACTGCAGTGGTTAATGACATGTCTGACTTTCAATAAAAGACAGACCATTTAAGTTTTCATGTTTTGAAGGATTTTCTTACTTAATTTGTTTTAAAATTTGGTTAATAAAATGCATTCTTTAACTTTATTTTGATTCTGATTTATAGTCCCAAATCCCTACTATATTCAATACGGTTGTTACAAATATTAACTAACTTAAGGCAAAAGGAAACACAGTATCGATTTCATTAAATAGTGATGTAAGCAACAAAGTCATTAATAAGCAATACTTTAGAAAATATTTTATTTTGTTGTTAAAATTCATCTCACCGACATGTGTCAGCAACGACCAACGTGTGGGTTAAAGTCAATTTACAACAACTTAGTTTTATATTATAAATATAATACTTAGAGTAATGAATAGAAATCCTAAAAGTGTGTGTGTGTGTGTGTGTGTGTGTGTGTGTGTGTTGCTGTATGTGATTTGGATTTTTTAAATTAAAAAATTAGTCATACCACTACGGTATTTGCAGTGAGTCAGTTTGTAGTGATGTCTAGCACTGGGCATTTTAGATGAATAAGATTCGGCGTGTTTCTATATATAACGATAAAAACATAATTCTCGAATTGAAAATGCCCTAATTAAATTATTCTTTACACTACCAGGTATAGAAACTGCAATCACGGCTTATTATTCCATTGACATTGTCTATGTTATTAGATTATATTTTAACAATGTTCTATCATTATTGCATCTGCTAATGAATATTGTCCGCGTGCACGTTAATAGTAGCATATAGATCCACATTGTCGAAAAGTTGAATACATGATTCGACTGCGATGCTGAATTTACGAATTGATCGAGCACATCACATATACACACCTGTAACACTAGACAAATGTGATTTACATTATTTATAATGACATGATCTGTCGTAGAGTTTATCTTTTGCAAGGTATATAACTTTACAACTAGTGCGTCTTTATTCCATTTCAGTAAGTCCTCTTGTTTAGTATAGTCAGTCAATAATATAGGCCTGACTGCAAACTTTACCATGCAAGTTTTAAGCAATCATAATGGCGCTTTTTTACGGTCAGTGCCTTGCACACTCTAGTGGTTATCTAGCTATCCACTGTTTTCGGTTTGTTTTATGGCACTTATTAATCTATTGTTCACTACCCTGTGTTTTATTCGCTTGCATGTGACCTTGACATTAGTAATTGTCAAGTTACGATGGATGCAAGGCCATTGCCATTATTATTGCGATTCCGAAACTCCTATAATTAGACTTATATTTGTCATATAAAGAAATTGCAAAAATTAAGGGTAAACTCTTTCTCTACACACGGTCTAATAAACACAAAGATTCCGCTGTAGGAATACATATGTCTTCATGTATAAATTTCGAACACACTGCCTTCTGCCATGTTATGCAATATTTGGTCTGCCATTATGATGAGTAAAAATACAGCATCTAACAATCTTAATATCAAATATGCAATTTGTTTCATATATCGTATTGACCAGTTATTAATGTCATGTAATTAAAGTGTTAGGGTACTTTATTCGCTCATCTGCTGTATTTCCCTGTGATAACATTTTGTTGACAGCAAACACTTATAACTGGGTGTCCTTGATTTTCAAACATATCCTGTTCAGATGTTACCACCCACTTATTAGTTTTAACTCATCATCCAAACATAGTGACATAAATATTTAGGGGTAATTGTCAAAATCAAAGATTTATCATTCCAAAATTAATTGCTTCTTAGCTTTATCGTATGTATGAGACGTCATCATATCTCGTATGCATTGACTAAGATATCATTTGCGGGTAAAATGTCATACTTTATTGCTTCTAACTATATTTATTAAATTATTGATCTTTTGAGGAAGCCCGACATTCATAGCAGACCACATATCGCCATCTTAAGTTCGGCGTTTGGCATATTGCCAATAAGTATGTATTTTCGTCCTTGTCCTGATGAAAGATCAATGTTAAAGCGAGTGAAATAATCTAGGATTTTCAAGTGCCCGTTACCAGGAAGTTTTGATCTAAATAAACATCACCATTGTGCTGACGCAAACCCCTTAAATCGAATAAGTAAAATATGTATATTATTCACTCCGCAGTGCATTATATTTGCAATTTGAACCTAATATAAAATTCTGATATTAAAGAATGACATGTATGTTAAAGCAAGTGAACGGACAGATAGATAGACAGATAGGTAGATAGACAAACAGATAGATAGATATATAGATTGACAGACAGACAGACAGACAGACAGACAGATAGATAGATAGATAGATAGATAGATAGGCAAACAGACAGACAGATAGATAGATAATATATAGGCAAACAGATAGATAGGCAGATAGATAGATAGATAGATAGATAGATAGATAGATAGATAGATAGATAGATAGATAGATAGATAGATAGATAGAATACCCGGCTTTTAATAAAAGACCGATTTTATATTACATTGGAGAGCGGATCGTTTTTATATTTTTTTGAATATTTTATATTGATTGTTCTCATTTATAAGAGCTATTAAGGCCATCTAGTACGTACAGTTTAATTAATGTAAAGGAAAATAAGTTATCGTTTTATAATTCATCGTGTAATTTGTTTTGTAATTTGGTATGTAGGTCTCTTTTATACACCATAAAAACCATATAATTCGAAAGTAATTTTCTTGGTTGTCAAATACCATCAGACCTAACTGTATCAACAATGACCAACTTGTTGCGCAAGTAAGAAAGTGGAATATTTAAGGATATTTGTCAAAATTAAGAATGTGGCATTCTAAAATTTCTTATTTCTAAGCTTCGTTTTGTGATTCAAACTTAAGAATATCCCGTAGTTATTTACAGAAACGTGATTTATTGGTCTAATTTCAAACTTCATTGCCTCCAAAAGGATATCAACACTTATTTAACTTTTGAGGAAGCATGAGATTCGGGTTACACTACAAATCACCTCTAATTAAAGGTTTTGTGATTTATGGGTCTAATTTCAAACTTCATTGACTTTAAGAAAACAAATCACTTTTGAGGAATCATGAGATGTCAGGTTACATCACAAATCACCATCTCTAGTTCGGCGTTTTGGTATATAAATATTTAATGTATTTTTCTTCCTCGTCATAACAAAAGCTAAGTGATCAGGTGAGAGAGATACTATTAGTTATCTTGATTTTTTCTAGGACGTTGGACTAAACCATCAAGTAGTAACCTTGTAAACAGTACGCTACATGTATTAGACATGTATCAATTAATCTTACTTCACAGTACGGTACATGTATTAAACATGTACCAATTAATCTTACTTCACAGTACGCTACATGTATTAGACACGTACCAATTAATCTTACTTCACAGTACGCTACATGTATTAGACATGTACCAATTAATCGTACTTCACAGTACGCTACATGTATTAAACATGTACCTATTAATCTTACTTCACAGCACGCTGCATGTATTAGACATGTACCAATTAATCTTACTTCACAGTACGCTACATGTATTAGACATGTACCAATTAATCTTACTTCACAGTACGCTACATGTATTAGACATGTACCAATTAATCTTACTTCACAGCACGCTACATGTATTAGACATGTACAAATTAATCTTATTTCACAGTATGCTACATGTATTAGACATGTACAAATTAATCTTACTTCACAGTACGCTACATGTATTAGACATGTACCAATTAATCTTACTTCACAGTACGCTACATTTATTAGACATGTACCAATTAATCTTACTTCACAGTACGCTACACGTATTAGACATTTACAAATTAATCTTACTTCACAGTACGCCATATTGCAATTTACAATACTGAAAGGTAGTAAATAATGTTAAAAAAAGATATATAGGTAATTGCAGTTGTTAATGATATGTATGACTTTGAATAAAAGCGAGCAATATATGTGTTTCTGGTTGTACTGGAATTAAATGTAGGGTGTGCAGGTCTGTTTATGTATCCAATTCCAATTCAGAGATAGTCTTGTCCTTAACATATATATATATATATATATATATATATATATATATATATATATATATATATATATATATATATATATATATATATATATATATATATATATATATATATATATATATATATATATAGTTTAACCTGTCCATGGCCCACAATATGTTCTAGAAACATAACACGAGCACGACAATATTTAATTTTGGATACATTAGTTATCAAATTTGCATTGGTGAGTCTGTCAAATAATTACGAATTGTCTCTAATATATCTTTCCAGGTGTCGTTGTATATGATGAAACCATCTATGTAAGCATCACTGTACCCTATACTAGATTTAATAATGCATATTAAACGTTGAAAAGTACTAGGTGAATCTTTCATCCCAAACGGCATCACTTTATATTGATAACATCCATATAGAGTCAAGAATGCCGGAATTTATGTTTCCCTTTCCGCAAACGGAATTCATCATAATTTCAGATCAGATTTGGTGACATACTTTGCATTTCCAGTTATATCAATGCAGTCATCGATTCTTGACAATAAAAATGAATCCGTTTTAGTCACACTGTTCACCTTACTATAATCAATGCATACGTTGAAACTATTATCTCGCTTAAAACCAACAGTAAATGTTTCTCAGTTCTACGAAATCATTTTCTGGGAAATACTGAATTAGTTTTCAAAAGGTCATAATTGAGAACGTTCACCAAGTAAGGATGTTGTTTCACAGGTGTGGATCGAGAATTTCAGTGTCATGGTAGATTGTATATGTTGATTTAAGAACATGTGGAAAGAAGTGTTCATGCTTAAGTAACTGACTGGCTGACTTTAGAATTTAAGTCTTTTCTACCCAATGGGCATTTACGATTATTTAATCTCCGTACAACTGGCTAATTAAATAGTCGCGCGAGTAGGAAAAAGTTCATCATCCCCAGCGTGTAATGGACACATAGTGTGCTTTTTAGTTCAGCCAACAGGTCACGTGACAATAAGTCCGTTCGACCTGGACCAACAACGCATCCAATTTTATCTAGTATTATAGTTTTTTTGATTCCTTATAACATTTTCAGTGAAAGTCAGAATTGTAATTAAGGTCAGGGTGTATTTACGCAGCTAAAAACATTTCACATTTTCTAAGAAAATTACCGAGTACATAAGTATATTTAATTCAGTGCCCCAAACTCTCTATTCTAAATTCGATGCGCGACATTAAATAATGTTGGCCAATTTTAGGTATACCATTTAAATTTGGAATGGGGGATAAATGATTAGATCACCATTCCAGTTTGATCGAATTGGGTTTCCCTAGCCAAAATGAAGTACCCATGATAATGAGGTTATGTTTATTAGAGCCTTAAGAACGGCTATTGTTATGTTGGTAGACTGAAAGTTCTGCAACGGTCTTCTTCGTCTCTGCAATCCGCCATACTATGTGATTCTTTACTAGTCTGAAAAGGAAATGCCTTGTACCGATGCAGTTCAGACAATGGTTAGAAGCTACTACAATATTGGATAGATGGCGTGGCTGGTAGGCCTGCTGATAACATTGGGAGAGGATCTTGATACCATATTGTTATTGCTGGGGCCTTGGCGTCTGGAATTTTTGTGATCGTGAAGCAAAATACTTCATAGCGCTAATGTAATAGCCAGCATTTTACGTCATCAAGCGCTGAACCTACCCACAATGACCAACAACCATTGTCTCGTTGGATCATACGACTTCTCCTCCTCCACCTTCTCCTCTTCTTCTAATTCCTCCTAATTTTCTTGGTCTCCGATTTCCAGGGCCTTTTGTTCCTCATAACTATAATTTTCAGAATAAGACGAAATATACAAGTCTGATTTGACTGAGGCAGCGGTTTGCGGCAGTGCTTAACAATGGTAATCACACTGACATCCGTCTGAACTTCACTGTACGATGTATTTCGAGGCTCATTGAATGTTTTGTTTCAGCATTTGAAGATGGGGATTTAGATAGAACTGATAACCAGTCCCAATGTTTGCCTGAATAAGGAGCCAATCCTACTTCATTTTTTGACAGAAGAGAATTGATGTGTTCTTCTTACGTGAGATATTATTTTTATTTCGTACAGGAGCACAAAAGCAATGTGCCAATTGTCTAACACGTGTCTTTTTATACTTTGATATCTTCGTCCTGACAGGCACGACCCGATGTTGGCAAGTCCTCAACGGACTAAATCGAGACATATCATGCTTGGATAAATCCAGTAAACTCAGTAACATTCACGATGCGACGACGGAGATGTTCCTTTAAACACAGTTGTCTATTTATTTCATCAAATTAGGGAAGAAATTTGTCAAATCGGGTTCGCCTAGCATCACCATCAACGGCGAAGTGGAAGCAGCTGTTGTTAATGCACGAATCAGTTTGACTGTACAATGAGATTGAAGTGATGTTGTCTTGACAATGTTTGAAACAGACGTTAAGTGTGAGAGATTTGTCTAGCTTTTTTTCTCCGCATCGACGGGGATGTGTACACAAAAGGTCTTCCGTCATAGCAATCGGTTGTGAAAAATCTCTTCACTAGACAGTCTCAGATGTGTCCTCCCGGTACGGCTTCCCAGGGGTATCGATGTCGACAACGGTAATGCTACTGCTATCCATAATGGTTTGTTCTATCTTGGTGTCGGATTATAACACAGATGTAAAGGTCACATGTGTCACTGGACATTTTAAGTCATTGACACAAATATGTAGCATCTCGAGCAGCGTCTTTCGCCCAAGTATCGAAACCAAAACGTTTCCAATCACGTACATCTTGCCGGTGAGGTCACACGCGATACACACATCGTAATCATCCTCAGTGGCTAAAAGTTTATGAATCGTTCTTTCCCGTAGAAATAGAGAAGATTCGAGACGAAAGCGCAACGCTTTTAACAGAGTGAGTCTCTCGTACACATTTGAAGGCAAAACCATCAAGTTATTGGTGTATACACTGTTCTTAAATAGTCTGGAAGAAATCTGAGGGAAATCGAAATCCTAGAAAGGAAGTCACTGAGATGTACACCACACGACGTCCCAAACGCAAAGGAAGCAGTTCTTGTAAACAGATTTCGCAATCTTTCAAAGTCTGTATAGTGTCATTGACTTCCTTCCACGAAATATGTTTTTATCACTGCTGATAAGGGTCATGGTTTGGTAACAAACATTTATACCCATGTTGGGGTCACTTCTGAATGTCTATTAGTTTTGTTCAAAAACGTGTCTCAGAGACGATTTGATTAAGGTAGAGAGCTTTGTGTGCTTGTTGTCATTCAGGTTAATGGTAAGAATGGTAATAAATCTTCTGATTTTAACGATAAATACATGAATAATCCAAAGAACAAAGTCTTGGTCCAGGGAATTCTAACGAGTCCGTTCACTTGTGTCACAATCGTTTTGTAAATTTCTCGACACAAATGATCTACAGTTACAAATTTATATCTTGATCTGGCAAGTTCCAACCAAATTTTATTGTAGATCATTTCTTTCAATTTGATTAGCAGTCCTCTAACATTACTTGTCATGTGGAGTTTCAATGTTGTCCAATGTTGTCCAACGTTTGACTCTAGTCAGCCTGGTTTTCACCACTTGACTCGTGCGATGATTTAAAGTTAATCATATCACATTACATTCAGTACGCACTTCTCCATGTTGGTCGTGGTTTTCGTATTCGTAATATTTAGGACGCCACATGCAAATAGTATAGTCTTATATTCGGGGTGTTAGTCGTTCTAGGCTCCTGAAAGGACTTCTTTGATTTAGCATAGAGATGATGATCAAGACACTGAATGTAGATGAAACTGTCCGTGTCTAAATACATGAAGTGACCTGCTAACTACCATAAGAAAATTCAACGAACATGGGATGTCACGTAGACCGCAATAATGGCATTTCTAAATGTGTTAGCCTGTACATATTCACCTTCGTGGTAACTGACCAGGATCAAAGACTTTGCGATCGACGTACACGTGTTTCATCTATCTCGTTTTGTCGTGATTAATCTTGACGTAGAGGGAAGGTTCTGTCAAATCTTCTGTATTCGACAAACATTGTCTCGAGTGTTATTAATTTGCACAATATTACGCTTCATGCTGCGATGGTAGTCCTCCTACATCTTTTTACATCCGGTCACTTAGGGGGGAAGATACATGTAGGCCATATACAATGTCGTTTTTCCATGGATGTGTGAAACTTGGCCTGCTGAAGATTGTTGAATCTTAACGATGACTTGCAAGGTGTCAATGCTTCTGGGCTGCTAAACTCGATCCAAAAAGATGACTTCAGACTGTCGTGAAAAATGGAGAGTGTTAATTGATCGTCTTCTTTGGCTTCACATTGTTTCAGCGTGGTCAACAAAGAATCCCTCACATCGGTGTTGAACCCTTCTGCCTTCTCCAACCGTACGCATAACTTGAAATATTTAGATATCACCATCTATTTCTAGGCTTTATTTCTAAATATTTTAGATGAGCGTAAATTCGTCTCTCGAATTTGATAATAACTTTCACGCGGTATCGGTAGACTTTGACGTGGAATAGACACTTTCAATCTGATTGCAGAAATAGAAGGTGTAGATATCTGACTGATTTAATGTCTTCTTCAAAATCGCCGGCGTGAATATGAATCTTGATATATATATATATATATATATATATATATATATATATATATATATATATATATATATATATATATATAGAGAGAGAGAGAGAGAGAGAGAGAGAGAGAGAGAGACAGACATACAGAGACAGACAGAGACAGACAGACGGTGAGAGTCTTCACTATATTTGGGATAATTCATTCAGAATATTTAGTTCACTCTCAGTCATTCAATGAGATGGTGATGAACTTTGGTTTGACGTAGACTATCTGCTATCTGTGTATAGTATCAATCATGTCATCTTGAAAGCCGTTGGCATGGATTTGATCCAAGACTTCAGCTACCGTGTAAAGCTATAAGTCGCGTTTCTGAATCTTACTTTCTTTTAATTTCTTCATTAAATGATGCGATAGTTTCAGCTTGGTTGCAAAATGTCAAATAACTACATTTTAAACTCGATGTTCTCTTATATATCAATGTAAGGTTAATGTCTTCCGTATATAAAGGGCAAGTGTCTTTCCCTCAAAGTCATTCCATTCTGAATCCGAGCAGAAGGATGGAAGACCCAATACTGATCGAACTTCTGATCAGGCGTTATACAAAGGTTTTCTTCAGAGAACCTGACGAACTACTCCCCCTCCATTCAATATAAACGTAGAGACACTTTTTTTTCTTTCTGATATCTGACAGAAGAAAGGGTATTGGTCTTCGGAAGGCAAATAACGTCAAAGTAAGACAGGCGTCAAGAGAGAAAACGGTCAAGATACATGTTATTTTTGTCGTTAGAGAGAGCGTTGGTCATCAGATACATGTTACATATTACATGTTACAGATACATGTTATCATTGTCGGTAGAGAGTACCTTAGTCTTCAGACTTCCCTTTAAAAAAAGAGAACTGATCGAAGAAGCAAGAGGAACAGAAAGGCGGGGGGGGGGGGGAGGGGTCAGAACATGGAGATGAACTGTCCGAAAGGGAAGAAGAATATATACACGTCAAGACAGAAAACAAGAAGGTGAGAAGAAAATGAGGAGAAAGAGGAGGAAATACCTGTTGCAGTGAATAAATTTAAACGGCGAGAGTGAACAGAACAGATGAAGCCATTTAACTTTTGAATGATGTGTTGTGAAGTTTGATTGTTACTTCTACGAAAATAGACCAGAAAGAAAAACGTAAGAGTCTCTTGGTTTTGATTTTTATATTATTAAGAATGAGGTCCTAGACTGACGCACTCACACATGTACTTCATTAAAAAAAAGATTTATAGTTTTACTTGTTACGTGCTTGGGTTCGAATAAACAGTAGCATAGAAAGAGTGAAAATAACAAGCTTGTATAAACTTAATAAACAATTTATTGAGCACAAATATTTTTCAGAAAGGAAAAATAAACTTACGGTTTTAAGAATCAATTCCAAAATTAATCCAAAAATAATTCAAAATATAATCCACTAGTGAAATTGCAAACGTCCTGGTAATAAAATGTCCTAATAATTCCCTGTTCGAATCTTAGTGAAGCATCCAAGATGGAAGATGATGTCACGTGATGAAGTCAGTTCAGGTCTTCTGAAATTCAATGAGCACAAATGTTTTCCAGATAAATAACAAAATAAATCCTCTTGATCCAAACCAATTAAAATAATTTCCAGTACAAGGTAATTTAATTACTTGGTTTTACTTAAACAGGGAAGGGGTCATATGATCTTCTAGAATCTTTAGAATAAATTTACGTTCACAAAAACCCGTAGACACCGTATAGCCCAGATGAGAATCAGTTATTTTTACTCTCAAGAGCTAAAAATAGAAAGATGTTTATAACAAAGTTCCATAATGTCCTTGGAATCAGAAAATCATTTTAAAAGCTTGTTTACAAACTCTGAAGCAAGGTCAGAAATGAGGTTAACATCTGGTGTTTATTTGTAGAGTACAGGTCATCACACTTTAAAAAAAATTACTCCCAATTAATGAATTTTAAACTTAAAATGTCAAATTTGAATCTGACAAACAAACAATTTAAACAAAAATAAATGACTTAAATTATATATACGTAACAACTTGATTAGGCAAACTTTGGCAAACTTTGAGTAGTCACTCCATTTTAGAGAAGTGGGTAGCCCTGACAAGGACCTTTCGATATATATATTTTTTTTAACAAACTCAGGAACGGGAGGTAATAAACATTAACTGCCTTATAACTTTTCCACTGTCAAAGCCTACCTCTTGACCTCTTACTGTTTATGATTTACTAAAGATCACTACGGTTGGTATCTCTGGAAAATAACGAAGCTTTTGCCTCAGAAAGATCATATTTTCTGTCAAGTTGAATCAAATCATGTTTTGTTTCCTTAGAATGTCTAAGTGATCCTTGGTAGGATTTAAAAGAAAAAATCTTCACTTTTGATGACATTGTAAAAGAACTTGTGAATTTACTAAAGATTTCAAAAATCTAAAACAATGCTTAGGATTGATACAGTTTCATAAACGCTGTATATTTAAAATTCAAATATTTTAGCCAAAATTCATATATTCCACGGACTAGCGTCCTATTTTCTTTGTTACTATAAGGCTCGTGCAAAAACGCAACAAGAAAAGAGTGAACACAGCAAGCCTTGTAAAATTAAACAAATAATTTTTTTCCCTAGAAGAAGAGGTAAAAATGAGAAAAAGAACTGATGGTTATAAGAATCAAATAAAAAACAATCCATGAATAATACAAGAATTAAAATTAGAAGTTCTGGCATTAAAAAGACCTAATATAAGTGAGTTAGAATCCCGATGAAATCCAAAATGGAAGGCAATGACATATGCTCTGATCAGTGTGGTACTGATTATCAACAGTGTTTTGCTGAATCACAGAATATAATATTCCAGTGTTTGAATTCTTTTCAAATTTTGACAACTGTACCTGTCCGAGAATTCATTGAGAGCACACGTATTTCCAGGGTAAAAATTTCTCTTGAAATCCAAATAATTTAAAGAAAAATTGAAATTCAACTCAAACTGGTCACAACGTAAAACACATTAACATCTCCGGTGTTAAGGCAAAAATTTACTATTATTTCTCAATTCATCAGTAATAAATCTTAGCCTCGTTTTAACAGTTCATGAATCTATTCACATAAATATCACTTATGTTAACACCTACCTATACATTGTGCATTTTGGATGCAATGTTCTAGTTTTATTGTGCATCTGGGAATGACAAGATTTTGTTGGAACTATGAGATTTATATGTAAAGCAAGTAAAATATTATTCAGAGGAATATTGAGTTCATTATTGGCATATACATTCGTATTCTTTCCGATTACAAGAGAGGAAGAAGCAACTAATTTTTACTTCAGACTATAGCACGGGTCATGCGATGTTTCTCCTCTTTTATGAAATATAAATTAGACTGCTCAGGTGACCTGGTGGTTCGAGCGTGCATATCGGATGCGCGAGGGCGCGGGTTCGATCCCCGGCTAAGTCATTCCAAAGACTTATGAAAATGGTACACACAGCTGCCTCGCTAGGTACTCAGCATTGAGAAGTTAATGCCAAGGTTGGGCTGACGTGACTGAGTGGCGCATGATACTACATGCTATACATGATGTCCCACTGCTAGACATCACAAATAACTACCACACAGAATTATTGCAACATTACTGAGAAATGTTTAAAACTACGTTAAAAATCTAAATCACATATGAAGTATGAATTATATTCTTGTTTAAAATCGGCCTTATTGACTCATAACAATGCCATCAATCGCATCAGAACGTGAGGCACTTCCCTTGTTTTTCTTTTTTGTTATTTATTATTATTATTATTATTATTATTATTATTATTATTATTACCATCAAATTAACGCTCGGCCATTTCCGTGACGGAAAAGGCCGAGAGATGTTTCGATAGACTTACCTGGTACCCTGGCCTCCCATGACTTTTCGCGCATGTGTGTGAAAAGCATAAATCAATACCCGGGTACCTAGCCAGATTGGTTCGGGCCCGTTAGATGTATAATACATCTGCAGACCATTCTATATGTACTTTAAAAGTTTTGTTTCGTATTCAAGCGGATTTCGCGTATTTACAGTGTTATAATGGAATAATTTTCTGCAAAGACAGGTCATCTGCAATTTAAATTCATATAGCAATGACAATTTTGAATCGTGTTCAGATGTCATTTCATGAAACCGGTCTTTTTTTTGTAAACACTCTTCTTTTACCAACTGAAGTTTTGTTTGAAGTTTGTGTCACAGTGACAGGGTCTCGTATCGTTGCTATCGACCGGTCATAAATGTGCTATATATTAACTATAATTGTACTGTTGCATGAAGTGTATTTTCTGTTGTTAGTTTTATGAAACACGAAACATTGTATTGTGTCTAAAATTAGTCCATTTTTTCTTAGATTTATTTAACGTCGACAAAGTTTAAAACAGCATTTCTACACAAGCTCTAGCTTACTGCTTAGTGAACTGCATGTTTACCGACAACAAATAAGGCAAATAAGTCATAGGCCATTGTGACCTACATTTCAACTTTTAATGGTATACGTTATATAGTTGCATTTAGCTAATAAGCACTCAGACTTTTGTCATGCACTGTCTGAAATAAAATGATGAAATTTAGATATGCATGTCGCTTGTTTCAGAAGTAGGTCAATATTGACTATTTTATTTTTCATTGCCTTCAAGTTTTTGTTTGATTGGTCATGCTGTAAAATTGATCCAGTGAATTATATTCTATCTTTTACAGGCTTTGGATAATTGGTTGGCATTTTGACCACACAAGTTTTTGACATGTTATACCATCATGCACACTAAGCTTCCAAGAATCATGAAAAGTATTGAGTGGATGAATCCTGGTAAATTCTACATTATTTTTGCCATAAAACGTCTCCGACCTTCATCAGTGCTGTTTACCTTCAAGCCATAAAAAAGCAAATGTTTATGTATTATATAGGACATTTTATGCTTTACTAACACAAGTTAATGTTCAATCTCACATTCATTCATCAGTTAGACATACACACATCCCACCCAGTAGCATAAAAAGGCCTGCATGTTGGGAACTGTTATTTGGTGGCTATTGGGAAGTTCTAGAAGGTATGTATTGTTCCAGCAGAGGGGGAGGGGGCAGCTAGTTTGAGGGTCAGTTGTGAGTTGAAGGCACTCACTAAAGACTGTTGACCCTCTCTGATATGAGGGAAGAAATGGGTTGATATGCCAGTCCTCCATGAAAATCAGCTCGGAATGATTGATTTATTTAAATTAGTTGATGCCATGATTAATATTTTATTTCTACATCCACTTGATTGAGAAATGGCAGCTTTATTTCCTAGAAAAGCAAAGGCAGTTCAGATTTATACCAAAACCCTTTATTTCCCTAGAAAAATAAAGGCAGTTAACATTTATACCAAAAACCTTTATTTCCCTAGAAAAACAAAGGCAGTTCAGATTTATACCAAAACCCTTTATTTCCCTAGAAAAGCAGAGGCAGTTCAGATTTATACCAAAACCCTTTATTTCCCTAGAAAAGCAAAGGCAGTTCAGATTTATACCAAAACCCTTTATTTCCCTAGAAAAGCAAAGGCAGTTCAGATTTATACCAAAACCCTTTATTTCCCTAGAAAAGCAAAGGCAGTTCAGATTTATGCCCTAGCATCATGTGCGCTAATGTCTATATTTCACATTTTCATGCCTGCAGTTGTCCTAATAATATGCATATATTTATAAAAGTTTTTTCCGTCTTTGTTCAATTGTAAAAGCCTGTTACAAAGTGAATTGGTCAATTCAGTTAGAATTATGGTCAAAAATTAAAAATTGTATTTTGGGGCATTTTATTTGTTTTTCCAGATAGGTTGATATTTCTAATATGTAATATGTAAAACCAGCAGAGGAAAGACAAGTTTTGACCTAGAACTTGTATTAGGTGAGTTTCGGTACTAGTCAGGGTGAGGGTGGGGTGGGGAAATGGATGTTACTGAGTGCCACCAACAATCTTCTTGTAAAGTTGTATACCACGATACATTAATAAATATGCTTGCAGTCAGTAATGAGGTAACTACTTTACATGACGCTTACTAGTTAAATAGTTTTTCATTTTATTTAATGGCGATACATCGTATAACTATCTTCACCATAAAATTGTCCATTTAGGATCATGTTAAATACTGTTACATACAACTGTCCATTTAGGATTATGTTAAATACTGTTACATAAAACTGTCCATTTAGGATCATGTTAAATACTGTTACATAAAACTGTCCATTTAGAATTATGTTAAATATTGTTACATAAAACTGTCCCTTTAGGATTATGTTAAATACTGTTATATAAAACTGTCCATTTAGGATTATGTTAAATACTGTTACATAAAACTGTCCATTTAGGATCATGTTAAATACTGTTACATAAAACTGTCCATTTAGGATCATGTTAAATACTGTTACATACAACTGTCCATATAGGATTATGTTAAATACTGTTACATAAAACTGTCCATTTAGGATCATGTTAAATACTGTTATATAAAACTGTCCATTTAGGATTATGTTAAATACTGTTACATAAAACTGTCCATTTAGGATCATGTTAAATACTGTTACATAAAACTATCCATTTAGGATTATATCATGTTAAATACTGTTACATACAACTGTCCATTTAGGATCATGTTAAATACTGTTACATAAAACTGTCCATTTAGGATTATGTTAAATATTGTTACATAAAACTGTCCCTTTAGGATTATGTTAAATACTGTTATATAAAACTGTCCATTTAGGATTATGTTAAATACTGTTACATAAAACTGTCCATTTAGGATCATGTTAAATACTGCTACATAAAACTGTCCATTTAGGATTATGTTAAATACTGTTACATAAAACTATCCATTTAGGATCATGTTAAATACTGTTACATAAAACTGTCCATTTAGGATCATGTTAAATACTGTTGCATACAACTGTCCATTTAGGATCATGTTAAATACTGTTACATAAAACTGTCCATTTAGGATTATGTTAAATACTGTTACATAGAACTGTCCATTTAGGATCGTATTAAATACTGTTACATAAAACTGTCCATTTAGGATTATATTAAATACTGTTACATAGAACTGTCCATTTAGGATCGTATTAAATACTGTTACATAAAACTGTCCATTTAGGATTATGTTAAATACTGTTACATAAAACTGTCCATTTAGGATTATGTTAAATACTGTTACATACAACTGTCCATTTAAGATCATGTTAAATACTGTTACATAAAACTGTCCATTTAGGATTATGTTAAATACTGTTACATAGAACTGTCCATTTAGGATCGTATTAAATACTGTTACATAAAACTGTCCATTTAGGATCATGTTAAATACTGTTACATAAAACTGTTCATTTAGGATTATGTTAAATACTGTTACATAAAACTGTCCATTTAGGATTATGTTAAATACTGTTACATACAACTGTCCATTTCGGATCATGTTAAATACTGTTACATGAAACTGTCCATTTAGGATTATGTTAAATACTGTTACATAGAACTGTCCATTTAGGATCGTATTAAATACTGTTACATAAAACTGTTCATTTAGGATTATGTTAAATACTGTTACATAGAACTGTCCATTTAGGATCGTATTAAATACTGTTACATAAAACTGTCCATTTAGGATTATGTTAAATACTGTTACATAAAACTGTCCATTTAGGATTATGTTAAATACTGTTACATAAAACTGTCCATTTAGGATTATGTTAAATACTGTTACATAAAACTGTCCATTTAGGATTATGTTAAATACTGTTACATAAAACTGTCCATTTAGGATCATGTTAAATACTGTTACATAAAACTGTCCATTTAGGATTATGTTAAATACTGTTACATAGAACTGTCCATTTAGGATCGTATTAAATACTGTTACATAAAACTGTCCATTTAGGATTATGTTAAATACTGTTACATAAAACTGTTCATTTAGGATTATGTTAAATACTGTTACATAAAACTGTCCATTTAGGATCGTATTAAATACTGTTACATAAAACTGTCCATTTAGGATTATGTTAAATACTGTTACATAAAACTGTCCATTTAGGATTATGTTAAATACTGTTACATAAAACTGTCCATTTAGGATTATGTTAAATACTGTTACATAAAACTGTCCATTTAGGATCATGTTAAATACTGTTACATAAAACTGTCCATTTAGGATTATGTTAAATACTGTTACATAAAACTGTCCATTTAGAATTATGTTAAATACTGTTACATAAAACTGTCCATTTAGGATTATGTTAAATACTGTTACATAAAACTGTCCATTTAGGATTATGTTAAATACTGTTACATAAAACTGTCCATTTAGGATTATGTTAAATACTGTTACATAAAACTGTCCATTTAGGATTATGTTAAATACTGTTACATAAAACTGTCCATTTAGGATTATGTTAAATACTGTTACATAAAACTGTCCATTTAGGATTATGTTAAATACTGTTACATAAAACTGTCCATTTAGGATTATGTTAAATACTGTTACATAAAACTGTCCATTTAGGATTATGTTAAATACTGTTACATAAAACTGTCCATTTAGGATTATGTTAAATACTGTTACATAAAACTGTCCATTTAGGATCATGTTAAATACTGTTACATAAACCTGTCCATTTAGGATTATGTTAAATACTGTTACATAAAACTGTCCATTTAGGATTATGTTAAATACTGTTACATAAAACTGTCCATTTAGGATCATGTTAAATACTGTTACATAAAACTGTCCATTTAGGATCATGTTAAATACTGTTACATAAAACTGTCCATTTAGGATTATGTTAAATACTGTTACATAAAACTGTCCATTTAGGATTATGTTAAATACTGTTACATAAATCTGTCCATTTAGGATTATGTTAAATACTGTTACATAAAACTGTCCATTTAGGATTATGTTAAATACTGTTACATAAAACTGTCCATTTAGGATCATGTTAAATACTGTTACATAAAACTATCCATTTAGGATTATGTTAAATACTGTTACATAAAACTGTCCTTTTAGGATTATCTTAAATACTGTTACATAAAACTGTCCATTTAGGATCATGTTAAATATTGTTACATAAAACTGTCCATTTAGGATTATGTTAAATACTGTTACATAAAACTGTCCATTTAGGATTATGTTAAATACTGTTACATAAAACTGTCCATTTAGGATTATGTTAAATACTGTTACATAAAACTGTCCATTTAGGATTATGTTAAATACTGTTACATAAAACTGTCCATTTAGGATCATGTTAAATACTGTTACATAAAACTATCCATTTAGGATTATGTTAAATACTGTTACATAAAACTGTCCATTTAGGATTATCTTAAATACTGTTACATAAAAGTGTCCATTTAGGATCATGTTAAATACTGTTACATAAAACTGTCCATTTAAGATCATGTTAAATACTGTTACATAAAACTGTCCATTTAGGATTATGTTAAATACTGTTACATAAAACTGTCCATTTAGGATTATGTTAAATACTGTTACATAAAACTGTCAATTTAGGATTATGTTAAATACTGTTACATAAAACTGTCCATTTAGGATTATGTTAAATACTGTTACATAAAACTGTCCATTTAGGATTATGTTAAATACTGTTACATAAAACTGTCCATTTAGGATTATGTTAAATACTGTTACATAAAACTGTCCATTTAGGATTATGTTAAATACTGTTACATAAAACTGTCCATTTAGGATTATGTTAAATACTGTTACATACAACTGTCCATTTAGTATTATGTTAAATACTGTTACATAAAACTGTCCATTTAGGATCATGTTAAATACTGTTACATAAAACTATCCATTTAGGATTATATCATGTTAAATACTGTTACATACAACTGTCCATTTAGGATCATGTTAAATACTGTTACATAAAACTGTCCATTTAGGATCATGTTAAATACTGTTACATAAAACTGTCCATTTAGGATTATGTTAAATACTGTTATATAAAACTGTCCATTTAGGATTATGTTAAATACTGTTACATAAAACTGTCCATTTAGGATTATGTTAAATACTGTTACATAAAACTGTCCATTTAGGATCATGTTAAATACTGTTACATAAAACTGTCCATTTAGGATTATGTTAAATACTGTTACATAAAACTGTCCATTTAGGATTATGTTAAATACTGTTATATAAAACTGTCCATTTAGAATTATGTTAAATACTGTTACATAAAACTGTCCATTTAGGATTATGTTAAATACTGTTACATAAAACTGTCCATTTAGGATTATGTTAAATACTGTTACATAAAACTGTTCATTTAGGATTATGTTAAATACTGTTACATAAAACTGTCCATTTAGGATTATGTTAAATACTGTTACATAAAACTTTCCATTTAGGATTATCTTAAATACTGTTACATAAAACTGTCCATTTAGGATTATGTTAAATACTGTTACATAAAACTGTCCATTTAGGATCATGTTAAATACTGTTACATAAAACTATCCATTTAGGATTATATCATGTTAAATACTGTTACATACAACTGTCCATTTAGGATCATGTTAAATACTGTTATATAAAACTGTCCATTTAGGATTATGTTAAATACTGTTACATAAAACTGTCCATTTAGGATTATGTTAAATACTGTTACATAAAACTGTCCATTTAGGATTATGTTAAATACTGTTACATAAAACTGTCCATTTAGGATGATGTTAAATACTGTTACATAAAACTGTCCATTTAGGATTATGTTAAATACTGTTACATAAAACTGTCCATTTAGGATCATGTTAAATACTGTTACATAAAACTATCCATTTAGGATTATATCATGTTAAATACTGTTACATACAACTGTCCATTTAGGATCATGTTAAATACTGTTATATAAAACTGTCCATTTAGGATTATGTTAAATACTGTTACATAAAACTGTCCATTTAGGATTATGTTAAATACTGTTACATAAAACTGTCCATTTAGGATGATGTTAAATACTGTTACATAAAACTGTCCATTTAGGATCATGTTAAATACTGTTACATAAAACTGTCCATTTAGGATCATGTTAAATACTGTTACATAAAACTGTCCATTTAGGATTATGTTGAATACTGTTACATAGAACTGTCCATTTAGGATCGTATTAAATACTGTTACATAAAACTGTCCATTTAGGATTATGTTAAATACTGTTACATAAAACTGTTCATTTAGGATTATGTTAAATACTGTTACATAAAACTGTCCATTTAGGATCGTATTAAATACTGTTACATAAAACTGTCCATTTAGGATTATGTTAAATACTGTTACATAAAACTGTCCATTTAGGATTATGTTAAATACTGTTACATAAAACTGTCCATTTAGGATTATGTTAAATACTGTTACATAAAACTGTCCATTTAGGATCATGTTAAATACTGTTACATAAAACTGTCCATTTAGGATTATGTTAAATACTGTTACATAAAACTGTCCATTTAGAATTATGTTAAATACTGTTACATAAAACTGTCCATTTAGGATTATGTTAAATACTGTTACATAAAACTGTCCATTTAGGATTATGTTAAATACTGTTACATAAAACTGTCCATTTAGGATTATGTTAAATACTGTTACATAAAACTGTCCATTTAGGATTATGTTAAATACTGTTACATAAAACTGTCCATTTAGGATTATGTTAAATACTGTTACATAAAACTGTCCATTTAGGATTATGTTAAATACTGTTACATAAAACTGTCCATTTAGGATTATGTTAAATACTGTTACATAAAACTGTCCATTTAGGATTATGTTAAATACTGTTACATAAAACTGTCCATTTAGGATTATGTTAAATACTGTTACATAAAACTGTCCATTTGGGATCATGTTAAATACTGTTACATAAACCTGTCCATTTAGGATTATGTTAAATACTGTTACATAAAACTGTCCATTTAGGATTATGTTAAATACTGTTACATAAAACTGTTCATTTAGGATTATGTTAAATACTGTTACATAAAACTGTCCATTTAGGATCGTATTAAATACTGTTACATAAAACTGTCCATTTAGGATTATGTTAAATACTGTTACATAAAACTGTCCATTTAGGATTATGTTAAATACTGTTACATAAAACTGTCCATTTAGGATTATGTTAAATACTGTTACATAAAACTGTCCATTTAGGATCATGTTAAATACTGTTACATAAAACTGTCCATTTAGGATTATGTTAAATACTGTTACATAAAACTGTCCATTTAGAATTATGTTAAATACTGTTACATAAAACTGTCCATTTAGGATTATGTTAAATACTGTTACATAAAACTGTCCATTTAGGATTATGTTAAATACTGTTACATAAAACTGTCCATTTAGGATTATGTTAAATACTGTTACATAAAACTGTCCATTTAGGATTATGTTAAATACTGTTACATAAAACTGTCCATTTAGGATTATGTTAAATACTGTTACATAAAACTGTCCATTTAGGATTATGTTAAATACTGTTACATAAAACTGTCCATTTAGGATTATGTTAAATACTGTTACATAAAACTGTCCATTTAGGATTATGTTAAATACTGTTACATAAAACTGTCCATTTAGGATTATGTTAAATACTGTTACATAAAACTGTCCATTTAGGATCATGTTAAATACTGTTACATAAACCTGTCCATTTAGGATTATGTTAAATACTGTTACATAAAACTGTCCATTTAGGATTATGTTAAATACTGTTACATAAAACTGTCCATTTAGGATCATGTTAAATACTGTTACATAAAACTGTCCATTTAGGATCATGTTAAATACTGTTACATAAAACTGTCCATTTAGGATTATGTTAAATACTGTTACATAAAACTGTCCATTTAGGATTATGTTAAATACTGTTACATAAAACTGTCCATTTAGGATTATGTTAAATACTGTTACATAAAACTGTCCATTTAGGATTATGTTAAATACTGTTACATAAAACTGTCCATTTAGGATCATGTTAAATACTGTTACATAAAACTATCCATTTAGGATTATGTTAAATACTGTTACATAAAACTGTCCTTTTAGGATTATCTTAAATACTGTTACATAAAACTGTCCATTTAGGATCATGTTAAATATTGTTACATAAAACTGTCCATTTAGGATTATGTTAAATACTGTTACATAAAACTGTCCATTTAGGATTATGTTAAATACTGTTACATAAAACTGTCCATTTAGGATTATGTTAAATACTGTTACATAAAACTGTCCATTTAGGATTATGTTAAATACTGTTACATAAAACTGTCCATTTAGGATCATGTTAAATACTGTTACATAAAACTATCCATTTAGGATTATGTTAAATACTGTTACATAAAACTGTCCATTTAGGATTATCTTAAATACTGTTACATAAAAGTGTCCATTTAGGATCATGTTAAATACTGTTACATAAAACTGTCCATTTAAGATCATGTTAAATACTGTTACATAAAACTGTCCATTTAGGATTATGTTAAATACTGTTACATAAAACTGTCCATTTAGGATTATGTTAAATACTGTTACATAAAACTGTCAATTTAGGATTATGTTAAATACTGTTACATAAAACTGTCCATTTAGGATTATGTTAAATACTGTTACATAAAACTGTCCATTTAGGATTATGTTAAATACTGTTACATAAAACTGTCCATTTAGGATTATGTTAAATACTGTTACATAAAACTGTCCATTTAGGATTATGTTAAATACTGTTACATAAAACTGTCCATTTAGGATTATGTTAAATACTGTTACATACAACTGTCCATTTAGTATTATGTTAAATACTGTTACATAAAACTGTCCATTTAGGATCATGTTAAATACTGTTACATAAAACTATCCATTTAGGATTATATCATGTTAAATACTGTTACATACAACTGTCCATTTAGGATCATGTTAAATACTGTTACATAAAACTGTCCATTTAGGATCATGTTAAATACTGTTACATAAAACTGTCCATTTAGGATTATGTTAAATACTGTTACATAAAACTGTCCATTTAGAATTATGTTAAATACTGTTACATAAAACTGTCCATTTAGGATTATGTTAAATACTGTTACATAAAACTGTCCATTTAGGATTATGTTAAATACTGTTACATAAAACTGTCCATTTAGGATTATGTTAAATACTGTTACATAAAACTGTCCATTTAGGATTATGTTAAATACTGTTACATAAAACTGTCCATTTAGGATTATGTTAAATACTGTTACATAAAACTGTCCATTTAGGATTATGTTAAATACTGTTACATAAAACTGTCCATTTAGGATTATGTTAAATACTGTTACATAAAACTGTCCATTTAGGATTATGTTAAATACTGTTACATAAAACTGTCCATTTAGGATTATGTTAAATACTGTTACATAAAACTGTCCATTTAGGATCATGTTAAATACTGTTACATAAACCTGTCCATTTAGGATTATGTTAAATACTGTTACATAAAACTGTCCATTTAGGATTATGTTAAATACTGTTACATAAAACTGTCCATTTAGGATCATGTTAAATACTGTTACATAAAACTGTCCATTTAGGATCATGTTAAATACTGTTACATAAAACTGTCCATTTAGGATTATGTTAAATACTGTTACATAAAACTGTCCATTTAGGATTATGTTAAATACTGTTACATAAAACTGTCCATTTAGGATTATGTTAAATACTGTTACATAAAACTGTCCATTTAGGATTATGTTAAATACTGTTACATAAAACTGTCCATTTAGGATCATGTTAAATACTGTTACATAAAACTATCCATTTAGGATTATGTTAAATACTGTTACATAAAACTGTCCTTTTAGGATTATCTTAAATACTGTTACATAAAACTGTCCATTTAGGATCATGTTAAATATTGTTACATAAAACTGTCCATTTAGGATTATGTTAAATACTGTTACATAAAACTGTCCATTTAGGATTATGTTAAATACTGTTACATAAAACTGTCCATTTAGGATTATGTTAAATACTGTTACATAAAACTGTCCATTTAGGATTATGTTAAATACTGTTACATAAAACTGTCCATTTAGGATCATGTTAAATACTGTTACATAAAACTATCCATTTAGGATTATGTTAAATACTGTTACATAAAACTGTCCATTTAGGATTATCTTAAATACTGTTACATAAAAGTGTCCATTTAGGATCATGTTAAATACTGTTACATAAAACTGTCCATTTAAGATCATGTTAAATACTGTTACATAAAACTGTCCATTTAGGATTATGTTAAATACTGTTACATAAAACTGTCCATTTAGGATTATGTTAAATACTGTTACATAAAACTGTCAATTTAGGATTATGTTAAATACTGTTACATAAAACTGTCCATTTAGGATTATGTTAAATACTGTTACATAAAACTGTCCATTTAGGATTATGTTAAATACTGTTACATAAAACTGTCCATTTAGGATTATGTTAAATACTGTTACATAAAACTGTCCATTTAGGATTATGTTAAATACTGTTACATAAAACTGTCCATTTAGGATTATGTTAAATACTGTTACATACAACTGTCCATTTAGTATTATGTTAAATACTGTTACATAAAACTGTCCATTTAGGATCATGTTAAATACTGTTACATAAAACTATCCATTTAGGATTATATCATGTTAAATACTGTTACATACAACTGTCCATTTAGGATCATGTTAAATACTGTTACATAAAACTGTCCATTTAGGATCATGTTAAATACTGTTACATAAAACTGTCCATTTAGGATTATGTTAAATACTGTTATATAAAACTGTCCATTTAGGATTATGTTAAATACTGTTACATAAAACTGTCCATTTAGGATTATGTTAAATACTGTTACATAAAACTGTCCATTTAGGATCATGTTAAATACTGTTACATAAAACTGTCCATTTAGGATTATGTTAAATACTGTTACATAAAACTGTCCATTTAGGATTATGTTAAATACTGTTATATAAAACTGTCCATTTAGAATTATGTTAAATACTGTTACATAAAACTGTCCATTTAGGATTATGTTAAATACTGTTACATAAAACTGTCCATTTAGGATTATGTTAAATACTGTTACATAAAACTGTTCATTTAGGATTATGTTAAATACTGTTACATAAAACTGTCCATTTAGGATTATGTTAAATACTGTTACATAAAACTTTCCATTTAGGATTATCTTAAATACTGTTACATAAAACTGTCCATTTAGGATTATGTTAAATACTGTTACATAAAACTGTCCATTTAGGATCATGTTAAATACTGTTACATAAAACTATCCATTTAGGATTATATCATGTTAAATACTGTTACATACAACTGTCCATTTAGGATCATGTTAAATACTGTTATATAAAACTGTCCATTTAGGATTATGTTAAATACTGTTACATAAAACTGTCCATTTAGGATTATGTTAAATACTGTTACATAAAACTGTCCATTTAGGATTATGTTAAATACTGTTACATAAAACTGTCCATTTAGGATGATGTTAAATACTGTTACATAAAACTGTCCATTTAGGATTATGTTAAATACTGTTACATAAAACTGTCCATTTAGGATCATGTTAAATACTGTTACATAAAACTATCCATTTAGGATTATATCATGTTAAATACTGTTACATACAACTGTCCATTTAGGATCATGTTAAATACTGTTATATAAAACTGTCCATTTAGGATTATGTTAAATACTGTTACATAAAACTGTCCATTTAGGATTATGTTAAATACTGTTACATAAAACTGTCCATTTAGGATGATGTTAAATACTGTTACATAAAACTGTCCATTTAGGATCATGTTAAATACTGTTACATAAAACTGTCCATTTAGGATCATGTTAAATACTGTTACATAAAACTGTCCATTTAGGATTATGTTGAATACTGTTACATAGAACTGTCCATTTAGGATCGTATTAAATACTGTTACATAAAACTGTCCATTTAGGATTATGTTAAATACTGTTACATAAAACTGTTCATTTAGGATTATGTTAAATACTGTTACATAAAACTGTCCATTTAGGATCGTATTAAATACTGTTACATAAAACTGTCCATTTAGGATTATGTTAAATACTGTTACATAAAACTGTCCATTTAGGATTATGTTAAATACTGTTACATAAAACTGTCCATTTAGGATTATGTTAAATACTGTTACATAAAACTGTCCATTTAGGATCATGTTAAATACTGTTACATAAAACTGTCCATTTAGGATTATGTTAAATACTGTTACATAAAACTGTCCATTTAGAATTATGTTAAATACTGTTACATAAAACTGTCCATTTAGGATTATGTTAAATACTGTTACATAAAACTGTCCATTTAGGATTATGTTAAATACTGTTACATAAAACTGTCCATTTAGGATTATGTTAAATACTGTTACATAAAACTGTCCATTTAGGATTATGTTAAATACTGTTACATAAAACTGTCCATTTAGGATTATGTTAAATACTGTTACATAAAACTGTCCATTTAGGATTATGTTAAATACTGTTACATAAAACTGTCCATTTAGGATTATGTTAAATACTGTTACATAAAACTGTCCATTTAGGATTATGTTAAATACTGTTACATAAAACTGTCCATTTAGGATTATGTTAAATACTGTTACATAAAACTGTCCATTTGGGATCATGTTAAATACTGTTACATAAACCTGTCCATTTAGGATTATGTTAAATACTGTTACATAAAACTGTCCATTTAGGATTATGTTAAATACTGTTACATAAAACTGTCCATTTAGGATCATGTTAAATACTGTTACATAAAACTGTCCATTTAGGATCATGTTAAATACTGTTACATAAAACTGTCCATTTAGGATTATGTTAAATACTGTTACATAAAACTGTCCATTTAGGATTATGTTAAATACTGTTACATAAAACTGTCCATTTAGGATTATGTTAAATACTGTTACATAAAACTGTCCATTTAGGATTATGTTAAATACTGTTACATAAAACTGTCCATTTAGGATCATGTTAAATACTGTTACATAAAACTATCCATTTAGGATTATGTTAAATACTGTTACATAAAACTGTCCTTTTAGGATCATGTTAAATACTGTTACATAAAACTGTCCATTTAGGATCATGTTAAATACTGTTACATAAAACTGTCCATTTAGGATTATGTTAAATACTGTTACATAAAACTGTCCATTTAGGATTATGTTAAATACTGTTACATGAAACTGTCCATTTAGGATTATGTTAAATACTGTTACATAAAACTGTCCATTTAGGATTATGTTAAATACTGTTACATAAAACTCTCCATTTAGGATCATGTTAAATACTGTTACATAAAGCTATCCATTTAGGATTATGTTAAATACTGTTACATAAAACTGTCCATTTAGGATTATCTTAAATACTGTTACATAAAAGTGTCCATTTAGGATCATGTTAAATACTGTTACATAAAACTGTCCATTTAAGATCATGTTAAATACTGTTACATAAAACTGTCCATTTAGGATTATGTTAAATACTGTTACATAAAACTGTCCATTTAGGATTATGTTAAATACTGTTACATAAAACTGTCAATTTAGGATTATGTTAAATACTGTTACATAAAACTGTCCATTTAGGATTATGTTAAATACTGTTACATAAAACTGTCCATTTAGGATTATGTTAAATACTGTTACATAAAACTGTCCATTTAGGATTATGTTAAATACTGTTACATAAAACTGTCCATTTAGGATTATGTTAAATACTGTTACATAAAACTGTCCATTTAGGATTATGTTAAATACTGTTACATACAACTGTCCATTTAGTATTATGTTAAATACTGTTACATAAAACTGTCCATTTAGGATCATGTTAAATACTGTTACATAAAACTATCCATTTAGGATTATATCATGTTAAATACTGTTACATACAACTGTCCATTTAGGATCATGTTAAATACTGTTACATAAAACTGTCCATTTAGGATCATGTTAAATACTGTTACATAAAACTGTCCATTTAGGATTATGTTAAATACTGTTATATAAAACTGTCCATTTAGGATTATGTTAAATACTGTTACATAAAACTGTCCATTTAGGATTATGTTAAATACTGTTACATAAAACTGTCCATTTAGGATCATGTTAAATACTGTTACATAAAACTGTCCATTTAGGATTATGTTAAATACTGTTACATAAAACTGTCCATTTAGGATTATGTTAAATACTGTTATATAAAACTGTCCATTTAGAATTATGTTAAATACTGTTACATAAAACTGTCCATTTAGGATTATGTTAAATACTGTTACATAAAACTGTCCATTTAGGATTATGTTAAATACTGTTACATAAAACTGTTCATTTAGGATTATGTTAAATACTGTTACATAAAACTGTCCATTTAGGATTATGTTAAATACTGTTACATAAAACTTTCCATTTAGGATTATCTTAAATACTGTTACATAAAAATGTCCATTTAGGATTATGTTAAATACTGTTACATAAAACTGTCCATTTAGGATCATGTTAAATACTGTTACATAAAACTATCCATTTAGGATTATATCATGTTAAATACTGTTACATACAACTGTCCATTTAGGATCATGTTAAATACTGTTATATAAAACTGTCCATTTAGGATTATGTTAAATACTGTTACATAAAACTGTCCATTTAGGATTATGTTAAATACTGTTACATAAAACTGTCCATTTAGGATTATGTTAAATACTGTTACATAAAACTGTCCATTTAGGATGATGTTAAATACTGTTACATAAAACTGTCCATTTAGGATTATGTTAAATACTGTTACATAAAACTGTCCATTTAGGATCATGTTAAATACTGTTACATAAAACTATCCATTTAGGATTATATCATGTTAAATACTGTTACATACAACTGTCCATTTAGGATCATGTTAAATACTGTTATATAAAACTGTCCATTTAGGATTATGTTAAATACTGTTACATAAAACTGTCCATTTAGGATCATGTTAAATACTGTTACATAAAACTGTCCATTTAGGATCATGTTAAATACTGTTGTATTTCACAGAAAACAAATGAAAATGAACAAGAGAGCATGTTATTAAAATTAAAACCACATTATTTGGCAAAACTGAGCAAAGACACAACATACAAAAGCTTATAAGCAGGGTGAAGGACATTATAATTTTGGGGATGGACATTACAGTTTTGGGGAAGGAGATTTCATATTTTTGAAATTTTACAATTTAATTTAATTTTATAATTGTTCTTGAGAAGAAATTTCTGAAAAGAAAAGTGAATAAAAAAATTTGTTTTGGTTGAAAACAAAATAAATAACATTAACACAAGAGATTTATGTACTTGATCTGGTATTATTTGCACAAGTTGGTCATAAATAATGTATTAACATATTAAATTCAGCATGTACAGAGGTATGGGAAAGTGTAATAAATCCTGAAATAGTGATAGTTTATGAAAATTTACAATAAAATGTAATTATTAACAAGATTACAGTTTGATTTTTGATGAACATTATACAAAATAGCATGAATTCATGGTAAGACCAAAATATGTTTACGTGTAAAGAAGTTGAATATCAGCCTATCATAGTTATTATTACTGTATTTTATTAAAACAATTTCGTTTTTAATCAGCAAAACACTGTAAAAATAAAATGGCTCTTCTAATCATACTTTCATTATACACCAGAAAACTTCCCACTTACATATTAGCAAATATATCTAAAGCTTTGATTAATCACTATACATATTTAACGTTTAAGTTCAATAGAAGCATATTAAACAAAACTGATAACTTTATGACTTACATCCTGAAACTTTCATGTGATTATTGAAATATAGGTACATTGTGATTATTGAAATATAGGTACATTGTGATTATTGAAATATAGGTACATTGTGATTATGGAAATATTGGTACATTGTGATTATTTAAATATAGGTACATTGTGATTATTGAAATATAGGTACATTGTGATAATTGAAATATAGGTACATTGTGTGTATCCATTACACATATTAGGTACATTGCCTTCAAGCAGTACAACTAGGTACATTGTAGTCTTACAGTACACCTAGGGAAATTGTGTATTGGTACATTTTTATATGCAGTACATTGAGAACATATAGTACCACAAGGTATATTCTCTAGTTGTACCTTGTTTGTATACAGTATAACTAGTTACATTGTTTATACACAGTACATGGTATATATTCAGTTCATCTAGGTATAGTGTATATATACAGTACAACTACATGTGTATATACATTTGTATATATGGTACTACTGTAGAACCTGTCTTGAAAGACCATCCCTTATGCCAAAAAGTAATGGTCTCTCAAGAGAGGTGGTCTCTCATAACAGGTCATAATATTATATAATCAGTAAATCTGTGCATTGAGATTCTGGTCTCCAGAACAGGTGGTCTCTCATAGCAGTGGTCTCTCAAGACAAGTTTTACTGTATTACGTACATTGTATATATACAGTACAAGTTTGTACTTTGTGTATTAACAGGATATATATATATATATATATATATATATATATATAATTCAGAAATCTCAGAAACGCTTAATTACGCACATTTGGACTCAAATATTTGGTCAGGGACACAGAAAATCACCTGTGTAGGAGTCCTCCATACGCAAACAAATAGCTGGGTGGAAAATTCAGAGATTTGCCAATCTTACTTAAACAACCTACTGAATGAGAATATGTTGATTACCTTATCATTTTAGCTGTGCTGATTTTTACATTGACAGAATTCAGTGGTTCAAAGACTTCAACCAGCATCATGGATGGGAAAATGTGCTGAAATTTACAACGACTGAATTCAGAGATTTAATGATCCAGCGATGTACAGTACATGTGGTTATTAGAATATTATACGAGTACACCAACACTTTAGCTTCCATTTTTGTGTTCATTTATGATAGTAGCCAATAGATAGTGCATTCGACCTTAAAATCAAGACATATCAAGGATTGGACAAAGTTTTTGGAATGCGCCCATTCATTGGATTGAGAAAAATCAGTCTCACCCTGTGTGTACCCTGTGTATACAATACAATAAATAAATTATATATACCGGTATATATATATATATATATATATATATATATATATATATATATATATATATATATATATATATATATATACATATATATATATATATATATATATATATATATATAGAGAGAGAGAGAGAGAGAGAGAGAGAGAGAGAGAGATAGAGAGAGTACAATTAGATATGGTATTTGTACACAGTATAATTAATATGTACATAATGTGGATATAAAGTACATCTAGGCAAATTGTGTATATACAATGAAAATATGCAAAGGTACTTTGTGTATGTATAGTACAGCTAGATACTTTGTGTATGTATAGTACAGCTAGGTACTTTGTGTATGTATAGTACAGCTAGGTACTTTGTGTATGTATAGCACATCAAGGTACTTTGTGTATGTATAGTACAGCTAGGTACTTTGTGTATGTAAAGTACAGCTAGGTACTTTGTGTATGTATAGTACAGCTAGGTACTTTGTGTATGCATAGTACAGTTAGGTACTTTGTGTATGTATAGTACAGCAAGGTACTTTGTGTATGTATAGTACAGCTAGGTACTTTGTGTACGTATGGTACATCAAGGTACTTTGTGTATGTATAGTACAGCTAGGTACTTTGTGTACGTATGGTACATCAAGGTACTTTGTGTATGTATAGTACAGCTAGGTACTTTGTGTATGTATAGTACAGCTAGGTACTTTGTGTATGTATAGTACAGCTAGGTACTTTATGTATGTATAGTACAGCTAGGTACTTTGTGTATGTATAGTACAGCTAGGTACTTTGTGTATAGACAGTACAGCTAGGTACTTTGTGTATGTATAGTACAGCTAGGTACTTTGTGTATGTATAGTACAGCTAGGTATTTTGTGTATGTATAGTACAGCTAGGTACTTTGTGTATGTATAGTACAGCTAGGTACTTTGTGTATGTATAGTACAGCTAGGTACTTTGTGTATGTATAGTACATCCAGGTACTTTGTGTACATATGGTACAGCTAGTTACTTTGTGTATGTATAGTACAGCTAGGTATTTTGTGTATGTATAGTACAGCTAGGTACTTTGTGTATGTATAGTACAACTAGGTACTTTGTGTATGTATAGTACAGTTAGGTACTTTGTGTATAAACAGTACAGCTAGGTACTTTGTGTATGTATAGTACAGCTAGGTACTTTGTGTACATATAGTACAGCTAGGTACTTTGTGTATGTATAGTACAGCTAGGTACTTTGTGTATGTATAGTACAGTTAGGTACTTTGTGTATAAACAGTACAGCTAGGTACTTTGTGTATGTATAGTACAGCTAGGTACTTTGTGTATGTATGGTACAGCTAGGTACTTTGTGTATGTATAGTACAGCTAGGTACTTTGTGTATGTATAGTACAGCTAGGTACTTTGTGTATGTATAGTACAGCTAGGTATTTTGTGTATGTATAGTACAGCTAGGTACTTTGTGTCTATATAGTACAGCTAGGTACTTTGTGTATGTATAGTACAGCTAGGTACTTTGTGTATGTATAGTACAGCAAGGTGCTTTGTGTATGTATAGTACAGCTAGGTACTTTGTGTATATATAGTACAGCTAGGTACATGTACTTTGTGTATGTACAGTACAGCTAGGTACTTTGTGTACGTATAGTACAGTTAGGTACTTTGTGTATGTATAGTACAGCTAGGTACTTTGTGTATGTATAGTACAGCTAGATACTTTGTGTATATACAGTACATCTAGGTAAATTGTGTATATACAGTACAGCTAGGTAAATTGTGTATATACAGTACAGCTAGGTAAATTGTGTATACATGTTAGATCTAGTTGTATTGTTTGTATACAGTATAACCTGGTGTGTATCTATACTTTGTAAATACAGTAAATAAAGTAGAGAACAACATGGAAAGTTAGTGAATTTATACTTTAAGTTGTATTTGTCAAATTGAACAAGTTCCACATTTCATTCATTGAATTTGATTTTATAATTAATAGCATTTATATTTGTACTGTCTCTAATTTTCTTTTGAGATTCTGTTATAAATTAGTGATCCTGACTTTTCTTGACTTCTTTATTGATCATTATAAAGTCCAGTCAATGGAATGTAGGTCATTGTGACATTTCTTTGTTTACTTGTATACCCATTTTTCTTTATACCAATAATTTGATTTCCTCAATGCCTTGCCAATTATTTTCATACATTACAAGTTGTCAGAAGATCTAAACATGGATTGATTACCTCAGCCAGAATTAGAGTTTAGCAATGGAAGATCTAAACATAGATTGATTCCCTATTTAGAGTTTAGCAATGGAAGATCTCAACATAGACTGATTCCCTATTTAGAGTTTAGCAATGGAAGATCTCAACATAGACTGATTCCCTATTTAGAGTTTAGCAATGGAAGATCTCAACATAGACTGATTCCCTATTTAGAGTTTAGCAATGGAAGATCTAAACATAGACTGATTGCCTATTTAGAGTTTAGCAATGGAAGATCTAAACATACACTGATTGCCTATTTAGAGTTTAGCAATGGAAGATCTAAACATACACTGATTGCCTATTTAGAGTTTAGCAGTGGAAGGTTATGGCACAGCTGATCTGGTTCTGTATGGGCTTTAACAAAAAAATCATTTTCTCATTCAATGGGTTAAACATCTCAAATTAATTCTGAAAGTTTGTTGAGTCTTTAATGTTTGTACTTAAAACTGAATGTGCACTTGTTTTATCTTTGCTTTTGCAGGTCTCTGTTTGTATGGTATAATAAGAAATTGATGGACAGACCTAGCTCCAGCAGGAGTCCTGTTTTTATGGTATGTATTTATTTGGTGTCAAGCACTTAAAATTTGCATATTTGCATTTGCACTTTGAATTGTCCCAGTTAGCCAGATTAACAGCTGTTGAAGCCCCTCCAAAAGGAGGATCTTGATGTTCTCGCATCCCTAACAGCATTCGCCCTTCAGGTAGTGGGTTGTTCCTTCCTGTTGGGGAGGTAGAGTACTGCTACCATATGGTACTCCTTCCCTTGAAGTAGGTTAAGCACTGTGATTGCACCCTACTGTAGAGGAGGCTGACCACCAAAACTATTAGTTGCACCCTCCCTTTAAGGTTGTTGAGCACCGGGCTACTCTGTCATCAGGGAGGTTAAAAACCACAGTACATATTGTGCCTATGGCTCTTTTCATTAGGGACACAGCAGCAGAGAGGGTGAGCTGGACAACATTTTTAACCAAGTTTTCACTGAAATCAGGCTTCTACGGCCAAGATGTGGTGAATCGGATACAAGTTTTCAATGAAATCAGGCAAATAAATCATTGAAAAATCAATGAAATCAGGCAAAAAATAATAATGAAAAATCAATGAAATCAATGAAATCAATCTCCATCGTAAAATCTTCGATTTTCAACCGAATATTTGATCCAGTCCGATACGATATCGTGTTCGAGGGTCATGTAAATTTATTGTTATAAATCCGTGTGGGGTAGACTGAGCATGACTAAAGAAATTTCGAAATTGATTGAAGTCCATATCAGAACACCATGTCTGCCAAATATTTTGTAGCGTATGTGTATCAACTCCATTAAACACACACAACACATTACAATTATCGCGAATCACTTTTGGAATCTGAGTGTAGCGTTGAGTGACATAGATCACATCCGTGTTTTTGTGTCTGCCTCGGGAAAATATTCTAGCAGGATTTTTTTGTTTATCTAACATTACATCGTCGTATACAACTAAATTGTTGATACTTCCATCGAGGTCTTCTACTGATGGTGCTTCGTCAATATCTGTAATAAATTCAATAATATTCTCACCAGCAATCTCTGAAGCGTTTTCATTAAAATCTTTTAGCACTTCATAGCATCGTTGGTCGTCTACGCTAGGGGCAATTAAATACAACTTATCCCACTTCATCCATCTCATTATTAAATTGAGCAACAATTGCGTCTTGCCGGATCCAGATGGCCCGATTATAATTGCGCGGATAGAGTTTGGTAGTGCTGCATGATGCTTAACTGGTTCTCTTGTTTTAGTCGCTGAAAAATCAATTATATTCATATCTCTATACATAAATTATGGATCTATATTGTGTGAAGTGTAAGGCGCGTACTGGCACAGATGACTTGACGACGATTACAACAAAAAATAACCGATCAGCGCTTTCTGGTAAATGCGTACAATGTAGTACAAAGAAATTTAGATTTGTTTCTAAACCCAAGGAACCTTTAAAAAAAAACGAGGAGGTGATATCGCTGCCAAATTAGCAAAACTCCCTGGAACCCCATGGGCAAAATACCCCGGAGAAAAACACCCTCCAGGATATAGCTACTGTGGCCCCGGAACACGATTAGATATCAGACTCAATGATCAAAATCAGCCCCGACCCGGTGAAGAACCAATAAACGCCATTGATAAAGCCTGTCACCTTCATGATGTGGCTTATAAAAGCAGCAATCTGCAACACAGGCATCTAGCAGATGTGAAATTAATTCATGCGTTAAATGCTATTCCTGATAAATCCTTCAAAGAAAAGTTGGCTTCATTTTTGATAAAATCGGCTATGAAAAGTAAATTGATGTTAGGTGCTGGTAATTAATAACATCATGGAATCTATTTATTATTCCCCAAGAGGATACTGGAGGGGTAAATCAGCAATCCATAAACTCGCTAGCGCTGCAAAAGTGAAAAAAAACACTGCGGCTCATTGGTTATCCAAACAGGCACTATGGCAAATTTATCTACCACCGCCTAAACAAATTAATGTCTCGCATTTTGATGTAACCGGACCCAATGAAGTTCATCAGGCTGATCTATTATTTTTGCCACATGACCACGGTTACAAGTACGCATTAACCGTAGTTGATATTGCAAGTCGATACAAAGAAGCAGAACCGTTAAAAACAAAATCGGCCACTGAAGTAGCTTCTGCATTTGAAAGGATTTATCGAAGGGGTCCTCTGCGTTGGCCAAATCTATTACAAATTGATCCCGGCAAAGAATTTCAGGGTGCAGTGTTATCTACAATGAAATATCACAATGTCACTATCAGACGGGGGCATACTGCACTGCATCGTGATCAGGCAATTGTAGAACGGTTTAATAAAACCCTTGCTGAGCGGTTATTTGGATATCAATACGCAAAAGAATTCATCCAAGAAAAGAATGGGTTAAAAGGTTACCAGCTGTGATTACTGCACTGAATAACGAGATTACTAGAACAATCAACATGAAACCTATCAATGCGATTAAAAAGAAGTCAATACCTGAAATGGAAATTCAAAAAGATTTTAGCGTTTCCCAACCAATTCTTGGTAGTAATGTCATTGTGAGGTATTTATATGAACCAGGAGAGCTTGAGGGTGGCAGAAAAAGAGCTACTGATCCTATTTGGAGTGTTACTACACACAAGATATCTAGTATAACACGATCTACGGGTAGACCTCCAATCTATAAACTGGATTCAACTGCCCCTCAACGGGGTTTTACTAGACAACAATTACAAATAATACCCGAGGACACTCAATTGCCACCGCATGGTCTTAACTAGCACCCTTGCGTCTATTGCACTCAAGACAAGTCAACATCACATTATTTCTGACATGACCGAGATTGTTATTTTTTCTGTCAACGGTGAATTGGCGAGGATCTTTATCCGAATACTGCCAACGCATTATACAATTGCAACTTGCGCAGTGATTATTCTGTTGTTTCTTCAAAGTGATTAATAATTCAGCATCAATATCAAATTCTCGTTGTTTTTTTTTTGTCCTGTTGTTTGTAACCGGAGAGTTTTTTATCAATAATATCATTATCGTCACCAATGATTTCATCATCGTCACCAATGATTTCATCATCGAAAACAATTCTTCGAAGTTGATTTATTTTTCGTACTCTGGATACTGAATCAGGATTCCAAACCGGGAATTTTGACTGGAATTGACAAACCATACTACGAAAGATCTTACCCTGTAACAGCAGTTGTTTACGGGATCTATCCGCTCAATGAAAAACCTGATATTGCAAAACTAGCACCCATGAAATATTCGACAGGGCTCAATTGTGTAGCAGAACGAATAATGGAACACTTCACAAATGCGTCCCGGGGAAATAAACTAACTGATCTAAGACGAAAAAAAATAACCGAATGGGAATTAACGGTAAAAGAGCATGGGGCAACAATTCAGGATATAATTAAATTAGAAACATCATTGAGATTTCCAATATCAGTAAGAACAATCACCGGAGAAGTATTAAAAGAACCGAAATATCAATCAAAAAAAGGAAACCCAATTGAAATTATTGATCATAACGAACACGCGTGGTCATCTGCAGTAACAATATTCCCACGGGATAGAACCGTAAAATATCTATCCCACACCGAAGAGTTTTTTTCAAAGCAGAAATTATTTGATGCTATTTACCATTTGAGTAAAAACGATCCCGTGTCAATGTGGCTATTTCATAGTACTTCAGACGAAGAATGTAGATTTGATCAGTTTGTAAGACCCAACGGAGAATTGTACCGCACTGAAGAACTGCATAATCAAATGAAACAACTAGCTAGTGAGTTTTCTGGAGACGGAGAAGACAACGATCAATTATTAGCAAACTGTTTTACAGTACCATCAATTGCAGCACATTTTGCTAGAAAGAAAAACGCGTGGAAACCAACACGAAGTGAGTTCTTATCAGATGTCAAATTGTCTTGTCTTGAATACGGCCATGGAGGATTATGGAATACAAAATACACCGCTGATACCGTTATTTCAGTTGATATGATTGCGTGTTATCCAGGAAGTTTTCTTGGGTATGGAGAATGCGAGAAATATTTCAAACGATTTGGACACCCTACACACGAAATGACCCGTGTTGCTATTAATGGACCACTGCCTGATTTTGATTTAACCGGATTCGCTTGTGTAGTATCATTTGAAATGGCTGAAGGGCTTCATCCGTGTAGTTATCTTTGGATTGGTAAACACATGTCTGAAAAACACTGGATGCCAATAGTGTTATTACGGTATATGCTTGATTGTAAGATGTTAAAATCATTAATTGTCAGTGAAGCAATTATATCTTATCGAGCACAGAAATCAGTCTGGTTACCCCAACCTGATCTAGAAAAAATAATTAGCGAAGAGCGAAAACTGTTTCCTGATTTTAATGAACAACAAATCATGGATTGGTCCAAACAGTTATTTGAAATCAGAAACAATGAAGCAAAAGATCTCAGTAGAAGAATAATTGGTAAATTTACCCAAGGTGGCAAAGATGATAATACGAGATATTCTTCACGATTGATTATAGACAACGCTGAATACGATTTTGTAATGGCGGATTTAACGAATAAAGGCCTATATGTCAATCGTAAAGACGCATTTATGTCCGATGGAACCAAATTGGGTACAATTGTTACTTACACTGATGGATACAATCCGCAGTACACACATTTGAGAGCTTCTATGCTCGGTTATGCTTCTATTAATTTATTTTCAATGATTAATAAATTTCCTACCACCGCAGTTAGAGTTGCCACTGATTCATTTTACATAAATAGCAAAATGACTGATTTTAAGGCTACTGGCAACGAGAATTGGGGATCATGGAGAATTAAGAAAGAAATGATTCATGATTATATTCCATCAGCAGATGTTACAATTGAAAATAATTATCGGAATCTCAAAGAGATTCAATCAGATTTTTCTAATGCGCCACCGATTTCTGATCCAATATGCCTATATAAAACAGTTTATTTAAACGGCTGTGGTGGGTCAGGAAAAACAACCCGGGCAATTGAGTTATTTCGTGGGAAATCAAACATGATTGTACTAACACCAACACACAGACTTGCAAGAGAAATGATACAGAGAGGGGTAAATGCCTGTACCTATCACAGCTTTTTCCGATGGAAGGGGGATAAATGGACTCCTGAGCGCATGGGAGAGAAATTTATTCCTGAAATCATGATTTGGGATGAAATAGACACAGTGTCCGAAGATGTCTTAAAAATATTTCTTGAGTGGTTGTTATTGAAGAATACAAAAGTCGTCATGTGCGGTGATCACGGCCAACCACCACCATTTGTCGGTGCATCCCCACATGAATGGCTAAAGGGTTTTGTAGACTATTATGAAGAAATTGATACCGATCATAGATCACTTGATGAAAAATTAAAAGAATTTAAGAAATTAATTAGATTACAACCGGATAGAATCCAGTGTGAAATAGCCCGTGAAATAATTTCGGAAACTCCCATGAATGAGTTTTGGGAAATGTGGAGACCAAATGATTTGATCATTGCAAGTAGAAAAATAGTTAGGGATACACTTCAGATGAAATTATTTGAATTGCATAAACAAAAATTTGCAACACTTCCAGTGCCTCTTTGTTATAGGCCTTCGGATACACGAAAACAGAACATTGAAGTTGATATTCCAGGACAGAATGAAAAACAAATTCTGGTATTAAATGATATTGTGCTGGTTGATATCAATGTCGTTGAAGATGCATTGCGTGCTAATAAATCCCCGTGGACGCTAGGATACGCAGCAACAATACACTCTTCACAGGGATTGACTATATCGGATACAATTGTTTGGATGGTAGATAATCGCATAGAATGGTCGAATTTAGTCTATCTTTCAGTATCCAGAGTACGAAAAATAAATCAACTTCGAAGAATTGTTTTCGATGATGAAATCATTGGTGACGATGATGAAATCATTGGTGACGATAATGATATTATTGATAAAAAACTCTCCGGTTACAAACAACAGGACAAAAAAAAAAACAACGAGAATTTGATATTGATGCTGAATTAATAATCACTTTGAAGAAACAACAGAATAATCACTGCGCAAGTTGCAATTGTATAATGCGTTGGCAGTATTCGGATAAAGATCCTCGCCAATTCACCGTTGACAGAAAAAATAACAATCTCGGTCATGTCAGAAATAATGTGATGTTGACTTGTCTTGAGTGCAATAGACGCAAGGGTGCTAGTTAAGACCATGCGGTGGCAATTGAGTGTCCTCGGGTATTATTTGTAATTGTTGTCTAGTAAAACCCCGTTGAGGGGCAGTTGAATCCAGTTTATAGATTGGAGGTCTACCCGTAGATCGTGTTATACTAGATATCTTGTGTGTAGTAACACTCCAAATAGGATCAGTAGCTCTTTTTCTGCCACCCTCAAGCTCTCCTGGTTCATATAAATACCTCACAATGACATTACTACCAAGAATTGGTTGGGAAACGCTAAAATCTTTTTGAATTTCCATTTCAGGTATTGACTTCTTTTTAATCGCATTGATAGGTTTCATGTTGATTGTTCTAGTAATCTCGTTATTCAGTGCAGTAATCACAGCTGGTAACCTTTTAACCCATTCACGGGATCTTTTTTCTTGGATGAATTCTTTTGCGTATTGATATCCAAATAACCGCTCAGCAAGGGTTTTATTAAACCGTTCTACAATTGCCTGATCACGATGCAGTGCAGTATGCCCCCGTCTGATAGTGACATTGTGATATTTCATTGTAGATAACACTGCACCCTGAAATTCTTTGCCGGGATCAATTTGTAATAGATTTGGCCAACGCAGAGGACCCCTTCGATAAATCCTTTCAAATGCAGAAGCTACTTCAGTGGCCGATTTTGTTTTTAACGGTTCTGCTTCTTTGTATCGACTTGCAATATCAACTACGGTTAATGCGTACTTGTAACCGTGGTCATGTGGCAAAAATAATAGATCAGCCTGATGAACTTCATTGGGTCCGGTTACATCAAAATGCGAGACATTAATTTGTTTAGGCGGTGGTAGATAAATTTGCCATAGTGCCTGTTTGGATAACCAATGAGCCGCAGTGGTTTTTTTCACTTTTGCAGCGCTAGCGAGTTTATGGATTGCTGATTTACCCCTCCAGTATCCTCTTGGGGAATAATAAATAGATTCCATGATGTTATTAATTACCAGCACCTAACATCAATTTACTTTTCATAGCCGATTTTATCAAAAATGAAGCCAACTTTTCTTTGAAGGATTTATCAGGAATAGCATTTAACGCATGAATTAATTTCACATCTGCTAGATGCCTGTGTTGCAGATTGCTGCTTTTATAAGCCACATCATGAAGGTGACAGGCTTTATCAATGGCGTTTATTGGTTCTTCACCGGGTCGGGGCTGATTTTGATCATTGAGTCTGATATCTAATCGTGTTCCGGGGCCACAGTAGCTATATCCTGGAAGGTGTTTTTCTCCGGGGTATTTTGCCCATGGGGTTCCAGGGAGTTTTGCTAATTTGGCAGCGATATCACCTCCTCGTTTTTTTTTAAAGGTTCCTTGGGTTTAGAAACAAATCTAAATTTCTTTGTACTACATTGTACGCATTTACCAGAAAGCGCTGATCGGTTATTTTTTGTTGTAATCGTCGTCAAGTCATCTGTGCCAGTACGCGCCTTACACTTCACACAATATAGATCCATAATTTATGTATAGAGATATGAATATAATTGATTTTTCAGCGACTAAAACAAGAGAACCAGTTAAGCATCATGCAGCACTACCAAACTCTATCCGCGCAATTATAATCGGGCCATCTGGATCCGGCAAGACGCAATTGTTGCTCAATTTAATAATGAGATGGATGAAGTGGGATAAGTTGTATTTAATTGCCCCTAGCGTAGACGACCAACGATGCTATGAAGTGCTAAAAGATTTTAATGAAAACGCTTCAGAGATTGCTGGTGAGAATATTATTGAATTTATTACAGATATTGACGAAGCACCATCAGTAGAAGACCTCGATGGAAGTATCAACAATTTAGTTGTATACGACGATGTAATGTTAGATAAACAAAAAAATCCTGCTAGAATATTTTCCCGAGGCAGACACAAAAACACGGATGTGATCTATGTCACTCAACGCTACACTCAGATTCCAAAAGTGATTCGCGATAATTGTAATGTGTTGTGTGTGTTTAATGGAGTTGATACACATACGCTACGAAATATTTGGCAGACATGGTGTTCTGATATGGACTTCAATCAATTTCGAAATTTCTTTAGTCATGCTCAGTCTACCCCACACGGATTTATAACAATAAATTTACATGACCCTCGAACACGATATCGTATCGGACTGGATCAAATATTCGGTTGAAAATCGAAGATTTTACGATGGAGATTGATTTCATTGATTTCATTGATTTTTCATTATTATTTTTTGCCTGATTTCATTGATTTTTCAATGATTTATTTGCCTGATTTCATTGAAAACTTGTATCCGATTCACCACATCTTGGCCGTAGAAGCCTGATTTCAGTGAAAACTTGGTTAAAAATGTTGTCCGGCTCACCCTCTCTGCTGCTGACACAACACATCACACTTAATGCACAGAGTGAATATAAGGTCTTGTCTATCTAACAATCATCAACCTCTTGGTACAGAGACATTGAGCTTTTCCCTCTCCATCTTTCCACTCTGTACAGAATTTACAATACATAGAAGTTAAGCTGTGAATATTATATGGAAGAAAAAAGTAGATCAGTATTTTCCTTATATTTAGAGAATTACTGGAAATGTGCTAATGCTCTTGAAGTCCTTGTGCTTTAAATTAAGCATCATAAATGTACTTAAACGGTTTTCATAATACATTAACTAAAAGTCCCTGTGCCTTAATTAATTACCATGCATATACTCAATTTAAACACAGCTGTTTTCATAATACATTAAACTTAATTAATCACCATGCATATACTCAATTTAAACACAGCTGTTTTCATAATACATTAACTTGAAGTCCCTGTGCCTTAATTAATCACCATACATATACTCAATTTAAACACAGCTGTTTTCATAATACATTAACTTGAAATCCCTGTGCCTTAATTAATCACCATACATATACTCTATTTAAACACAGCTGTTTTCATAATACATTAACTTGAAGTCCCTGTGCCTTAATTAATCACCATACATATACCCAATTTAAACACAGCTGTTTTCATAATACATTAACTTGAAATCCCTGTGCCTTAATTAATCACCATACATATACTCAATTTAAACACAGCTGTTTTCATAATACATTAACTTAATTAATCACCATGCATATACTCAATTTAAACACAGCTGTTTTCATAATACATTAACTTAATTAATCACCATGCATATACTCAATTTAAACACAGCTGTTTTCATAATACATTAACTTGAAATCCCTGTGCCTTAATTAATTACCATACATATACTCTATTTAAACACAGCTGTTTTCATAATACATTAACTTGAAGTCCCTGTGCCTTAATTAATCACCATACATATACTCAATTTAAACACAGCTGTTTTCATAATACATTAACTTGAAGTCCCTGTGCCTTAATTAATCACCATACATATACTCAATTTAAACACAGCTGTTTTCATAATACATTAACTTGAAGTCCCTGTGCCTTAATTAATCACCATACATATACTCAATTTAAACACAGCTGTTTTCATAATACATTAACTAAAAGTCCCTGTGCCTTAATTAATCACCATGCATATACTCAATTTAAACACAGCTGTTTTCATAATACATAAACTTGATGTCCCTGTGCCTTAATTAATCACCATACATATACTCAATTTAAACACAGCTGTTTTCATAATACATTAACTTGAAGTCCCTGTGCCTTAATTAATCACCATACATATACTAAATTTAAACACAGCTGTTTTCATAATACATTAACTTGAAGTCCCTGTGCCTTAATTAATCACCATACATATACTCAATTTAAACACAGCTGTTTTCATAATACATTAACTTGAAGTCCCTGTGCCTTAATTAATCACCATGCATATACTCAATTTAAACACAGCTGTTTTCATAATACATTAACTTGAAGTCCCTGCACCTTAATTAATCACCATGCATATTCTCAATTTAAACACAGCTGTTTTCATAATACATTAACTTGAAGTCCCTGTGCCTTAATTAATCACCATACATATACTCAATTTAAACACAGCTGTTTTCATAATACATTAACTTAATTAATCACCATGCATATACTCAATTTAAACACAGCTGTTTTCATAATTCATTAACTTAAAGTCCCTGCACCTTAATTAATCACCATACATATACTCAATTTAAACACAGCTGTTTTCATAATTCATTAACTTGAAGTCCCTGCGCCTTAATTAATCACCATACATATACTCAATTTAAACACAGCTGTTTTCATAATTCATTAACTTGAAGTCCCTGCGCCTTAATTAATCACCATACATATACTCAATTTAAACACAGCTGTGTTCATAATTCATTAACTTGAAGTCCCTGCGTCTTAATTAATCACCATGCATATACTCAATTTAAACACAGCTGTTTTCATAATGCATTAACTTGAAGTCCCTGTGCCTTAATTAATCACTATACATATACTCAATTTGATTGTATTCTACATTAAATTAAAGTCCCTGTGCTTTTTATTAAAAACACCATACATGTACTTGATTTCAAAATAGCCGTTTTCTCTGTACATTAAATTAAAGTCCCTGTACCTAAACACCATACATGTACTTGATTTCAAAATAGCCGTTTTTTCTGTACATTAAATTGAAATCCTTGTACCTTAAATTAAACACCATACATGTACTTGATTTCAAAATAGCCGTTTTCTCTGTACATTAAATTAAAGTCCCTGTACCTAAACACCATACATGTACTTGATTTCAAAATAGCCGTTTTCTGTGTACATTAAATTGAAATCCTTGTACCTTAAATTAAACACCATACATGTACTTGATTTCAAAATAGCCGTTTTCTCTGTACATTAAATTGAAATCCTTGTACCTTAAATTAAACACCATACATGTACTTGATTTCAAAATAGCCGTTTTCTCTGTACATTAAATTGAAATCCCTGTACCTAAACACCATACATGTACTTGATTTCAAAATAGCCGTTTTCTCTGTACATTAAATTCAAATCCCTGTACCTTAAATTAAATGCCATACATGTACTTGATTTCAAAATAGCTGTTTTCTCTGTACATTAAATTCAAATCCCTGTACCTAAACACCATACATGTACTTGATTTCAAAATAGCTGTTTTCAGTTTACATTAAATTGTCATTAACTTCAAGTCCCAGTATTTTAAAGTAAACACCATTACACCTACTTGACTCTTACACAGCTGTTTTGACTCATTAATATGTTGTTTCAAATACACAGCTGTATTAGACCACATGAAAATACTTAAAGCTATTTTCTTCTTGCTCTTTCAGACATTGATTGTGAAAAGAAACAGTGGCTTGTTGAAATTTCCTATGGATTCATTTCTTACTTATTTTTCCATTTGCTGCTGTTTGATCATGTCAACAGGTAAGCTAATTATCTTTGTCTGGATTTATTTTAATATCATTACAGGAAACATTTGCCTAATGGCAAGGTTTGTATAAATCTTTAGTTGTCTGAGGGCATAATCTAATTAAAAATGTAAGATAATATTTAAGAAAAATTCGGGAAAACGTGATTTAAAACCATGCATGTACTTGTCTGCCACCAGCTTTAAAGCAAGAGTTGATAGTCTGGATTGAATTCCTCGAACTCTGGTTCATTTGCTGCAATGTTCATTAAAATTTGTAGTGTTTTGATTTTAAGAATTCCTCACTGCAGTCTTTAGCACATTGAACTATATCCTCGTTGACTCAACAGAGGATGGGTTCATAAAAAACCATGATAATTAACAGTTTGCATAACAGACTAAGAGAAGGTGTAGTTTTCATTGAGTTCCAAGAATTTCAGATGATGGATCCCGTGACTGCTTGTATGTTCTCATCTTCACTGTGAACTCTCACTTCTGCTCAATGGCAGGATATTCTTCCATATTGAAAATATCTTCAAGAGAATTGAGAAAAACATGCAAGTCTTTAATTCCATATTTGACTAGATCTGCCATCTCACGAGAAAAGTGCATGTAGTCACTGACAAATACATTGGTTGAATTTAAAGCCTGTACTAGTTTAGGATATTGTTTACAATAACTGAAAGGTCCCCAAGTGGCTGAGTGTGTTTACAATAACTGAAGGGTCCCCAAGTGGCTGAGTGTGTTTACAATAACTGAAAGGTCCCCAAGTGGCTGAGTGTGTTTACAATAACTGAAAGGTCCCCAAGTGGCTGAGTGTGTTTACAATAACTGAAAGGTCCCCAAGTGGCTGAGTGTGTTTACAATAACTGAAAGGTCCCCAAGTGGCTGAGTGTGTTTACAATAACTGAAGGGTCTCCAAGTGGCTGAGTGTGTTTACAATAACTGAAGGGTCCCCAAGTGGCTGAGTGATTTATAGTGCTCACCATTCCAGATCACTGTCATCTCACCTCTGTCTTCATGGGATCGATCCTCGGGTTCATCTATTATTAGGATGCATGAAAAAGCTTGCCAGTAGCTTCTTGTGGGTCAGTGGTTCTTCCTGTGAATTTCAAAGTTCTTCCTCCAACAGTTATACTTGCTGCAATGTATAGCCTATCTTGTGCTGAAAAATGACTTTAATCACAACAGCAACAGCAATAACTGAAATATTTCCCTCTAAGTTAGTAAATTCAATGCCATGGACAATGATCAACCCAATGCAACTACAAATTTCTGTCTTTTATTTATGTCATATTTGATATATTTTGCTGCCATTGATTCAAGCGTATGTCTCTTTGAATTTACCCCATACTCAGTAGCAGTGTTACATTTTATCACTCCACTTTCAAAATAATTTCCTTTTCCAAATCTTCTTATGTGATTTGATGCTAAAACCCTTTTCATTGTGTATGGTTGGTTTTCTCACTAAAACCTTTCTCACTGTGTAGTTGTTTTAATTGGTGAAATCCTGAGACTAACTATGGGTAGTTGGTTTTCAAACCAGAACCTTTCTCCCTATGCGAACCTAATTTTCTCACTATAGCACTTATTACTGTGTGCAGTTGTTTAAATCTTCCCCCTATGTAGTTTTTTTTTCTCCACAAAACCCCTTTTCTCTATATGTGGTTGCTATTCTCATGAAAACTTCTTCTCTTTTTGTGTAGTATAGGCTTGTTCATCAAATTCCTTCCTTTTATGTGTATTTGGTTTTTTAAATCCCTCCTTGCTATCTGTGGAAGTGTAACTATTCTCACTATTATATAAACACTTGGTACTATGTGCATTTTCTCAATAAAACACTTGTTATAATGTGTATTTGTTTAACCCTTCTCATACATTTATAGTTGTTTAACCCTTCTCATTATGTATAGTTGTTTAACCCTTCTCATTATGTATAGTTGTTTAACCTTTCTCATTATGTATATTTGTTTAACCCTTCTCAGTATGTGTAGTTGTTTAACCCTTCTCATTATGTGTAGTTGTTTAATCCTTCTCAGTATGTGTAGTTGTTTAACCCTTTTCACTGTGTGTAGTTGTTTAGCCTTCACTGTGTGTAGTTATTTAGCCCTTCTCACTGTGTGTAGCTGTTTAGCCCTTCACTGTGTGTAGTTATTTAGTTCTTCTCACTGTGTGTAGTTATTTAGTTCTTCTCACTGTGTGCTCACTGTATGTAGCTGTTTAGCTCTTCTCACTGTGTTTAGTGTTTCACCTTTCTCTGTATGTGTAGTTGTTTAATTAAACCTTTTCACTGTGTGTAGTTGTTTAGCCCTTCACTGTGTGTAGTTATTTAGCCCTTCTTACTGCGTGTAGTTGTTTAGCCTTCTCGCTGTGTGTAGTTATTTAGCCCTTCTCACTGTGTGTAGTTGTTTAGCCCTTCTCACTGTGTGTAGTTCTTTAACCCTTTTCACTGTGTAGTTGTTTAAACCATTTCACTATGACCTTTCATAAAAATATATCTCGTTATAGCTACTTTCTCTTAGATGGGTGATTGTCATAATTTGTTTTTCATGCAGTATATTCCTTCATTTAATGAAAATAAGCCATCTTACAAAACAATGACCTCAGTGGCCATCCTTTAAATTTTGATATGACTACTTATTCTTAACAGGTGGACTTAGCAAGAGGAATTTTCATTCAGACAGACATCCATTAAAGTAAGATGTAAATGGTTCTGAATAAAATCTTGAAACTATGATTTCCATCAGGACAACATGGTGGCCATCTTGAAAATCTTGTTTTCACTGCTTCTCTTGAATGATAGAGATGACATGAAATTTTCACTAAAACACCAAGATATTGACACCTTTGTGAAGCGGTAGTGAACAGACATAAGTCATCTTGGAATAAGTCAAAGGTCATTGCTTTAATTTATAAACTGAATAGAGCTGATGAAACCGCTCCAGTGGCCAGTACTGTCTTGAATGTAGGATGTTGTGAGTTCGATCTTCAGCCGAGTCATACCAAAGACTTTTAAAAATGGTATTAACTATTGCCTCACATGGTGCTTAGCATTAAGAGGTTAGTGTTAGGACTGGTTGGCCTGGTTTCAGGATAATGTAACTGGGTGGGACATCATGCTACAGACATGTCCCAGAATGCTCAGCATTAAGAGGTTAGTGTTAGGACTGGTTGGCCTGGTTTATGGATAATGTAACTGGGTGGGACATCATGCTACAGACATGTCCCAGAATGCTCAGCATTAAGAGGTTAGTGTTAGGACTGTTTGGCCTGGTTTCAGGATAATGTAACTGGGTGGGACATCATTCTACAGACATGCCCCAGTACTAGACATCATTATAAAACTACCACTCTGTATACATTGTACCAATATGACTGAAAAATTGTTAAAGCTACATTAGAAATCCAAATCACATACACACACACACAGAGGATTTGCCTAATGCAATATTTTATTGTGGAGTTTATTTCACAAAGTAACCAAACTGTAATTTGTCAATATACATGTGTATTTACACAAAGTAAACAAATTCACTCTGGTTTTGTCTTCATGTACAAATTTCCATCGTTTATTTTCTCAAAGTGTAAATGCTACTCACTGATGACAGGTCATCTCTTACTGATGTTTTTAACTTGTATCTATTTTTCAGACCCTCCCCAACACTTATCTCAACATTGTCTATGTCAACAATATATCCTTGGGCCCAAGGGTTTTTACATAAATGGGTAGGACTGGATAGGAAAAAGAAATGGGATATCAATGGCACTGATTATAAAAAAAGGGGATTATTAATATTTTGTCATTCTTTTTCTTTCTTTTAAGTAGTAGTTTCTGTTAGAAAATGCTAATTGTGTCCAGAGGTCAAGTAGAGGACTATATATTCTTGTGTTTCTAAAAATTATTTATTTGCATATTATTATCTTAGCAGAATGAATTGTATTATTGTTGTGTCCGCAAGTTCATTTGGGCTGGACTTATTTATTCCTGTTCATAACAGAAATACAAAGTGCTCAGCAAAACTAACATTATTGGAAAATTTTGAATTTTTAGTGAAATTTCAAAGAAGGTTATTTTCTTCAGTTGTATTATTGTGTTAGAAAAAAAACTTAATGACACATCACCACTACACTGGCCACCAAAGGCACATCAACACTGTACTATCATAAGTTCATTTTTTTCTTTCTTCATTTTTCACTTTATTTGTTAGAAATGTAAATTATTTGTTGAATTTTACAAATTTTAATAGTTCTCACTCTGTTCAGATTTTAAGATTTCTATGCAATAGGCAGATCACAATTTTAAACACTAACAGAACTGGTAAATCAAATTGCATGTACCAGCAATTTAAACATACTACATTTGAATATATATATATATATATACATACATGCATAGCTGTATTATAAAGTCCCATCTAGCTGATAGTAGTTCTGTGTTGGGAATCATAAGTAGGTAGGCTTAGTGTCTGATGGAGATTTTGACTATAGATATTTGAATTTTATTTTTTTATACAATAATATTGTAAGAAAAATACACTAACAGTAATGTACCAGACATCTTTTTTTTTTATATACAATGAACTTTAATTTTGATACAGTAAAATATATTGTAAGAAAAATACGGACATTAATGTACCAGACATCACAATTCTAATCTTATCTACTTCATAATAATAGCAGTCAAAACTGCTTATTAAGTTTTGACTCATTGTTTCTGTTATTGCACTTTCAGATGGAGTCACATTAACATTAGAGATGAAAAGCATTTTGCCTTTGAAAGGTTCTAGTCTGGAGTTATCCTGCAACATATCAGAGCCATTTAACAGTAATTACATAATAGTATGGAAAGGAAGTTCAGAAGTTACCATATGCTATGCAGACAGTTATCTTTGTGATTTTTACAAAACTGGCTACAGTTTTACAACTAACAGGACTGGGTTCTTTGGTAGCATAAGCAGTTTGACTACAGAAGCTGAGGGCACATGGAGATGCAGCTACAGAACCTCAGGACAAGATATAGTATACAGTAACAGTTGGAATTTGATTGTGTACAGTAAGTAAAGATGGAATTATTGCTGTATATCTTTAACAGCTTGCTCAAGGACAAATAAACTGTATACATTTCAAGGACAAATATACTGTATACATTTCAATATACTGTATACATTTCAATATACTGTATACATTTCAAGATACTGTATACATTTCAATATACTGTATACATTTCAAGATACTGTATACATTTCAATATACTGTATACATTTCAAGATACTGTATACATTTCAATATACTGTATACATTTCAAGATACTTGTATACATTTCAATATACTGTATACATTTCAATATACTGTATACATTTCAAGATACTTGTATGCATTTCAATATACTGTATACATTTCAAGATACTTGTATACATTTCAATATACTGTATACATTTCAAGATACTGTATACATTTCAATATACTGTATACATTTCAAGATACTTGTATACATTTCAATATACTGTATACATTTCAATATACTTGTATACATTTCAATATACTGTATACATTTCAAGATACTGTATACATTTCAATATACTGTATACATTTCAATATACTGTATACATTTCAAGATACTTGTATACATTTCAATATACTGTATACATTTCAATATACTTGTATACATTTCAAGATACTGTATACATTTCAATATACTGTATACATTTCAAGATACTTGTATACATTTCAATATACTGTATACATTTCAATATGCTGTATACATTTCAATATACTGTATACATTTCAATGTATACATTTCAATATACTGTATACATTTCAATATACTGTATACATTTCAAGATAAAATTTGAATAATATCTGCTCCACATGCTGTAGCTCCATACCCACCAAATAAAACTACACGAGTGAGCACCTGACATTTTTATACCGTATACACGAATCTTAATTACCAAAGTTGTTTTAAAAGAAACATTGAAAATACTTAGCACACATCATATTTGTCCTGGAAAACTAATTCATAATCTATTTGTTTAGAGTAAACAATACTAAAAGCATTACATCGCTGGGCTCTGGTATGCAAAAGAACATTGTCCAAATGACTTCATTTTCATAGTGGGAACAATGAGTATCAGATTGTCAGAAGAGAAGCGTAAGTATCTTGCTGATGTATACACATGGGTGAGGCTGGATAGGTATGTTGGACTGAAGTCTGTTAGTGAAACGTAGCACAGAAAACAAATTTTGTGTTTGATTCTGTATCGAATGGATAGCCGTGTAGGGTACAGAGCAGTGGTGAGGTGTGCTTTGATCAAGGTACTCTAAAGATGATCTGAGCAGCTGTATTCTGAATTCTTTGAAGTTTCTGGAGTAAATATTGTGATGAACCAGACAGAATTGAGTTACAATAGTCGAGTCTTGAAAGCACTAATGAATACACAAGCGTTTTAGTGGCATCAAGTGAAAGATATTTGCGAATGGAGCTCATGAGTCTCAGTTTAAGATATGCAGCCTTGCATATGTTCATGACTTGCTGGTGTAATGTGAGAGTGTGAGAGTAATGTTTAGAGTAACACCTAGGTTTCATACTGACTGTGAATGTAATGTTGGTGTTACTGATATTTATTGTCTGAGGTAAAGGATATGAATGAGAAAGTCTTTGTTTTGTGATCGGAATGGCCTCAGTTTTATCATCATTCATCTGCAGCTTGTTATATGTCATCTAGGAGTTCACATCAGAAACGCACATCTCGACAACATCGATGGTAGCATCAACTTCAGTTGGGTGGCTAGACTTGTATATTTGGGTGTCATCAGCATACAACTGGTAAGACATTGGTTGATGATCTATGACACTTGAGAGCGGCTGAATGTATAAAATGAAGAGAACATTTCCAAGAACAGACCCCTGTGGAACACCATAACATAGATCAACTGAGGTAGAATGTATTCCAATTGATGATACACTTTGTGTCCTGTTGACTAAGTAGGACTTGAACCACTGTAAGGCTGTATTCTGAATGCCAAATACATGCTGGAGATGGTGAAGTAATATATTATAATCTATTGTGTCAAGGAGGGTGAGGACTGTAATCTTTCCACTATCCAAAGGAGAGAGAATGTCATTATGAAATAAAATGCTTAAAGTAATACACATATACCTTACACTCTGTTTTACAAAAAACTATGGTAATCATGTTAACACTAAGGAATGAAACTAATACAATGTACTAGATAGGTATAGTTGCCGGTCTCTTAACACAAGCCAATTTCAAGGATATCATGATTAGAAAATAAAAGACAAATCCACTAACTATAAACAAAGAAGATGCTGAAACATCAAGCTTTAAATTATTTGGTAAGTTTGATGCTCACTCCAAACACAAAAGTAACAGATTCATGGTGATCTTAGTGACAAGAATTTTAGTCAGTATTATTACCACATTTTGTGAACATGTACATTACTATATGTTTTGTACAATTAGACGTGCATACCTTTTCATAAATATTACCTCAGTAGATTGCTTATATCATTGAAAATGAGTAACTCAGGAGCATGTGATTCAGTGTCAATGAAACAGCTATTACCACAGGGTCTCGTATCATTGCTTACAATTTACCTGTAATACTATATAAAAACTAACAAGGGAGGACACTTCTCCTTTCTCATGCAACCCACTTAAGAATAAATGCTGTTATTTCACGCTACGTTATGCAGAACATGATAAATTTGGTACTGATGTTTAGCTCAGGCATTAAATTTTTGTATGCATATCCAACGTTTGGCTTACTATCATACCTTTAAGGAATGCCAGACCATTTTCCTACAATACTGCTCAACATGGCCATGATTTTGTAAAATATTAGAGGAAAAATAACTTCTCAAACTTTGTTGAACATAATTTTTCTGTAAAGAGCAGAAATCATCCCGACATTAATAAATCATGCTGATTGACCATAAATATGGCTGCAGTTGCTAACAGTAGTAAAACCTTCAAATCATTGGTTTTGAATTACTGTTGAAAAGAATTTAACAGAAAGCATTCTGGCAAATCATGGTCTTTTAAATTTTATATTGATGGTACCAATATGTTATCACTGATGGCTGATGTAACTTTAAATAGAAATACTTTTAAATGTCAGCATGAATGAACTAACCAAGATTTCTTAAACACCTAAATTTCATTGTTAGGCTGTCATCATCTAGATTAATAATGTTGGATCTATATGCACTTCATTCATATTTTGTAGCTATTCCATCAGGACTGTCTATCACTCAGAATCCAAGCCAGAATGTAGACCTTAGTGTACAGTCTGTTGTATTGCAGTGCAAAACTACTGGTTGTACTTACCCGATGCCTACAGTACAGTGGATTTTCCAGGTATGTCACTAATTGAAATATAGATTGTAACATATCAAATACTTTAAAATATTGTGTATACATACAAGCTCTTTCCTCAAGGTAGATTAGTTCTGTAACTAATTGAGTTACCTTCTCTAAATAAAATCTTTATTATTATTATTATTGTTATTATTATTATTATTATTATTATTATTATTCATCATCAATGGCGCCTTTGTCTTGCGAGACCATGCGGATAATGCCCTTGGGGTGTCGTCTGTCTCTGGGTTGTTGGCATCATCTGTTGTGGCTGTGGAGGCCTATGAATAAGTGGCAGTCCCTCTTGCAGTTTGTGCAGACAAGCTGGGAAGCCTGAGTTGCTGTGGTTGCTGTCACATGGCCCTTTCTTACACGTTTCTCTGCTGCCAACTGGCCTTTCCTTGTATCAGCGACTGATGTACCCTTACTTATTGTCAGTCACCAGGTGCCTCGGTCCTCGGCCAGCACTTCCCAGCCATCAGGTGTGATGTCACATGCCATCAGGTCCCACTTGCATGCATCCTTGAAATGGAGTTAGGGGCAGCCGACTCTTCTCATGCCAGTGGCCAGCTCTCCATATAGGATGTCCTTTGGAAGCCTCCCATCCTCCATGTGTCAGACGTGTCCCAGCCATCGAAGGCGATGCTTGCTCAGCAGGGAGAACATGCTGTGGGTATTTGCATGCTGCAGGATTTCGCTGTTTGGGACACGGTCTTGCCAGCTGATTTTCAAGATGAGTTTAAGGCACCGTATATGGAAGGAGTTGAGCTGGCGCTCTTGCCTCATGTAGACACTCCAGGTCTCACTTCCATGTGACATGATGGTGTTTGCCTTTCCAAGTTTTCTGTCCAGCTCCTTATCAAGCGAGAGATTGTTGCTGATGGTTGACCCCAGGTAGGTAAAGTTGTTGACTGCTTCCAAGGTGACACTGTTGATTTTGATTGTAAGGGAAATGGTGGTGTTTTGCATGCTGACCTTTTGTCTTTTCCAGGCTGATGGTAAGTCCAAACTGCATGCAGGCATCAGCAAAACGGTTTCCCAGTCTCTGAAGGGCTTCCTCAGTGTGCGCCACAAGAGCCGCGTCATCTGCAAAAAGCATCTCCCTGATGAGCACAGCCCTCACTTTTGTCTTCGAGCACAGTCATGCCAGGTTGAACAGCCTCCCATCGGACCTGGTATGTGTATATATATATGCCATCAGTGGACGAGTCAAAGGCGTAGGACAGAAGCAAGGAGAAGAAGATCCCGAATAGGGTTGGTGCCAGAACGCAGCCCTGCTTCACACCGCTGTTAATTGGAAAGGAGGTTGAGGAAGATCCATCATACAGGACTGTTCCCCTCATATCTGCATGGAAAGAGATTATCATGCTGTGGAGTTTTGAGGGGCAACCGATCTTGCTGAGAACTTCAAAAAGGCCCTTCCTGCTGACTAAGTCAAAGGCCATGGTGAGGTCGATGAACATCATGTAGAGTGGTTGACCTTGCTCTCTGCTCTTCTCTTAGAGTTGTCATAAAGAGAAGATTATGTCTGTTGTCAACCTGCCTGCTCTGAAGCCGCACTGGGATTCTGGGTACACGCGGTCTGCCAGCAACTGTAGCCTGTTTAGTATGATGCGGGCAAACAATTTGCCAACGATGCTCTGAAGCGAGATCTCTCTGTAATTATTGCAGTCAATGCTGTCGCCCTTGTTTTTGTAAAGGGTCACAATTGTTGCATCACGCATGTCTTGGGGGACTGCTCCTTCCTCCCAGCAGAGGCAAAGTAGTTCGTGCAGTGGTTGGAGCAGTGTTGGTTTCCCACATTTGATAGCTTCGGTTGGGATGCTGTCACTACCTGGTGCTTTGTCATTTGGGAGTGAGTCAATTGCTTTGCTGAGCTCTTCTAAGGTTGGCACTTGGTCAAGCTCTTCTATGGTGGGAATATTCTTTATGCTGCTGAGGGCTGCTTCAGTGACTAACATTTCACGGGAGTATAGCTCTGAGTAGTGCTCCACCCTTCTGGCCATCTGTTGCCCATGGTCTGTGATCTTCTCTCCCATCATAGATTTCAGGGAAGCGACCCTTTTCACTGTAGGGCCTAGAGCCTTCTTGATGCCACTGTACATACCTTTTATGTTTCCAGACTCTGCACTGCACTGGATTCCTTCACACAGTTGTTGCCAGTATTTGTTTGCGCACTGTCTAGCGATGTGTTGGGTGATGCTTCGAGCGCTTTTAAGTGCAGTAAGCATCCATTCATTGGGGCATTTTTTGTATTATTATTATTATTATTATTATTATTAAGGATACAGAAAAATGACTGATTTGTTATAAACAACATATTAGCCAATTTTTATTTATGACTATAAATTCTATTTTATGATAATTATTACTTGTAAGTAAACATGTTTACTTGAATCTGAGTTCAGAACATTTGTTTATCCTATGAAAATTCCTGTTATGTGCCATGTTCTTTACTAAAAGTTTAGAAAAAGAATGTGGCCTTGATTACAACTTAGAATGTTCTGAAAATGAGTTTTTGACCCTCATCCTGATCCTCTGATTATGTCTTGTTTTTTTTATATTAAGGTTATTTACTTATACTCCTCTTCTGACAATCATATACTCATTATTCCCACTATAAAAACAAAGTCATATGAACAACGTTCTTTTGCATACCAAGGCCCAGCAACTTGGAATGAATTGCTCATTGAAATTAGACACAAGGCTACAATAAACCATTACGCAGGGACAGAGAGACAGCAGGGGGAGGTCTTGTTGTATACATTAGAGAAGATGTAAATGCAGAAAGGCGACTTGACTTGGAGTCACATGAAATTGAGAGTATCTGGGTGGAAATTTCTCAAAATAATGCTAAATCATTCCTAATTGGTTTCATTTATAGGCCACCTTCCTCCAAAGCAATCTGGAATGATGATTTTTTTAAACAAATGGAAAATGTTCTTGCACAGGAGAAAGAAACATATATACTTGGTGATATAAATAAGGACCTTCTCAACACTCAAATAAGGGACAACTGGATGGAATTTATTGAATCATTAGGCCTAGTCCAGATGGTAAATGAGCCCACAAGGGTAACTGAAAAATCAAGCACTCATATTGATCACATTTATACCAACCTATCAGACAATGTGGCTTGTGTTAATGTACCAAATGTTGGTCTTAGTGACCACTATCCTACTTTTTTGACAAGAAAGGTTAAATGCCAGAGAGATAAGAAAAACACACACAAAACGATCACTTACAGATCGTTCAAACATTTTAGTGAAGAACAGTTTCTTGATGACCTATATAAAGTTCCATGGAATATGATCCAAAATTTGGATGACATAGATGAAGCTCTGAGAGTGTGGACTGACTTATTTATGGATGTAGTCTCTAAGCATACACCACTGAAAGTACATCGAGTAAAGAATGAAATCCAACCTAATTGGCTTACTACTGAAATACTAGATGCTATGAAAACACGAGACCAATTCAAGGCTAGGGGAAACCATGCAAAATATAAAGTATGGAGAAATAAAATAACAAGTATGATTAAAATAGCTAAAAAGTTGTATTATCAGTCATTGCTTGAAAACAAAAAGAGCAACACAATCTCCATTTGGAAAGTCTTCAATGAACTCACTGGAAGAACACACAACAATCAGACAAGTAAAATTAACTCACTTCTGGTAAATGACACCATAGTCACTGATGAAACTGACATTGCAAATGTTTTCAATGATTTTTTCACCAGTATCTCCACAAAGTTAAAAGAACCAGTGATAGAAAACAACTTTAGTGAACTGAAAAAGTTCTGCAGCAGCAAAATCTCTAAGGAAGTATGTTTCTCTATACCACCAGTATCAAAAAACTTTGTTAAAAAATGTCTCAGTGAACTTGACACCAAGAAAGCTACAGGACTTGATCAGATTGGTCCAAGACTCATTAAATCTTCTGCCTCTGCTATTTTAGATAGCATAACATTCATAATCAATTTAAGTATTGCAACCTCATCTGTCCCCAAAATATGGGAAACTGCAAAAGTAACTCCTATTTACAAATCTGGATCTAAGAATGATGCTGATAACTACCGACCAATCTCAATACTACCAACCTTGTCAAAATTGATTGAAAAACATGTCCATGACTCATTCATGTCATATTTAACCAAACACTTGCTGTTAGACCCTAATCAATCAGGCTTTAGACAGAAACATTCATGAGAGACTGCCTTGATCTCCTTAACTGATAAATGGCTTCAAGCACTTGACCAAGGTAAAATAATAGGATCTGTATTTGTGGATTTCAGGAAAGCGTTTGACATGGTGGATCATGAAATCCTTTTGAAGAAACTAAAAATTTACCAATGCGATGAAAAAACACATAGATGGTTTACTTCATACTTAAGTGAGAGAACACAACATGTTTATATAAATAACGTTCTGTCCGAACCTGAAACAGTTAGATATGGAGTGCCACAAGGCTCAATTCTAGGTCCATTACTATTTATTTTATTTATTAACGACCTACCACTTTTACTAAGAGACTCGATATCATCTACAGATCTCTATGCAGATGACACAACATTATCAGACATCCAAAACACAAAGCATGAACTCGAAATCTCTTTACAGAATGCATTAAACAAGCTGGAAAACTGGTGCACATGCAATGGCATGGTAGTAAATACTGGTAAAACTAAAATATTACTTATCTCAACAAGGAAAAAAAGGAAAAATCTTGATAGCAATGAACTATGTCTAACATGGAAGGATAAAAATTTGCAAATGGTCTGTCACGACAGACTACTTGGTGTTTTGGTAGATAATAATCTATCATGGACTGATCATATCAAACATATCAGTAAAAAGGTCAATTCAAGTTTATGGCTTCTCAGTAGGATAAGACATTTTCTCCCTGAAAGGCACAGAAAATTATTTTATAACAGTTACATACAACCGTATTTTGACTACTGTAATACAGTATGGTTTAATTCAAATGATAAAAACATATCAAAGTTGGAAAAAATTCAGAAAAGAGCATTAAGGCTAATATCAAACCAGAAAGAAAGCAAGGAAAATTTAGCTGGTAAGTTAAAAATATTACCTATTAAAGACCGAATATGTTTAAGAAAAGCCAAATTAATGTACAGGATATCCAATAATAGTGCTCCTGAATATTTACAATCCCTATTCCAGTATAGGCTACCTGGTAATACACCCAACCTGCGATCAATATCTACAAAACAGTATAAAATTCCCAAACCAAATAAGGAATTATTTAAGAAAAGTTTCCGATACTCTGGAACTTTGCTCTGGAATAGTATTCCAGTTGAGATTAGAAATGCCCACTCTATTTCCATCTTCCAAACCCAATATATCCAGTGGCTTCTGAGATGCTGTTGAATTAAATAAATTCCTTGTATGAGGGCCTCAAGGTAGATTAGTTCTTAGCTAATTGTGTTACCCTCTTTAAATAAAGTCATTATTATTATTATTATTATTATTATTACAAAGACATTGTGGTCCCTTTCAAGATTGCTTGTCATTGAGTCTTTGAAGCCAGTATGATACAAAAATTGGAATTGAGCATTGCCCCCACCCATGCCAGATTAGAGTAGGGTATCTTATTGGCAATCCTCATTTCTAGTTTATCCTGCAGAAGCAGCAATCTATGAAGCTAGTGGTATTCCTTCATTTGTTGGAAGCAGTAAGAAACACTTTCTATCCAATTGTTGGCCATATTCATGGCCTTGTTAACTCCACAGTAAGAACCTTTTCTGCCCCTCCCTCCCCCCAGGCTTAGACTCTGTGGCTACTCAGGTTAAGGAAATAAAAATGTCTCCTGCATCTGCTCCTCTCTGCAACTGGGCCCATCAGCCTTATTCTTTAAAGCTTCAGATAGATCCCCACTCAAAGCAACAATTCCATTTCAGAACTCCACCTTGGCAAGTGGGCTCTAGAAGGGGGTGCTTCAAAAGCTTAGGCAATAATTAGCAGGCTCTAGTTTAGATAGTTTCAAAACTTGCTCCCTCTTCGCAGATCATATGTCACCTTTTATTCCCATTATTGCCTGACTATATGTCTTTTAACAGTGACATGGTCTGGTGTAGTAGTCAATAAAAGATCTCCTTCTAATAAGATCTGGTGCACTTAAAGAGGTTCACTACCTTCTTCAGAAGGTTGCAATTTAGAGGGTATTAAAAGATAAATCTCCTGCCTTGAACTCGGCTTTTTCTGGTGCCGAGAAAGGAAGAAAGTCTTGTCTAATTACTTACCTTTCCTCCGTATACATTTCTGCTTGAGAAACCATTTAAGATGGAGATACAGCCTCAATCAGGAATGTCATGAGACTTGTTAGTTTGGCTTTCTCCATTGATCTTAGTGTGACTCCAGACAGATGACTTACAGTCTACAACCGGGGACCCGAGTGGCCAAGTGATCTAAAGTGTTCTCCATTATGAATCACTGCCATCTCACCTCTGTATGTGTGGGTTCGAGTCTCAGATTCGGCCAATGTGGGTATATGTGAAAGCATGCCAGTAGCTTCTTGTGGGTCTGTATTTCTTTCAGGGTTTCTCCAGGTTCTTCCTCCACCATTAATACTGGCCGCCATGTATAGCTTATTGTGTGCTGAAAAATAGAATAAACCCTACAACAACAACAAGAAGATTCTACAACCACCTGAAGAAACTGCAGCAAAACTGAGCTCTCAAGACAACCTACTCCACAAACTAGCAGGCTTAACCTAGTCCATTAGTGCTCATACACTCAGGACATCAGCATTGGTCATCTATTATTCAACAGCTGAATATTGTAATGACCATGGTTAGAGTCACTGACTCGGATACAATGTTCAGTTAAGTTTGTTTTTATAAATATGGTACATATGTTATGTAATTTAGATTGGCTACATGGAGCAGCTGTGCATTCTGTGATTGGCTGAATTGTCTCATGAGGTATCTGGGGAAGGTTATAAATAGGGGAGTGCTGTCATTGTTGGTCAGACAATTGACAAGGTCAATTACTGAAGCTTATGATAGCTATTTCAATATGGAGTGATGAGTTGTCTGCAACAGATGTTGTAAACCACTCCCTCATAGCTGAGTCGTATATCTGCCCTCCTGGCTTCAACCGTCCATGTCATGTATGGACCATGCTGAACTATTTCTGCTCAGGACTTGATCATTGTGCAGTCAACCTTGTCTGATGGGGTCAGGCCACAGACTCTTCCCATTGATGTGAGATCTATGGACCATGTCACACAATGTGAACAACTGTCTACTGACAAAGTTCCCGCGGGGGCTGCCGACTCTGCACCTTGCTCATGATGATGTTATTAAATGGCAGAGCATGCACTGCACACAATGAGTAATAATTGCTCTTTACGATGTTTTCCATTTGATAACCTAAGTGCAGTAATCATGCAATATTCAACAAAATCTTCATGATCTGTTCAGACATGTCTTCATGGAAAAGCATTTTTCTTGAATAGATTTACTAGCTATACAGCTCTGCTGAAAATTACGTTTTAATTTGCAGCATTTGTTTCTGGCATATGAAATTTGGCTGCTTCCTTAACATTTTCTTGTGTGTTTTACGTCCATGGAAGATTTCTTGACCAGTTGTAGCTATATTCTTGTTGCTGAGAAAACGTAGTCCTGTAACTAGTATGTTTGTAATTAAAAAAAATTATTTTTTTAAATGTTTTGTGACTAAAGCATTTTCTTCCCATTCACAACTTTTATGATTGATTTATAGTGTATCATATCTAATTTTTAAAGCATGTATCTCCACATTCTCAAATTCACAGATTGTGACTCAGTTGAAGTTGAAAGTTGTAAGCATAATGTATGTTCTTTGAGTAACTATAAAGTTGATAAAGTTTTTAACTTCTTTCTGAATTTGAATAACTTTTTTTATTATTAACATTGATGTACTTCAAGCATTCTATTTACATTTAGTATTTACTTTCAGTCACTAAAATATTTCAGTGCTAAGGGTCAGAAATTTTAAGTGACATTAAAAGAATATTGTCTTTGTCTTCATCTATTCCTAACATATACTGGAGCATTCTGTAACATGTATAATGTCACATGTTGTCTGCATAGCATGCTGTAGGATGCATACAGTATCATGTTGTAACATGTATACTGTAGCATGCTGTAACATGTGTAGTATAGCATGTTGTAACATTTATACTGTATCATGCTGTAACATGTATATTGTAATATGCTGTAACATGTACTGTAGGATAGTGTCACATGTGTACTTGAATATGCTGTGAAATGTATGCTCAAGTGCAATGTAGCATGTATATTGTTGCATGTGGTAACATGTGTGTTGTTGCATACTGTAATATGTATACTTTTGCATGCTGTAACGTGTATTCTAGCATGCTGTAGCGTGTATATTGGAGTATGCTATTACACATGTTGTAAAATACAGTAACAAATATGCATGAGCATACTGTAACATGTACACTAAAACATATATACTTGAGGAGAATGTAATGCATGCATACTATAGCATTTTGTAAACACATACTGTATCATGTATGCTAGAACATGTACGCTGGAGGAGAATGTAATGCATGCATACTATAGCATTTTGTAAACACATACTGTATCATGTATGCTAGAACATGTACGCTGGAGGAGAATGTAATGCATGCTATAGCATTTTGTAAACACATACTGTAGGTAACATGTATACTGGAGAATGCTTTGTTATTGTTGTTATTTTAGGGATTTAATCCCAATTTTTAGCACAAGATATGTTATGAATGTATAAGTATAAATGGTGGCGGAATGACCAGGGAAAACCCCAGGAAGAACCATTCACATATGAAAAGATACTGGCAAGGTTTCTCATGTACCCACCTGGAGCATGCTGTAACATGTAAATTTAGTATATGATAATAATATGTTTTTTATTGTAATAATGTACACTAATAAATAAACTTCAACTGAGTGCATTGTCTTATGAAATATTCCAGGATCAAACAACTTCATCTGAGATTGACTACATAACTAATAATCCAACAGGAATGCAAGAAACATGTACTGCACAGGAAAAGATTTTTACAAGCACCTTGAACCTCCCACTGTACACCACATTGAATGACAACAGTGACAAGACTGGCACCTTCTCCTGTAGGATTAAATATCCTGATTCCTCTAGAAACATCATTGCATCTGCATCACATACAGTCAGATTTGCTGGTAAGATTATACATGTCAGATTTACAGGTAAGATTACATATGTCAGATTTACAGGTTAGATTTTACATGTAAAATATGCTGGTGAGATTATACATACTAACATAAATGTAGATTACAGTTCTAAAACATTGCGAAGATTGCATCAGTTCAACAAAAATAAATTTGTAGTTGGAATTCATTGATATTGGGATCTTGGTCCATGGTCTCTTAATTTACTTGATACTCAGTATAATTTATTCTTATTGTCATTTTCATCTTACATTGAAAGTATGTCTGTCTGCATAAAAAACTATCAAAAGCCATTCATATTGAAAACACAATGAACTGATCACATCTTTTTTCTAAATTGCGTTAAGTTCTAAAGTGTTCACATAAATCTTGTTTTTTCTAAATTGCGTTAAGTTCTAAAGTGTTCACATAAATCTTGTTTTTTCTAAATTGCGTTAAGTTCTAAAGTGTTCACATAATCTTGTTTTTTCTAAATTGCGTTAAGTTCTAAAGTGTTCACATAAATCTTGTTTTTTCTAAATTGCGTTAAGTTCTAAAGTGTTCACATAAATCTTGTTTTTTCTAAATTGCGTTAAGTTCTAAAGTGTTCACATAAATCTTGTTTTTTCTAAATTGCGTTAAGTTCTAAAGTGTTCACATAAATCTTGTTTTTTCTAAATTGCGTTAAGTTCTAAAGTGTTCACATAAATCTTGTTTTTTCTAAATTGCGTTAAGTTCTAAAGTGTTCACATAAATCTTGTTTTTTCTAAATTGCGTTAAGTTCTAAAGTGTTCACATAAATCTTGTTTTTTCTAAATTGCGTTAAGTTCTAAAGTGTTCACATAAATCTTGTTTTTTCTAAATTGTGTTAAGTTCTAAAGTGTTCACATAAATCTTGTTTTCTAAATTGTGTTAAGTTCTAAAGTGTTCACATAAATTGCGTTAAGTTCTAAAGTGTTCACATAAATGCCATCCATTAGACTTCTGGCGTAATCATTATACTTTTTTTCACTAAATTACACCTTAGGCATAAATGTATTCGGATTACGCATTTTCGGTATATCCCCCTCCAAAACAATGATTTGTTTTCTATTTCTATTAATCCCACAGACCATATTCTAGAAAAACTAGCTTCTATGTGACTACAACATAATAGTATGTTTGTCCATAGACTACACTCACGTTCCTAACATTATTATATTCTATTTATAGCAGTTGCCCTATTTCCAAGAAACAGGTTGGTTCTAATTTCAAACTTGTGACCTTGGTTTCTTTTCATCACAGCTGTATGGCTTAGGAGAGAACAGATTGGTTTTCTAACTAGAAATCTTTGCTCACAGATTCTTTGATCAAATTTATATCTGGTACAGAACTAGTCTGTAGATATTTGTTGCTAAAACATCTAGTTGGATTTATTCTAGTTGATGCATGTGTTAAAGCAAAATGTTTTAAAAATAATTTCACAGATGGATTAGAAAAGATGAAAAATCAATTCAGAGATGTTCTTGGGCAGCTTCATGTCCCTTGCAGGCTATGTTGAAATGATTTTAATATTGGTCATGGTGGTAAAACAAAAACCTTGAATTAGCTCCTTTTTCTAACTCCAATACTAAGGAAACTTCTTGCTTTGCAGCAGAAATAAATTGTGGACACGCATTTTATTAAGGCAGAGGTGTTAGATACTGAGTTCTTAATAGAGCACGGGCTATCCCTAGTGGTAAAAGACTACATTAGTCCTTTGTTCAAATGGATGTTACTGATTCCAAAATTGAAGAAAATATGCATTTGCAAGAACAAAATCATCTAAATGTATTAGGTGTTTAACAGAAGATGCTTCACTTAAAATTGCAGAAGCCATGAAAATTGGGATGTTTAGTGTTGCAACAGACAGGAATAGTGATTATGACAAAACGCTGTACCCAGTCTGTGTAAGAGTCTTTGAAAATGAAAAGGGTAAAGTCAGAATGCTCTTATATCATTACCAGAATTAACAGTAGATACCACTGGAGAAACCAATTTTGTATTTGCTTGATAATGATTTGACTAAATATAAGTTGACAGAACTGTATGGGGTTTTCAGCTGATGTTGCATCAGTGATGACTGGAATTAATAAAGAAGTTGCATTCAATATTTTGAGAAATGAATCCATCATTGTATATATCAGATTGTCATTTGATGCACTGTGATGTAGGAAAGGCTTCTAATAAATAAGTAGATTGCTCAGATTACTAATCCACTTGGATTAAACTTTTTTCTCACCCGCATGGCATGCATGTTTTTATTTATATGTCTAAGATATTAATACGAACTTAAAGCCTTAACAAGTTTCTTATTTGGACAAGAACAGATCTGGTTTCCTAGAAGCTATGAAAAGTAATTTCTATATATTTAGCTTGTTTGATTTGGAGTGGTTGAAATATTCACTCCAAATCATTCTTATCATATCAAGTGTGTTAAGATATTCACTCCAAATTAATACAAACCACTAACAGATCAGTAATGCATAATAATTTTCAAACACTGTTGGTAAGAAATTCCAGTCTGAATTACATTGGCATTGGCTACAGGCAGTGTTGGTAAGAAATCCCAGTCTGAATTACATTGGCACTGACTACAGGCATTGTTGGTAAGAAATCCCAGTTTGAATTGCATTGGCACTGACTTAAAGCATTGTTGGTAAGAGTTTGCAGTCTGAATTGCATTTGGCACTGACTTCAGGCATTGTTGGTAAGAAATCCCAGTCTGAATTACATTGGCATTGGCTACAGGCATTGTTGGTAAGAGTTCCCAGTCTGAATTACATTGGCATTGGCTACAGGCATTGTTGGTAAGAGTTCCCAGTCTGAATTACATTGGCATTGGCTACAGGCATTGTTGGTAAGAGTTCTCAGTCTTAATTGCAGTATCATTGACTACAACCATTGTTGGTAAGAGTTCCCAGTCTTAATTGCAGTATCATTGACTACAACCATTGTTGGTAAGAGTTCTCAGTCTTAATTGCAGTATCACTGACTACAAGCATTGTTGGTAAGAGTTCCCAGTCTTAATTGCAGTATCATTGACTACAAGCATTGTAGGTAAGTGTATGAATTGCAATAGCACTGACAGTCATGGCATTGGCTACAGGCATTGTTGGTAAGAGTTCCCAGTCTGAATTACATTGGCATTGGCTACAGGCATTGTTGGTAAGAGTTCCCAGTCTGAATTTCATTGGCATTGGCTACAGGCATTGTTGGTAAGAAATCCCAGTCTGAATTACATTGGCACTGACTACAGGCATTGTTGGTAAGAAATCCCAGTCTGAATTACATTGGCACTGACTTAAAGCATTGTTGGTAAGAAATTCCAGTCTGAATTGTTGTTGTTGTTGTAGGGTTTAATGCGATTTTTAGCACACGATAGGATATACATGGCAGCCAGTATTAATAGCGGAGGAAGAAGCCGGGAAAGTAACCAGAAAGAACCACCTACCCACAAGAAGATACTGGCAAGCTTTCCCACAAACCCACAGTGGCCAAATCTGAGACTGGAACCTATGCAAACAGAGGTGAGATGGCAGTGATCAGTAACGGAGAGTGCTTTAGGCCACTCGGGGTCCCCAGTCTGAATTACAGTGGCACTGACTACAGGCATATTTAGTTACAGTTCCCAGTCTAAATTGCAGTATCATTGATTACAACCATTGTTGGTAAGAGTTCCTAGTCTTAATTGCAGTATCATTGACTACAACCATTGTTGGTAAGAGTTCCCAGTCTTAATTGCAGTATCATTGACTACAACCATTGTTGGTAAGAGTTCTCAGTCTTAATTGCAGTATCATTGACTACAACCATTGTTGGTAAGAGTTCCCAGTCTTAATTGCAGTATCACTGACTACAACCATTGTTGGTAAGAGTTCTCAGTCTTAATTGCAGTATCATTGACTACAACCATTGTTGGTAAGAGTTCTCAGTCTTAATTGCAGTATCATTGACTACAACCAGTGTTGGTAAGAGTTCCCAGTCTTAATTGCAGTATCATTGACTACAAGCATTGTTGGTAAGAGTTCTCAGTCTCAATTGCAGTATCATTGACTACAAGCATTGTTGGTAAGAGTTCTCAGTTTTAATTGCAGTATCATTGACTACAACCATTGTTGGTAAGAGTTCTCAGTCTTAATTGCAGTATCATTGACTACAAGCATTGTTGGTAAGAGTTCCCAGTCTTAATTGCAGTATCATTGACTACAACCATTGTTGGTAAGAGTTCTCAGTCTTAATTGCAGTATCATTGACTACAACCATTGTTGGTAAGAGTTCTCAGTCTTAATTGCAGTATCACTGACTACAAGCATTGTTGGTAAGAGTTCCCAGTCTTAATTGCAGTATCATTGACTACAACCATTGTTGGTAAGAGTTCCCAGTCTTAATTGCAGTATCATTGACTACAACCATTGTTGGTAAGAGTTCCCAGTCTTAATTGCAGTATCATTGACTACAAGCATTGTTGGTAAGAGTTCCCAGTCTTAATTGCAGGATCATTGACTACAAGCATTGTTGGTAAGAGTTCTCAGTCTTAATTGCAGTATCATTGACTACAACCATTGTTGGTAAGAGTTCTCAGTCTTAATTGCAGTATCATTGACTACAACCATTGTTGGTAAGAGTTCTCAGTCTTAATTGCAGTATCATTGACTACAAGCATTGTTGGTAAGAGTTCCCAGTCTTAATTGCAGTATCATTGACTACAACCATTGTTGGTAAGAGTTCTCAGTCTTAATTGCAGGATCATTGACTACAACCATTGTTGGTAAGAGTTCTCAGTCTTAATTGCAGTATCACTGACTACAAGCATTGTTGGTAAGAGTTCCCAGTCTTAATTGCAGTATCATTGACTACAACCATTGTTGGTAAGAGTTCTCAGTCTTAATTGCAGTATCATTGACTACAACCATTGTTGGTAAGAGTTCCCAGTCTTAATTGCAGTATCTTTGACTACAAGCATTGTTGGTAAGAGTTCCCAGTCTTAATTGCAGGATCATTGACTACAAGCATTGTTGGTAAGAGTTCTCAGTCATAATTGCAGTATGATTGACTACAACCATTGTTGGTAAGAGTTCTCAGTCTTAATTGCAGTATCATTGACTACAACCATTGTTGGTAAGAGTTCTCAGTCTTAATTGCAGTATCATTGACTACAACCATTGTTGGTAAGAGTTCCCAGTCTTAATTGCAGTATCATTGACTACAAGCATTGTTGGTAAGAGTTCTCAGTCTTAATTGCAGTATCATTGACTACAACCATTGTTGGTAAGAGTTCTCAGTCTTAATTGCAGTATCATTGACTACAACCATTGTTGGTAAGAGTTCCCAGTCTTAATTGCAGTATCATTGACTACAACCATTGTTGGTAAGAGTTCTCAGTCTTAATTGCAGTATCACTGACTACAAGCATTGTTGGTAAGAGTTCCCAGTCTTAATTGCAGTATCATTGACTACAAGCATTGTAGGTAAGTGTATGAATTGCAATAGCACTGACAGTCATGGCATTGGCTACAGGCATTGTTGGTAAGAGTTCCCAGTCTGAATTACATTGGCATTGGCTACAGGCATTGTTGGTAAGAGTTCCCAGTCTGAATTTCATTGGCATTGGCTACAGGCATTGTTGGTAAGAAATCCCAGTCTGAATTACATTGGCACTGACTACAGGCATTGTTGGTAAGAAATCCCAGTCTGAATTACATTGGCACTGACTTAAAGCATTGTTGGTAAGAAATTCCAGTCTGAATTGTTGTTGTTGTTGTAGGGTTTAATGCGATTTTTAGCATACGATAGGATATACATGGCAGCCAGTATTAATAGCGGAGGAAGAAGCCGGGAAATTAACCAGAAAGAACCACCTACCCACAAGAAGATACTGGCAAGCTTTCCCACAAACCCACAGTGGCCAAATCTGAGACTGGAACCTATGCAAACAGAGGTGAGATGGCAGTGATCAGTAACGGAGAGTGCTTTAGGCCACTCGGGGTCCCCAGTCTGAATTACAGTGGCACTGACTACAGGCATATTTAGTTACAGTTCCCAGTCTAAATTGCAGTATCATTGATTACAACCATTGTTGGTAAGAGTTCCTAGTCTTAATTGCAGTATCATTGACTACAACCATTGTTGGTAAGAGTTCCCAGTCTTAATTGCAGTATCATTGACTACAACCATTGTTGGTAAGAGTTCTCAGTCTTAATTGAAGTATCATTGACTACAACCATTGTTGGTAAGAGTTCCCAGTCTTAATTGCAGTATCACTGACTACAAGCATTGTTGGTAAGAGTTCCCAGTCTTAATTGCAGTATCATTGACTACAAGCATTGTTGGTAAGAATTCCCAGTCTTAATTGCAGTATCATTGACTACTACCATTGTTGGTAAGAGTTCTCAGTCTTAATTGCAGTATCATTGACTACAACCATTGTTGGTAAGAGTTCCCAGTCTTAATTGCAGTATCATTGACTACAGCCATTGTTGGTAAGAGTTCCCAGTCTTAATTGCAGTATCATTGACTACAACCAGTGTTGGTAAGAGTTCCCAGTCTTAATTGCAGTATCATTGACTACAAGCATTGTTGGTAAGAGTTCTCAGTCTTAATTGCAGTATCATTGACTACAAGCATTGTTGGTAAGAGTTCTCAGTTTTAATTGCAGTATCATTGACTACAACCATTGTTGGTAAGAGTTCTCAGTCTTAATTGCAGTATCATTGACTACAAGCATTGTTGGTAAGAGTTCCCAGTCTTAATTGCAGTATCATTGACTACAACCATTGTTGGTAAGAGTTCTCAGTCTTAATTGCAGTATCATTGACTACAACCATTGTTGGTAAGAGTTCTCAGTCTTAATTGCAGTATCATTGACTACAACCATTGTTGGTAAGAGTTCTCAGTCTTAATTGCAGTATCACTGACTACAAGCATTGTTGGTAAGAGTTCCCAGTCTTAATTGCAGTATCATTGACTACAACCATTGTTGGTAAGAGTTCTCAGTCTTAATTGCAGTATCATTGACTACAACCATTGTTGGTAAGAGTTCCCAGTCTTAATTGCAGTATCATTGACTACAAGCATTGTTGGTAAGAGTTCCCAGTCTTAATTGCAGGATCATTGACTACAAGCATTGTTGGTAAGAGTTCTCAGTCATAATTGCAGTATGATTGACTACAACCATTGTTGGTAAGAGTTCTCAGTCTTATATGCAGTATCATTGACTACAACCATTGTTGGTAAGAGTTCTCAGTCTTAATTGCAGTATCATTGACTACAACCATTGTTGGTAAGAGTTCCCAGTCTTAATTGCAGTATCATTGACTACAAGCATTGTTGGTAAGAGTTCTCAGTCTTAATTGCAGTATCATTGACTACAACCATTGTTGGTAAGAGTTCTCAGTCTTAATTGCAGTATCATTGACTACAACCATTGTTGGTAAGAGTTCCCAGTCTTAATTGCAGTATCATTGACTACAACCATTGTTGGTAAGAGTTCTCAGTCTTAATTGCAGTATCACTGACTACAAGCATTGTTGATAAGAGTTCCCAGTCTTAATTGCAGTATCATTGACTACAAGCATTGTAGGTAAGTGTATGAATTGCAATAGCACTGACAGTCATGCTAAGCACACCAATACATTTAATCCTGAAAGCTTTACTAAGCATACAAATACATTTAATCCTGAAAGCTTTACTAAGCACACCAATACATTTAATCCTGAAAGCCTTACTAAGCACACCAATACATTTAATCCTGAAAGCTTTACTTAGCACACAAATACATTTAATCCTGAAAGCTTTACTAAGCACACCAATACATTTAATCCTGAAAGCCTTACTAAGCACACAAATACATTTAATCCTGAAAGCCTTACTAAGCACACAAATACATTTAATCCTGAAAGCTTTACTAAGCACACAAATACATTTAATCATGAAAGCCTTACTAAGCACACAAATACATTTAATCCTGAAAGCCTTACTAAGCACACAAATACATTTAATCCTGAAAGCTTTACTAAGCACACAAATACATTTAATCCTGAAAGCTTTACTAAGCACACAAATACATTTAATCCTGAAAGCCTTACTAAGCACACAAATACATTTAATCCTGAAAGCCTTACTAAGCACACAAATACATTCAATCCTGAAAGCCTTACTAAGCACACAAATACATTTAATCCTGAAAGCCTTACTAAGCACACAAATACATTCAATCCTGAAAGCCTTACTAAGCACACAAATACATTCAATCCTGAAAGCCTTACTAAGCACACAAATACATTTAATCCTGAAAGCCTTACTAAGCACATTAAGGCATTCAGTCCTGACAGTTTTACTTAGGATTTGAATAGACTAGGAATGTCCTTAACATTTTGCTTGAAAATGACATCTTTTACAATTATTTTTTATCTATGAGTTATAAATATGGTGAGTCACTGATTAGCAGTGATATTGATCTGCCATCAAATATGGCTGTCATCATAATAATAATAATAATGAGGACTTTGTATAGCGTCTAATCTTTCGAAGTTCTAAGTGCTTTACACCATCATTAATGATATGACTACACTACAGAACAACAAATGACAGAAACAATGAAATTGCAAAACATAAAAACATGCTGAAAACATATAAGATACAAAACATGATTAGGTGGCTAAGTTTGTCCCTGCAGTCGAAACAGGTGAGTCTTAAGAGCACTCTTAAAAGGAACCACTGTGTCTTTGTGTCTAATTTCAATAGGCAGTTCGTTCCACAGTCGCAGGGCCCTTGTGTGCAAACGAATGTTGTCCATATGACTTAGTTTTCACCTTGGGAACAATGAGTATACGATTATCAGAAGAAGAGCATAAGGATCTAGCTGGTGTATACACATGGGTGAGGCTGGATAGGTATGTTGGACTGGAGTCTGTCATTGAAACATAGCACATAGAACAAATTGTGTGTTTGATTCTGCATCGAATTGATAGGCAATGTAGGGTACAGAGCAGTGGTGAGGTGTGCTCTGATCGAGGTACTCTAAAGATGATCCATGCAGCTGTTTTTTGAAGTTTCTGGAGTAAATATTGTGATGAACCAGACAGAATTGAGTTACAATAATCCAGTCTTGAAAGTATTAATGAACACACAAGTGTTTTAGTGGCATCAAGTGAAAGATATTCATGAATGTGAACTGTCATCACATTGACAAAAATAATTTAGACTTTTGAAACAATTTAATTTTTAATAGAAATAATAAAGATTGGACAGAAGTCATCCAAAATGAGACAAAGCATCATATCAACCATTAAATAGTGTCTTCAAAATAGAGTAAAACCTTTCTTGAGAGCCAGCTGGCATGAGAGACCACCTGTATTGAGAGACCATGATTGGTGGAAGAAGTGGTCTTTCATAGCACATGAATTCTTGATCATTGGTCTATGATTACTTGGACTGCAGCTTTGTTGCATGTGGCTGTTAGGATGTTGCAAACCATGGGCACATGTTTTGATGCAATATCATTGATGACTAACAATGACAGGTTGATGGTCAGATTACTACCCAGACTAAGTAAGCTTCTTAATGAGTTACAGTTGAGTATTTGACTTTTTCAGTGAGAGTTACAATTGAGTATTTGACTTTTTCAGTGAGAGTTACAGTTGAGTATTTGACTTTTTCAGTGAGTTACAGTTGAGCAATTGACTTTTTCAGTGAGAGTTACAGTTAAGTATTTGACTTTTCCAGTGAGAGTTACAGTTGAATATTTGAATTTTTCAGTGAGAGTTACAGTTGTGTATTTGACTTTTTTAGTGAGAGTTACAGTTGAGTACTTGACTTTTTCAGTGACAGTTGCAGTTAAGTATTTGACTTTTTCAGTGAGTTACAGTTGAGCAATTGACTTTTTCAGTGAGGATGACAGTTGAGTATTTGACTTTTTCAGTGAGAGTTACAGTTGAATATTTGACTTTTTCAGTGAGTTACAGTTGAGCAATTGACTTTTTCAGTGAGAGTTACAGTTGAGTATTTGACTTTTCCAGTGAGAGTTACAGTTGAGTATTTAAATTTTTCAGTGAGAGTTACAGTTGAGTATTTAAATTTTTCAGTGAGAGTTACAGTTGAGTATTTGACTTTTTCAGTGAGAGTTACAGTTGAGTATTTGACTTTTTCAGTGAGAGTAACAGTTGAGTATTTGACTTTTTCAGTGAGAGTTACAGTTGAGTATTTGACTTTTTCAGTGAGAGTAACAGTTGAGCATTTGACATGCCTTTTTCAGTGAGATTTACAGTTGTATATTTGACTTTTTCAGTGAGAGTTACAGTTGAGTATTTGACTTTTTCAGTGAGAGTTACAGTTAAGTATTTAACTTTTTCAGTGAGAGTTACAGTTGAGTATTTGAATTTTTCAGTGAGAGTTACAGTTGAGTATTTGACTTCTTCAATGAGAGTTACAGTTGAGTATTTGACGTTTTCAGTGAGAGTTACAGTTGAGTATTTGACTTTTTCAGTGAGAGTTACAATTGCATATTTTTACTTTTTCAATGAGAGTTACAGTTGAGTATTTGACTTTTTCAGTGAGAGTAACAGTTGAGCATTTGACATGCCTTTTTCAGTGAGATTTACAGTTGTATATTTGACTTTTTCAGTGAGAGTTACAGTTGAGTATTTGAATTTTTCAGTGAGAGTTACAGTTAAGTATTTAACTTTTTCAGTGAGAGTTACAGTTGAGTATTTGAATTTTTCAGTGAGAGTTACAGTTAAGTATTTAACTTTTTCAGTGAGAGTTACAGTTGAGTATTTGAATTTTTCAGTGAGAGTTACAGTTGAGTATTTGACTTCTTCAGTGAGAGTTACAGTTAAGTATTTGACTTTTTCAGTTAGAGTTACAGTTGAGTATTTGACTTCTTCAGTGAGAGTTACGGATGAGTATTTGACTTTTTTAGTGAGAGTTACGGTTGAGTATTTGACATATCTTTTTCAGTGAGAGTTACAGAAATAGTGTTACAACAGAATAACCAGAACATCGCAGAAACATTGACTGTGACCTCAGCGGAACCAGTAACCTTGACCTGTGTGATAGGAACCAGTAGACCAGTCCCTACCATAATAGACTGGTATACAGGATCTCAAAAGAGAGGCAGTGGACCAAGTTTGACCATAACATTTAGTAATATGGACCACAATGGAACTATCTACTGCCAGGCTTACAATATTGACCCTAGTAAACCAGTTTCTTCTGCTAAACCAAGACTCTTTGTGCAAGGTAAAACAAATATGTATATCTTGTTTATTTTTCATGGTTACTGAATCTTTCTATTTGTATACACTTGTCTATGCTAACTTTAGTAAAGATTCTTATAGAGAGAAATATAACATTTTAAATGATAAATAAAATGAGTAATTTAATATCGTAATTCAAAACCCATTTGATTTGAATAGGTAGCTCTTCAATTTGCTTGTGTTCAGTGCATGTTTTATGTTTTTTGTTTAATACAGGTTTCAGGACATGTGATGGCAGTTTAGGTGTATATTAATGTAAAGATAGCATTATGCAGTGTACAGAATCAAGTACTGCAGAGTTTGCTGCTTTTATATCTGTTCTGTTAAATGATATGATAAAAGTAAAGATAGGTAATGGCTTTTGCAAAGTCCCAAATATATCGTGTTTAGAATTTCTACAGTTTTAGCTCTATTGGAGAGCCTATGTTATGGTCAAGTATCCATCATCTGTTGTCCCTCCATCTGGTAGCGCATTAGATATTGCGACACCTTCTAACTGCTAAAGAGACATTCATTCCATAGTCGAGTTGGTTGTAGTAAAAAATGGTGTGACTCACACATCCATTTTATGTCTGTTTACTTCTAAGTGAAAATGATGCTGATCTGAATTCTAATATGACCACCTCATCTGTTAAGTTGAAAGTCTTGTTATTGCATTTCTCGAATGGAAGGTCATACTGACATTGATTTCAATGGAAGACTGCTGATTGGATAGCTAATATGACCGCCACATCCGTTATGTTGAAAGTCTTGTTATTGCATGCCATGAATAGAAATTCATTCTGACATGGATTTCAATGGAAGAATGCTGATTGGATAGCTTATATGGCCACCACAGTGGCCAGCTTGAAAATTGTTTATCCCGCCTTCCAAAAGCATGGTTTCATTAGCTTTTGGGATTTTCACTGATAGAGCTCTAATTAATCCCAGATGGAAATAGTCTCAATCTGATATCCAATAAGGTTACCATGGAAGTCATCTAAAAAATTACTCCTCCAAATAAAGAGCCATATCAGCATGCAGATTTCAACCTGAAGACTTCTTATATCTTGTATGTCTTGTTGGTCCTAAATGAAATTGTGCCAGTCTCTCAGCATACATGTTCACTAAAGAAGCTAATTTGAAAATCTTGTTATTGTTGAAAAAATATAAGAAATGGCTTCAGCAATTGACCGTTATAAGGACAAAATGGTCATATCTCAGATTCCTGTAAATTATTTTGAAGTCTATGGAGTGAACCTCTTTTTTTTGCATATGTTATGTGACTCTGGATTTGTTTTGGGGTGGGGTGGTAAAATGCTATTTTATTGTATTATTTGATTTCAATTGGTTTAACACACTGCAAAAAAAATCATTTCAACATCATTTCAAACACCTCTTAACACAAATTTGGAAGAAAAGCTTCCTGGCATGATATATAGGTCTTAAATTTATACTAATGTTGCCAATCTTTGTCATCAGAGGTGGTTTCGCTATTAGCACACATGGAGAAACTTTTAACTAACTTATATGCAAGTTAATAGTTCTTCCAAATGTGGCAGAAAACATCCAGTTAGTATGTGCTTTTGGTACAAATGATGCTGAAGTTTAATGAGAATTAAACAAAACTTTTAAAATTCCGTTGTCCATCATCTGATGCACATCTTTTTCTGCAAGCTTGTTGTTCCTGATTCCTACTAATCTAGTGTAAAGGCTTTCTTAAAAGTCTGTTAGATCCTACAGGAATCTAATGCTGCTTGGAAATCCAATATGGCTGCCATTTTGGCCATCATGAAAATCATGTTATCATTGCTTCACTTGAACAGACATTGAGATATTGATTGACATTAAAAGACTTCTTATGTATGCTGTTATTGCGAAATTAAAATTGTGCTGATAATACCTCCAACACTGTGGCTGGCTTGATGTCCTTTTGCAAAATCTTTAAGAAATGTTGTTGTTTTTTTATGGTTTAACGCCATATTTCAGCACAATATAGGCTATACATGGCGGCCAGCATTAATGGTGGAGGAAGAACCCGGAAAACCCCTGGAAAGAACCACTGTCCCATGAGAAGCTACTGGCAGGCTTTCACACATAACTACATTAGCCAAATATTAGACTCGAACCCATGCAGAGTTGAGATGGCAGTGATCCATAATGGACAGCGCTTTAGACCACTCGGCCACTCAGGGCCCCCCTTTTAATAAATACTTCTTTTGAACAGATGGTCATATTATACACTGGGGATTTTCACTGATTCAAAAAAATTTTATTGATATTTAGTTGGTCTGAAATAAAACTTGTGCTAGGCAAACATCCACTTCTTATCCATGCTCTTTTCTTATTTATAGCTCCATTGTCATGGAGATTTTGCATAAATACTTCCTACAATATTTAGTTGGTTCTAAATGAAAATGGTATATATTCTGACCACCAACACACTTTTCTGTAGGAGTTATGAAAAGCTGACTTGGTTTGCTTGTGTCAGAGTAAAGCTTATTGCTTATATTTTGTACTTCATTCAGCTTACGAAGACAGTGACTTGTGACTAGTGAACTTTGACTAGGCATTGGTTTTTGTTACATTCCAACAGTTTTTTTGAACTTGGTTGTTAGGCAGATGACTGACAGGTGATTGATATTTGGTTCTCTTGGGCCTCTTGTTGTTCAAATGGTAATGATCATATTTCAGATCCAAGTGAAGATTAACAAAAATAAAGAAACCTTCGAGTAACTGTTTTCATAACATATGCACAGGTTTTGAAGAAATATTTACAGCATCCAACAAACCCAGATATTTTTGGACTGCTGGATGTTTTTCTATAATGTTCTTTCCCACTAGTGACTCTTGCATGGAGTTATTTTTTTGTAGTAAGTCCCTCTTAAAATGTAAACATACAACAGTTAAAGAGTTGTAAAAGTAAGGCTGTTTTTTTTAATTGTTAATCTGATCTTTGTGGTAAGCAAGACATAATAATCACTTTTTCAACAGTGGCTACATTGTTGTAGTCTTCAGTTTGCTATGGCTTTTGTTAAAGGTTTTCAGTGGTGCTTTTATTTTGGGATTATTATTGTAATTACAGTTGTGTATTTAATGTCTCTTTTTCAGTAAGAGTTACAGAAGTAGTACTACAACAAAATAGCCAGAACATGACAGAAATACTGACTGTGACCTCAGCAGAACCAGTAACCTTGACCTGTATTACAGGAACAAGTAGACCAGCCCCTACCATAGACTGGTATACAGGATCTCAGAAGAGAGGTAGTGGACCAAGTTTGACCATAACATTTAGTAATATGGACCACAATGGAACTATCTACTGCCAGGCTTACAATATTGACCCTAGTAAACCAGTTTCTTCTGCTAAACCAAGACTCTTTGTGCGAGGTAAACAAATATGTATATCTTGTTTATTTTTCATGGTTACTGAATCTTTCTATTTGTATTCACTTTTCTATGCTAACTTTAGTAAAGATTCTTATAGAGAGAAATATAACATTTTAAATGATAAATAAAATGAGTAATTTAATATCGTAATTCAAAACCCATTTGATTTGAATAGGTAGCTCTTCAATTTGCTAGTGTTCAGTGCAGGTTTTATGTTTTTTGTTTAATACAGGTTTCAGGACATGTGATAGCAGATTAGGCATATATTAATGTAAAGATAGCATTATACAGTGTACAGAATCAGGTACTGCAGATTTTGCTGCTTTTATATCTGTTCTGTTAAATGATATGATAAAAGTAAAGATAGGTAATGGCTTTTGTATAGTCCCAAATATATCGTGTTTAGAATTTCTACTGTTTTAGCTATATTGTATGTATATCTTGTTTATTTTTCATGGTTACTGAATATATGTGTTGATATAAAAAGAATTATGCTTAATTGATAATAGTGGATTGTTATAGGCTTGGACAATATTTTAAAAGATAAAAAATTCATATGTTCCCTTTTTATGTGACCAGTTCATTGTGAAGAAAAAGCACAGAAACGTTCTTTTGGAAAGCACTGCTTAGAGCAGCTATAATTATTCAGAGATAATGATTATAATCATTCTGTTTTATACACACAAGTACAGTTAAGCTTTGATATGGTTACAATGATTTAATGAACAAATAAAGGTGGTTATTGAAAGTATGATACAGGATTGCTAGACATTATAAACTACAGATTGATCCTGAAGGTGTTAAAATTTCAGAAGATTCTACTGTGTGCCAGTAGATTCTAATGACAAACTATTTGATCATAAGGAATTTGTATTAAAAGTGTACAAACCTGAAGTCACTAAAGGAGCTATCTTAAAAATATTGTTATCACAACTCCTCTTGAATGGATGATCATATTTACATGTGGCTGCCATGGCAACCTTTTAGAAAATCTTATGACTGAATTTTTTCTAGAATGAAAGTCATACTGACAAAGGGGTTATGTTAATAGACTTTCTATGATGTTTAGTTTTTGTAAATGAAAACTGATGCACAATGGCCATCTTAAAAATCTTGTTATTGCTAAACCTGAATGGATAGTTATTGTAGCATGGGAGGTTCACTAAAAGACTTCTTCACAGTTTATGACAAGCGCTGGTTTATGTTTTGTACAGGCTTCATACTGAATGTCTCTTTACTCACAGATATAGCTTGAAAGTTGCATTTTGTTTGTTGTGAATCAGTCAATCAGAATGTTGGAATTTGCTTCAAGTGTAAAAATGTAATAAAATGTTAAAATCATTTAGGAAAAAAGCCTATAGGTCAAGGTTCATGAGATTCATACTGGATGATCATTGGATATACTGCATAATAAAAGTGCATCATCGCTGACTGTCCAGCAAGCACTGGCCTGCTGGCCTTTCCAGCATGGGAAACATTTTCACTGAATCAGTCCAGCCAACTATGATTTACCGGGATCTTAGTGACAGATCTGACCATCTAACTGTACCTCAGCGACATACCCTTTGTATGACAGAAATTTCAGTGAAAGATATGAAATTAGATGTAGTGATGTATTCACAGAGATGGAATTGAATATTCATATGAGTTGATAGGTCTTCTCCAGAGCTTGAAGTATACACAGTTAGGCCTCAGTGCACAGTGAGTGCAATGAAACTCCTTCAAACCCACAATCTTTCACATCATACTGAGATACAACAATGGAATGGACTGAAGTCTAGCTCTTAAGCTGCTATCAAGGACATGTACTGGGTTCTGCTACTTCATAATGCCATCCACCCACTACTGCAACTCTAGATGAGGAGGAAAAGATGGACTTCAGGTGACATATACTCTTAGCACTTGACAAGAATATAGCAGCTGTTCATATGTCCATTTTTCCATTTTATCAGATAGACAAATGTGCTTCATGCCCATCAGAGCTGGTTTGGGAATCATTGCACCATCTTTGTTGTTAGATTTGGCATCATTGGCACCTATCAGATTTAATGCCAAACTTCAGAGGCTTTAGCCAGGATAGATAATGTCATTAACTAGGGCTGCTGCCCATACCATGGCCAGTTCTTTGATGGGTTTACCCAATTTAAGGTTTGCAATCCATGTCTCTCAAACCATGTTATACCCTCCCTTGTTGACAATCTTGTTCAGGTCACAATTGCTTTGGAGATAAACAGAAGTTGCTGTTTTACCCACACAGGCATTTGGAACCACTCAGCCCCCAGCAGTGTGAAAGGATGTTAAGTAGCCTCAGACTAAAGGATCTTTTCAGTCACAGATACACCAATTTCATTCTCTAGGGAGAAAAAAAATCTACAGTGGTGTCAAGACATCAGACGTTTGAGCTTACTAAATCTCCCCGTTCCCTCAGAACTCATGAGGGTGAGGGGTGTTCCAGGAAATGTGCAGGGGCTTGGCTTAAGGTTTAATTCGTTGACAATCCCCTTCCTTTTCCTCCTTTACCCTCTTCACAAGGAGATAGTCATTCATCAAAACGAAACAACAAGGGTGGTTATGGAACTTGAGGTTTTATACAATGATGTTTCTTTTTTGGAAAACAATCATCAAGTTGAGACCCATCATCAACTGGCGTTACCTCAACTAATTCAAAATGGAGACAGTCAGTCAGCCATCTTCTCCATTCAATGGGACAATTATGACCTGTCTTGACCTAACTGGCATATTTTCACATCACTATCCACCCCATGTCAAGAACATTTTATTTGTTTCTGCTTACTGCGACACAGTTTATCAAGTCATAGTACTCCCATTGGTCTCACAATCAGCCCTTAGGCATTTTCAGAGATTATGGATTACATCTTTACCTTTTTCCAATCAACATCATCTACAACAATGACAACATACTTGGATGACATTCTCTAGAAACATAATTCTATCCTTTCCCAAGGTAGGAATGATCTTCTGTGCTGACATCAAGCTACAAGTATGAATGCCGAATACCGGCAAGATAAAGTTTTATAGTTTTATATGTCAGGTGCAACATCTGCATACAATGCGCAACAAAGTAAATCAAGGTGTCCTCGTTTATCACAGGGGGCAAACTTGATCCTGGACTCCACATTCCTACCATTAGCAAGAAGGATTTTAAGGTTTGGAATCCTGTTGAATACGCACATCTGGTGCCCGTGGTTAAAGAAGAATTCCACAAGAAATTCACAGTAGGTTCTAGGGGAGCAGTAGTCTTTCAGGAGGAGGGCACTTGCATGGTTGATGTTCTGCTGTGGGTGCTAGCTGCCGGAATCGTGTAATCTGTAAACGAGATAATGCATCAGCTATAGCATTTTTCTTCCCTGGTATATATGTTCAGCATATATAACAAATCCATTAGTGGCAGCTGTCAAAGTCAGCCGGCGCATAAGTTTCATAATATCAGGACTCTTTAGTTATTTATATTTATTGTTTGTTGGTTAGTTTTTAAAAAAAAATGTATTCCATTACATGCTACAGTACTACCCACTTATATCAACATCATTTATGTTGAAAAAGCCCCTATTTTGACAAAAAAGCAAAGTTCCGGTCCGTTGGTATACTATTACTACCAAAATTGTCATGCTTATGTCAACTTTGAGTTAAAAAAAATAGATGTACATGTCCGACAGAAGCAATTGGTCTCAGTTTGAAGAAATCCTTTGTTTTCTAATAATTTATGTCTACAAGCTGCCAATTCCGATCCATGCTTTGTTCAACAATTAGTTGATCTTGCTGCCAGGCTTTAATGTTGCAGTCAGATTTTAAAAAAAAACATGCTTTTGTTTGGTCTTATAAAGTTGGCCTCTTACAGTGACTCAAATAAAAGCAATGAAATATTATCAATTCATACATTGTTACGTGCTTAGGCTCAAATAAGCAGCAACACAGAAAGAGTGAAAACTAACAAGCTTGTAAAACTTTAACAATGATTTTATTAAGTACAATTATTTTCATAAAATAAATAAACTTACGGTTTTAGAGAATCAAATCCAACATTAATCCAATATAGAATTCACAAAAATAATCCACTAATGGAATTTGCAAGAGTCCTGATAGATAAATGTTCTAATAGTTCCAGGTTCGAATCTTGATGATGTAATCCAAAATAGCTGACAATGTCACGTGATGCAGTTCTTGTTTTATTATCATCCAAATAAAAATCATAAACACATGTCCTTTTCCAGATAATTCTTCTTTCTTCAATGAATTGACACAAAGTCCAGAACAAGATAATTATAACTCAAACACAACTATTAACTTTACAGCCCAGAGATTCTACTGAATCTCTCTTCCAGTACAATGATCTAAATACCCATCCTCAACATGTAAACAAGGGATCACGTGATTTTCTAGAAAGTCAAAGAAAGAAACTACCTTCAAAAAGTCACATATTAAAAGAATGATCCAGAAGAAAAACCATCCCCAATAACTAAAAATATTAAGATGTCCTGGAAATTAACCAATAGTTTTAGAGGCCTGTTTATCAATCTGAAGCAAGGTCAGATAATGAGGTAAACAAGCCAAGGTCAGCCTGTTTACAACTTGAGTCTAGGTCAGACTGAATTTTCTAGAAAAAATCTCCCAATTAATGAATATTAAACCATAAATGACAAATTTGGATTTAACAATAAAAAAATAAATAATTTAAATCCAATAGACGTAACACCTTCCCCCATAAAATAAAAAGAAAGGTTTATATGATAAAACGTTCTTTTTATCACAAACCAATTTACATCTGAGGTTAAAAGAACTAATATAAATTACACAATATAATAAATTGTTATACACAGGAAAAACGTCTGCAATTATATTATCAAGAAATAGCCTCAACCTTTTAACTTGTCCATGTCCCACTAAATGTCCTAAGAAAACCATTCTAGCAGGGCAGAACTCACTTTTAAATAAATTAACAGTCAGACACACATTAGTGAGTCTGTCAAAGAATTTTCTAATTGTTGCTAGATGTTCTCTCCAGGTGTCATTGTAGATGATGACGTCACAAATTTCTAGACCAGTGATGATCATTTTTATGAGACGTTGAAATGGACTTTCTTTATATTGGTAGAGTCCATTTGGAGTCACAATGTTAAGTTTTCCTTTGCTCTTTCCGTAGTGGAATCTGCCAAAATCCTTTCTGAAGGTCAAAATTTGGTGACATACTTGGCATTCCCAATATTATCAATACAATTGTCAATTCTTGGTAATGGGAATGAATCTGTTTTTGTCACTCTGTTCACCTTCCTATGCACATACGGAAAGTTTTTTTGGGTTTTGAAACAAGTATGCATGGTGAACTCCAATCACTTTTACTGGGCTTGATAAAATCATTCTCCAGCAAATATTGAATTTCCTTTTTCAAGTATTCCTGTTTGAGTGGACTCATCCTGCATGAATGCTGTTTGGAATTTTCAATTTCGTCATGAAAATTTTGTTTGTCCGTGTAAGATTATCTGGACATAAGTGCTCATATAATAATAATAACTTTCAGTTCATTTCTTTCTTGTACTTGCAAATGTGAAAGTTTCTGGTCTAGATTTTTCATAATTTCTGAATTCCAACAATTTGTCGCTCCAATGTCAGTAAAATCCGATGATATTCCTTCACTATGTAGGACAGGTACCACTAAATTAATTACATGTTTAACATGGCTATTTCTTTCAATATACTGGTACTCCTATAATTAATTTAGATCCCAGGAGCACTAATACTATAACTTAACTAATTCATTTTCTTCTTAACTTTGTAAGGGCCGTAATATCTAATCTGAAAAAAAGTAAAAAGAATGAGCAAGAATAACACAACTCCATTATCAGACTCAAAAGTTCTCTCCCTTTCAGTTCTTTCAAACCATAGTTTCATTTTTAACTTTAATTGATTACTTGACTTGGTCTTGGGTAAGGAATCTACACAATCTACCATAGTTATACTGAATGTTTCATCAAACGTAGGAATAGATTGCAGATGAGCCTTGGGTATCTTCTGATTGGTTTTTCCTACCATTTGACAAGTATGACAAGATCTACAGTATTTGGCAACATCACTTTTGATTTTTGGCCAATAGAAGTGAGTCAAGATCTTGTGATAAGTTTTATTAATCCCCAAATGACTAGCCAAAGGAGCTTCATGGGCCAGATTAAGTATTTCCTGTCTGTAAGGTTTTGGAACTACTATTTGATAGTTCACCGACCACTCATCACCAGCATGTACCTCGGGAGGTCTCCATTTTCTCATAAGAATTCCATTTTTAATAAAATAACAGACAGGAACTTCAGTAACATCAGTCTCATTTATGACCCTTTGAAACAAACAGGAGATCTCAGGATCTTTTTCCTGTTGGACGACAAGTGATTGTCGTTTATCACCCTGATTAAGAGAATGAGTTATTAAAAGAGGATCACTATGATCAATACTTTCTAATTGATCCAAATCAAGAGTAAAAGTGACCTCATCAAAAACCTGACATATACAAATGTCAGTTGAAGGAATGCTGTCTTCTTTAACATCATTCTCAAGATCATCACCCTGATTAGAATAAAGAGAATGAGTTGTTAAAAGAGAATCACTATGATCAATACTTTCTGATTGATCTAAACCAAGAGTAAAAGTGACCTCATCAAAAACCTGACCTTTGCTCATGTCAGCTAAAGGAATACTGGTTTTTTCAACATAAGCCTGACCCACGCAGGTGTCAGATAAAGGAATACTGTTCTCAATAACATAAACCTGACCCATGCATGTGTCAACAAAGGGAATACTGCACTTTTCAACTTCATTCTCAAGAGCTTTCTTTACCATAGCTCTAGTAACTGTACAAGCTTGAAATATATCAGGGATTTCTTTTTCAATTGGATCAACTTTCTGATCCAAATTAGGCTTGTCAGTTACAAGTGGATTAACCACAACCTTGTCCCCAGCTAAGTCGTTGCCTAGCAATAAATCTACACCTTCGATGGGTAAAACCGAGACTGTTCCAATTGTCACAGGTCCTGACACTAAGTCTGATGACAAATTTACACAATGGAGAGGAACATTAACAAAGCCGCACTCTACTCCCTGAATAAGAATGCTTTCATTAGAAGAAGACTTCTCAGAAAAAGGCAAAGTACCTGATAATAAAAGACTCTGAGAAGCTCCTGTGTCCCTTAAAATTTTAATAGGGGTGGGATTGGCTGAATCACCCAAGAGTGATATAGAACCCTTCGATATGAATGGTTCATAATTCTCCATATCAAAATCAGACTGGGATTTATTAGACCCAACAAATGTATTGCTTTCAATACATGACTGTGACCCTGACCTCTTGTAAATAAGAGCATTTGGAACAGGTCTGTCTTGATTCTGTTGCCTATTTTTTAATTTGTAGCAATCAGGAATAATGTGTCCTTTTTTCTTACAAATTTACACATCAGAAGAGACAAGGATCTAGAATCAAACTTCTCTAAAGTCTGATTTTTGAAAGTTGTGTTAGTTTGAGTTTTAGAAGGGCTTTAATTAGGCGGAAATTCTTTTCTGCCAGAAAATTGTTGAGTAGAAGTCTTGTTAACAAAAGGAATTTTATGTGTCAAAGAATATTCGTCAGCAGCTCGAGCAGTATTTTCCAAGGTTTCAATCTGATGCTCATCAAGATAAGTTTTAACATCATTATGGACACAGTTTTTGAACTCTTCAATTAATATAATTTGCTTGAGATTTTGATAATCTTGCTCGACTTTCTTGGCTAAACACCATCTATCAAACAACTGCTCTTTTTGTCTAGCAAATTCGACATGAGTTTGTCCAGCTTCTTTTCTGTAATTTCTGAATTTTTGCCTATAATCTTCAGGAACTAACTCATAACCTCTTAAAATGCATTCATTAACTACATCATAGTCAGTACTTTGATGAACAGACAGTGAAGTGTAAATCTCGCTAGCCTAACCAGTAAGTACACATTGTAGTAACTGAGTCCAATTCTCTCTTGGCCACTTTAAATTTTCTGCAACTTTTTCATAAAGAATAAATATTTGTCTACTTCTTTTTCTTTGAAAGGGGGCACTAATCTAATATTCCTTGCTAAATCAAAATTTTGATTTGAAGTATGATGGTGATTCTCACCTGCCAGCTCTATTTCTTTCATTTTAATTTCTTTCTCAATTTGCATCTGCTCTTTTTGTAATTCAAATTGTCTTTCTTTCTCCCTTTACTGTCTCTCTCTCTCCTCTTTCTATCTATCAATTAGCATCTGCTCTTTTTGTAATTCAAATTGTCTCTCTCTCTCCTCTTTTTCAGATTGTAATTGTCTTTCTTTCTCCTCTCTCTGAAATTCCAGTTTTTTTAACTCTAATTCCATCTTGAATTTTAATTCAAATTACTTTATTTTTATGTCAGAGTCTGATGCAGACATACTGACCAAAATCAAAGCATTTTGTTCCAACAGATCCTGTTCTACCAAATACTGGACCAAAATCTTTTTGATATCTTGTTTCGTTAAAGAAGCTTTCATTTCGGAAAGATCGTATTTTTTTGCAAGTTGAACCAACTCATCTTTTTTGAAAAGATCTAATTGCTCCTGGGTAGAAATATTTCTACCTTAGATGTCATTTTAATACAAGCGTGTTAGTCTCACTAAAGATTTAAATTTTTCAAAAACTAGGGGAAATTCAAATTTAAATTCTAATGTTTTTAAATCCCAAGACGAGATCCCAATTTCTATGTTACGTGCTTAGGCTTGAATAAGCAGCAACACAGAAAGAGTGAAAACTAACAAGCTTGTAAAACTTTAACAATGATTTTATTAAGTACTATTATTTTCATAAAATAAATAAACTTACAGTTTTAGAGAATCAAATCCAACATTAATCCAATATAGAATTCACAAAAATAATCCACTAATGGAATTTGCAAGAGTCCTGATAAATAAATGTTCTAATAGTTCCAGGTTTGAATCTTGACGATGTAATCCAAAATAGCTGACAATGTCACGTGATGAAGTTCTTGTTTTATTATCATCCAAATGAAAATCATAAACACATGTCCTTTTCCAGATAATTCTTCTTTCTTCAATGAATTGACACAAAGTCCAGAACAAGATAATTAGAACTCAAACACAACTATTAACTTTACAGCCCAGAGATTCTACTGAATCTCTCTTCCAGTACAATGATCTAAATACCCATCCTCAACATGTAAACAAGGGATCACGTGATTTTCTAGAAAGTCAAAGAAAGAAACTACCTTCAAAAAGTCACATATTAAAAGAATGCTCCAGAAGAAAAACCATCCCCAATAACTAAAAATATAAAGATGTCCTGGAAATTAACCAATAGTTTTAGAGGCCTGTTTATCAATCTGAAGCAAGGTCAGATAATGAGGTAAACAAGCCAAGGTCAGCCTGTTTACAACTAGAGTCTAGGTCAGACTGAATTTTCTAGAAAAAATCTCCCAATTAATGAATATTAAACCCTAAATGACAAATTTGGATTTAACAATAAAAAAATAAATAATTTAAATCCAATAGACGTAACAACATTTAAAAAAGTGATCTGTGATTTCAAGCTTATTGTGCTGTGAAAGTTTTGTTTCTAACTTTATATTTACAAGTGTCAAATGCAGATGGAAACTAAATATTTAGCTATTAAAGAAGTTGAGGGCAGAGCATCGTGCAATGATGTATGTAAAACATTTTCTCTTAAACATAACACAGGAAGGATAAAAGCTGCTGAGTCTATAAAAGACTATGTTGAAGGTTACTGCACTCCCCAAAGGAAGGAGCAGAATACTGCTAAATTTGAAGACACAGAGGAAGCCAAAGCAAAATGGTTCAATGAAACCCGCATTGCACATTCCACCTTATCCATAGATTGTAATATGATCATTGAAAAAGCGAAAGACTTTCTGAATAAACTTAGTGTAGAAAACTTCACAGCAACAAGTGGTTGGTTCAGTTGCCTGAAAGTTCATCATAATATCAGATGCAAAAGGATTTGTGGAGTATATATGTACTGTTTAAACCAACTTGTTGACAGGTTTTCATTTCACCTGTGCTTAGACCAATCGCCATGGTAGCCTCAAGAAGATGGGAACAAACTGACCAAAATCTAGGCCAATTTAAGTACATGTACTTGAAGCACGTAAACAACAACTTAGCAACCATGTGCTAATGCCGACATTGAATGTCATAATGTTTTCATATCTGTATGTGAACGATGCAATATTTTATTGTGGATTTTATTACACAAACATAACCAAAATGTAATTTGTCAATATTCAAGTGCATTTCACACCGGTTTCATCTTCATTGTCTCATAATTTCCATTGTTTTTACAAAGTGTAAATGCTACTCATTGATGACATGTCACCCCTTACTGATGTTGACATAAACATGTAGGACAGTGTTATAATGTAGTTTTGTTTACTTGATTTGGATTTTTATCCAGAAAATCTGTTTGACCTGAATCTTTTTGTAAACATTTAATGCTAACCTAGTTCCTGATCTTAATTCAAAATTAGTAAGAGTCAAGTAAACAACTTTTTAAATTTATTTTTATTGTGGGATACGTAAGAGTAAGGTCAAGGCTGTATTGGAATATGTGACCTTAGAGATATAAATAGCTCTTACCTTGAGTCAGAAATCACTCAGTAAACAACATTTTTAAAATTGTATTCTTAGAGTAAAATGTTTGGTTTTTGTCAATATCATATTAGGAGTATGTGATATTAAGATGTAAAGATGATCACATGACCTTCTATTTTGCATACCAGGCTTTTCCATAATTGCACAGAAGTTAGATTTAATAGATATGTTTAGAGAGATGTTACAGTTAGGGCTTTTAACACTTGATGTCAAGTTGTTTTCTTCTGTTGGGACCTAGTTTGAGTTTTATTTTAAATTTTCTACAGATTATTTGGATTCTGAAAGATTAATTTGTTTCTCTGGACAAAGACATTTCTTGAAACTGTATTTGAAATTCATTCTTGTGGTTATTCAAGGAACTGTAGACAACATTATTATACTTGAACATGAATTCATTACTGGGACTTCTAAATTTAATTTGTGGATTATTCTTGGATTATTTTTAGATTTTTTTTCTTAAAACCATAAGTTTTTTTTTTTCTCTCCAGTTTTACATTGTTTTTCCAGGGAGATAAATTATTTTTTAAATTTTCAAGGCTTGTTGTTTTCACTCATTCTTTGTTATACTTTTTATTAGAGCCTAAACACATAACATAGAAATTGGGGCCTTGTCCTTGGATACATGAATTTTGGCAAAAATAATTTAGAAAACATTGTGTTTCTTGAAATAATTATGAATTGCCCTAGTTTTTTGAAATCTTTTAAAATCCCAAGTTAAATCGGCAAACTTTTTCTTTACAATGGCATCAAATGTGGAAATCATTCTTTCTGATCCCACCAAGGAACAAGTAGATTTTTTTGAAAAAGGATGAATTGTTTCAGAAAATTTGATCTTTCTGAGGCAAAGACAAAAAAAATATTTTGGTCCAGTATTTAGTAAAAAAGAATGTTTGAGATAAAAGTGTTTTGGTTTTGTTAATTAAGTCTGTATGAGACTCCAATTTAACCCTAACCCTAACATGGGATATGTATGCATGTGTCTGCAGTTGGAATGGAAAATTTTATTATGTTTAGCTGGTAAACATAAATACAAAATCTTTGTTTTACAGCTGCTCCAAAAATACTAGACATATCTCAAGATTATAAAGGTTATGTTGGCCAATATATCATGATCCAGTTTGATTTCCAATCTAATATGAAGGAGAGCTTAACAGTTACAGCACAACATTCCAGCTCTAGTGGATCCATAACTCAAGGATTAATCCGACCAACTCTTCCTGAGGATCTAGGAGATTCCCCACCTGTACAAGCTCCAGACTTCAAGGCAACTTTAGTCATCAGCATAACCAGGAAAAGTGATTTTGGACAATATGAAATAAAAGTAAATAACAGCATTGGGTCTGATTCAGAAAGTATCAGAATCATAGAACAGAGTAAGTCATGTGATATTTCCCCGATAACCAATATTTATTCTGTATCTTGTTCTTGAATCCGAAATTACTATGAGACTTATTTTATTTCTCTATATAATGCACTAATATGTAACATCAACATAAATTACATGTCTCACAACATTGCATGACAGCTATTGATTCCAGCTTTATCTCTCACAACATCGCATTACAGCTATTGATTTCAGCTTTATCTCTCACAACATTGCATGACAGCTATTGATTTCAGCTTTATCTCTCACAACATCGCATGACAGCTATTGATTTCAGCTTTAACTCTCACAACATTGCATGACAGCTGTTGATTTCAGCTTTATCTCTCACAACATTGCATGACAGCTATTGATTTCAGCTTTATCTCTAACACATTGCATGCCAGCTATTAATTCCAGCTTTATCTCTCACAACATCGCATGACAGCTATTGATTTCAGCTTTATCTCTCACAACATTGCATGACAGCTGTTGATTTCAGCTTTATCTCTCACAACATTGCATGACAGCTATTGATTTCAGCTTGATCTTTAACACATTGCATGACAGCTATTGATTTCAGCTTTATCTCTCACAACATTGCATGACAGCTACTGATTCTAGCTTGATTCCACAACATTGCATGACAGCTATTGATTTCAGCTTTATCTCACAACATTGCATGACAGCTATTGATTTCAGCTTTATCTATCACAACATTGCATGACAGCTATTGATTCCAGCTTTATTCCACAACATTGCATGACAGCTATTGATTTCAGCTTTATCTCACAACATTGCATGACAGCTATTGATTTCAGCTTTATCTCTCACAACATCGCATGATAGCCATTGATTTCAGCTTTATCTCTCACAACATTGCATGACAGCTATTGATTTCAGCTTTATCTCACAACATCGCATGATGACTGATGATTTCAGTTTTATCTCTCACAACATTGCATGACAGCTATTGATTTCAGCTTTATCTCTCACAACATTGCATGACAGCTATTGATTTCAGCTTTATCTCTCACAACATTGCATGACAGCTATTGATTTCAGCTTGATCTCTAACACATTGCATGACAGCTATTGATTTCAGCTTTATCTCTTACAACATTGCATGACAGCTATTGATTTCAGTTTTATCTCACAACATTGCATGACAGCTATTGATTTCAGCTTTATCTCACAACATTGCATGACAGCTATTGATTTCAGCTTTATCTCTCACAACATTGCATGACAGCTATTGATTCCAGCTTTATTCCACAACATTGCATGACAGCTATTGATTTCAGCTTTATCTCTCACAACATTGCATGACAGCTATTGATTTCAGCTTTATCTCTCACAACATTGCATGACAGCTATTGATTTCAGCTTTATCTCTCACAACATTGCATGTCAGCTATTGATTTCAGCTTTATCTCTCACAACATTGCATGACAGCTATTGGTTTCAGCTTTATCTCTCACAACATTGCGTGACAGCTATTGATTTCAGCTTTATATCTCACAACATTGCATGACAGCTATTGATTTCAGCTTGATCTCTAACACATTGCATGACAGCTATTGATTTCAGCTTTATCTCTCACAACATTGCATGACAGCTATTGATTTCAGCTTTATCTCACAACATTGCATGACAGCTATTGATTTCAGCTTTATCTCTCACAACATCGCATGATAGCCATTGATTTCAGCTTTATCTCTCACAACATTGCATGACAGCTATTGATTTCAGCTTTATCTCACAATATCGCATGATAACTATTGATTTCAGTTTTATCTCTCACAACATTGCATGACAGCTATTGATTTCAGCTTTATCTCTCACAACATTGCATGACAGCTATTGATTTCAGTTTTATCTCTCAAAACATCGCATGACAGCTATTGATTTCAGCTTTATCTTTATGATATCTTTAGAATTTCATAAACCAGGGACTGAGAAAATAATTCAAGTACATAGGCATGAATAATCAATATTTATCTTAGGGGTTGGATTTGTTGAAGTAGATGAAATAAATACAAATTTCTAATGGGGTTGAGTGAACTGATAATTTATTTATTTTTACCATTCACAATTTTGATATTAAAAGATGGAAAAGGAAAAAGGAATGTTGGTTTTATAATGAATCTGTCTGTGTTACGATAGATTTAAAATAAAACAATGAAGTCCCTGAAATGAAACATGTTGTTGCTCTATTTACTATTGCACTTTATGTATTGTAAATAATACAAATGCATGAATTTTATAACGGGGGGGGGGAAGGGGTTCCAAGTAGTCTAAGGCAGTTACCGTTAACAATTATTACCATCTCACCTCAGTCCACATGGGTCATTGATGTGGCCAGTATAAGTATGTGAAAAAGCTTGCCACTAGCTTCCCGTGGGTAGGAGGTTCCTTCCTAGGTTATTCCTGTGTTCTTCCTCCTCGAAAATATACTGGCTGCCATGTATCAAAAAATTACCATTAAAACCCCAAAACAAAACATCAGTATTTAATATAGGAAAATACGCAGATTGGCACTCTAATGATAAATAACTAATAATTGGCACAGCAAATAAGTAAATAGTAAGTAAACCATGTTATTGGGTAATGTAAATATATTAATACTAAATAACTAATAATTGGCACACCAAACAAATAAATAGAAAGTAAACCTTGTTATATGGTAATGTAAAATTATTAATGATAAATAACTGATAATTGGCACACCAAATAAATAAATAATAAATAAACCTTGTTATATGGTAATGTAAAAATATTAATGATAAATAACTGATAATTGGCACACCAAATAAATAAATAATAAGTAAACCTTGTTATATGGTAATGTAAATATATTAATGATAAATAACTAAGAAAACCTTTGTGCAAACTAGGTCATATGTCAAATTCTTAAAATTGATAATCAGATTTTCCTTAAATCAGTTCAGCATGCCATGCAAGAATCCTTTTTATCATACACTGACATTTTGGACACAAACTATGCAGTAGATATGTCAGATGAGAGAATTAGAGACACAAGCTATGCAGTAGATATGTCAGATGAGAGAAAGACACAAGCTATGCAATAGATATGTCAGATGAGAGAAAGAGAGACACAAGCTATGCAATAGATATGTCAGATGAGAGAAAGAGAGACACCAGCTATGCAGTAGATATGTCAGATGAGAGAAAGAGAGACACAAGCTATGCAATAGATATGTCAGATGAGAGTAAGAGAGACACAAGCTATGCAGTAGATATGTCAGATGAGAGAAACAGAGACACAAGCTAAACAGTAGATATGTCTGACACGAGCTATGCAGTAGATATGTCAGATGAGAGAAACAGAGACGCAAGCTAAACAGAAGATATATCAGACACAAGCTATGCAGTAGATATGTAAGATGAGAGAAAGAGAGACACAAGCTATGCAGTAAATATGTCAGATCAGAGAAACAGAGACACAAGCTAAACACTAGAGATGACTGACACAAGCTATGCAGTAGATATGTTAGATGAGAGAAACAGATATGCAAGCTAAACAGAAGATATATCAGACACAAGCAATACAGTAGATATGTCAAATGAGAGAAAGAGAGACTAAAGCTATGCAGTAAATATGCCAGATGAGAGAAACAGAGACACATGCTAAACAGTAGATATGACTGACACAAGCTATGCAGTAGATATGTTAGATGAGAGAAACAGAGACGCAAGCTAAACAGAAGATATATCAGACACAAGCTATGCAGTAGATATGTCAGATGAGAGAAAGAGAGACACAAGCTATGTAGTAGATATGTCAGATGAGAGAAAGAGAGAAACAAGCTATGTAGTAGATATGTCTGACACAAGCTACGCAGTAGATATGTCAGATGGGAGAAACAGAGGCGCAAGCTAAACAGAAGATATATCAGACACAAGCAATACAGTAGATATGTCAGATGAGAGAAAGAGAGACAAGCTATGCAGTAGATATATCAGATGAGAGAAGGAGAGACACAAGCTATGCAGTAGATATGTCAGATGAGAGTAACAGAGACACAAGCTTTGCAGTAGATATGTCAGATGAGAGTAACAGAGACACAAGCTATGCAGTAAATATGCCAGATGAGAGAAACAGAGACACAAGCTAAACACTAGATATGACGACACAAGCTATGTAGTAGATATGTAAGATGAGAGAAACAGAGACGCAAACTAAACAGAAGATATATCAGATACAAGCTATGCAGTAGATATGTCAGATGAGAGAAAGAGAGACACAAGCTATGTAGTAGATATGTCAGATGAGAGAAAGAGAGACACAAGCTATGCAGTAGATATATCAGATGAGAGTAACAGAGACACAAGCTATGCAGTAGATATGTCAGATGAGAGAAAGAGAGACACACATTTAATAAACACAGTAAGAACCTGTAAAAAGCAGTAAATAAAATTGTATCAGTATATAATATTTTGACCAGCATTTGTGAGAAATGTTTCAAATCATTTTATGTGGCCATAATGTAAAGCATGAAAATGAGAAATAGGAAAACTTCATTCCACTTTTAATTGCAAATTTTTAATTCAGTTAATATTATTATTGAAAAATGCATTTTCTTTATAAAGATCTGAATGAAAGTGAATTTCTAATAAGAAATATGACATATACTACAACAGGTTTTTCCAGTGACTGGCCTTACAGTATGTGCATTTGTTATATTCTCATTAAGAGGGCCTCAAGGGAGAATAGTCCTTGATTAATGAGTCACCCTTTATAAATAAAGCATTATTATTATTATTATTATTTTTATTATTAGTATTATTATTATTAAATAATTGAATTAATTAAAAGTTAATAAATATAAGCATACAGTTTTATGTAGATTTCAATTATTCAGCATTGTATTTCAGTTACACCAGAGAAGCCAATAAATTTCCATGCTACCAACATACAAGAAAAACAACTGTCACTGAGGTGGCAATCCGGATACAATGGGGGATACACTCAAACTTTCATTGTTGAGATAAGTCTTGATAATATAACATGGACTCAAGTGTCTGAAGTCAGTGCTGGAAACATGGCTGGATGGTTTTCTACAATCATTGAGGACCTTATCCCAGGATCTGAATATTATTTGAGATTGTATGCATACAACACAAATGGAAGAGGAGACTTTGCTGATGTTCAACTTGCCATAAAAATGTTAAAAGGTTGAAGCATTTTCTAAATTTTTCATTATTCTAAGTGTAATATCCTATACCTAAATCTAATTGCTATATTCTGTACTTAACACAAATTTATATATTCTAGGTCTTACACCAGTTATGATATTCAATGCCTAGCACTATTTGCTATGTTCTATGCCTAACACTAATTGCTATGTTCTATGCCTAACACTAATTGCTATGTTCTATGCCTAACACTAATTGCTATGTTCTATGCCTAACACTAATTGCTATATTATATGCCTTACACTAATTGCTATATTATATGCCTAACACTAATTGCTATATTATATGCCTTACACTAATTGCTATATTATATGCCTAATGCTAATTGTTGTATTTTATGCCTAACACTAATTGTTTTATTATATGCCTTACACTAATTTCTATATTCTGTGCCTAACACATATTGCTATATTATATTCCTAACACTAATTGTTATATTATATGCCTAACACTAATTGCTATATTATATGCCTAATGCTAATTGCTATATTCTGTGCCTAGCACTAACTGCACAATTATATGCCTTACACTAATTGTTATATTCTATGCCTATCACTAATTACTATATTCTATGCCTAAAACTGATTGTTATATCATATGCCTAACACTAATTGCTATATTCTATGCCTAGCACTAATTCCTATATTCTATGCCTAAGACTAATTGCTCTATTCTATGCCTAGCACTAATTGTTTTATTATATCCCTAACACTACTTGCTATATTCTATGCCTAGCACTAATTGCTATATTCTTTGCCTAACACTAATTATTTTATTCTATGCCTAATGCTAATTGTTAAATTTGTTGCCTTACACTAATTGCTATATTCTATGTCTAACACTTAATTGCTATATTCTTTGTCTAACACCAATTGCTATATTCTATGCCTAATGCTACTTGCAACATTTTATGCCTAATGCTGATTGCTATATTCTATGTCTGGTGCTAATTGCTATATTCTATGCCTGGTGCTAATTGCTATGTTCTATGCCTGATGCTTATTGCTATATTCTATGCCTAATGCTAATTGCTATACTTTATGTCTAATGCTAATTGCTATATTCTATGCCTGGTGCTAATTGCTATATTCTATGCCTAACGTTAATTGCTATATTCTATGGCTATTGCTAATTGCTATATTCTATGCTTATTGCTAATTGCTATATTCTATTCCTAATGCTAATTACTATTTCTATGTTTGATGCTAATTGCTATATTCTGTGACTAATGCTAATTGCTATATTCTATGCCTAATGCTAATTGTTATAGTCTATGCTTAATGCTAATTGCTATATTCTATGCCTAATGCTAATTGCTATATTCTATGCCTAATGCTAATTACTATATTCTATGCTAAACACTTATAGCTATATTATATATCTTGCAATAATTGCTTTATTCTATGTCTAACACTAATTGCTTTATTCTGTCTAGCACTGTTTGCTATATTATATGCCTTACACTAATTGATCTGTTTTCATGGTTGTCTTTTCTTTGCATGCCTAGACATTATTTATTTGTTTATTTATTTGCATGAGCTTGTAGAAGAAACCACTAAGTGAAACAAATATTGAGGAAACTAATAAATTATCTGTCTTATACAAGCTGATATATTTATAAAAATTTACAAGTTAAATGCTAATTAGGACATTCATCAATGAAATAATTACAGACATATATGTTAAGCTAAATTTTTTATATCTGTTTAAGAAATCTTGAAGCAGTCAAATTAAAAATCTCACATCAACATTCTTGACACCATAATTAATGGGGTGTTGATTCATTTTTGTATAAATTGACCATCTCCAATTTTTTTACTGAAAGTTGTAATTACATCATTTATTCAAAAGTGGATTCCATTAAGGATTTAATTTAAGCTAATGTTTAGAGACATAAATTATTAAGATAAATGAAGACTGCCTAAAATTATCTTGTAAATAGCTGACTTTTATAGACTCAATTTCCTTAGTTATATTTGAAGTTTTAGTTATGACTACTTTAAGTTGAAAGAATATCTGCTTCTAAAAAAACATAAGTTAAAAACATGGGGGATGGGATACTTGATAATTCTTAATAATTTTTTGTGCTAATAGGAAACAAATTCTCAAGTACATACTACTTTTATTTGTCAATTTTGTGGTAGTGTTCAATCTGCCTAATTTTGTTCAGCCATAAACAAGTGCACGATCTGATAGCTGTGTGTGTGTCCTTAGTTTTCTCCATCCACTTATATATTTTATAAATTTATCTACTGGTATTATTGTTTCTTTATGACATGAGTCATTGCAATTAAATTTCATGCGATAATTAAATACCAAACTTATGATGTAAAAATCTATTCAATAGAATGTGCATCTTCATTAGAAGTCAATGCATCAGTTGGAATAGGTATTGGTGGAGCAGTTGGAGTTGGTGTTGGTGGAATTATTATTGGATTAGTTGGTGCTATCATTGCCTTCACAATCAGAAGACAACTAAATGGTATGTATAAGGAGTATATATATATATATATATATATATATATATATATATATATATATATATATATATATATATATCAGTATTCCAAAGCATGATAAGGACTATTTAATAGGATTCCAATACTGGCTATTAATTCAATTCACAAACAAACACAAAATGTGCTATGTTTCACTGATGGACTCCAGTCCAACATACATAACTATCTGGCCTCACCTATATGTACACAACAGCAACATAATTACGCTCCTCTTCTGACTGTTGTTTACTCATTTAATTCCCACTATGAAAATTAATTTGTACAGACAATGTTCTTTTGCATGCCAGGGCTTAGCAATGTGGAATGAATTGCCCATTGAAATTAGACACAAAGACAGTGATCTCTGTCAAGAGTGATCTTAAGGGACCCCAAGTGGCAGAGTGGTCTAAAGTGTTCTCTGTTATGGATCAATGTCACATCACCTGTCTGCATGGGCTTGAGTCTCAGATTCGGCTAATGTGGGTATGTGAGAAAGCTTACCAGGAGCTTCTCATGGGTCAGTGTCTTTTCTGGGGGTTTTCCCGGGTTCTTCATACACCATTATTACTGGCCACCATGTGATAATAATCATAATGATAATAATAACAGCACTTTAATTTAGAGGGTGGCTAATATAGCCTATCATGTGCTGAATTAAGTGTTAAACCCTACAACAGCAACAACATCAAGAACAAGAGTGCTCTTAAAACTCACCTTTCTCAATGGCAAGAAAAAACTTAAAGACCTAATAATGTTTCCTACCTTAAATATTTTCAGCATATCTTATGTTTTCTAATTCATAGTATTTTTTAAAACATTTTATAGTCATATCATTATAGATATAAATTGTTTATAGCTTCTAAAGATTTGTCACGATACATATTCCTCATTTTCATTATTATTATTATTATTATTATTATTATTATTGTTATTATTATTATTAGGACTATATAATAGTAGTCCAAAAATGTATAAGTATTTTGAGGGCCTTAAGGTAGATTAGTTCTTTGATAATTGTGTTACCCTCTTTAAATAAAGTCATTATTATTATTATTATTATTCTTATTATTATTATTATTATTATAGGACTATATTTAGTATTCCAACATGTATAAGGACTATATAATAGTATTCCAAACATGTATAAGGACTATATTAAAGTATTCCATACATGTATAAGAACTATATAATAGTATTCCAAACATCTATAAAGACTATATAATAGTATTCCAAACATGTATAAAGGACTATATAATAGTAGTCCATACATGTATAAAGACTATATAATAGTAGTCCATACATGTATAAAGACTATATAATAGTATTCCATACATGTATAAGGACTATATAATAGTATTCCAAACATGTATAAGGACTATATTAAAGTATTCCATACATGTATCAGAACTATATAATAGTATTCCAAACATCTATAAAGACTATATAATAGTATTCCAAACATGTATAAAGGACTATATAATAGTAGTCCATACATCTATAAAGACTATATAATATTATTCCAAACATGTATAAATAATATATAATATTATTCTAAACATGTATAAATAATATATAATAGTATTCCAAACATGTATAAGGACTATATAATAGTTTTTCAAACATGTATAAGGACTATATAATAGTATTCTAAACATGTATAAATAATATATAATAGTATTCCAAACATGTATAAAGACTATATAATAGTATTCCTAACATGTATAAAGACTATATAATAGTATTCCAAACATGTATAAGGACTATATAATAGTATTCCAAACATGTATAAAGACTATATAATAGTATTCCAAACATGTATAAAGACTATATAATAGTATTCCAAACATGTATAAAGACTATATAATAGTATTCCAAACATGTATAAGGACTATATAACAGTATTCCAAATGTGTATAAGGACTATATAACAGTATTCCAAACATGTATAAAGACTATATAATAGTATTCCAAACATGTATAAAGACTATATAATAGTATTCCAAACATGTATAAGGACTATATAACAGTATTCCAAATGTGTATAAGGACTATATAACAGTATTCCAAACATGTATAAGGACTATATAATAGTATTTGAAACATGTATTAGGACTAGAGCTGTACCGATTAATCGCCCGTACGCGTAATCGGGCCGATTATTAGCACAATCGGTAAAATCGGGTATCGGCAAAAATAATCGGTGCCGATGCAAATAATTTTTTTAAATAACCAATTTTTCCTGATAAAAGTTGTATATACAGTCGTGTTTTGACTGACCATAACTTAATCCTTTGTAACACTAGAGCTCGGGATATATGCAGTATGCAAACAAGTTGCTCATTAACTAACACTACTGTATAGTCGAATAACCATATATCGAGATAAACACATCGAGCCATCAATTAATCTTTTGTAACAAAGAGATTGCTCTAATAAAGTATTTAAAAAGAATTTATCTTGCTGCCAGTTGTGCGAAATATTCAACTCCAGTGTCCGGTAACATTTGTAAACTGCAGTAAACCAGACTAAAGTACATGTCGCTAACCGCCATTGTAGTGCCAAAGTCATGTGAATAGCCAGTAAGATTAACATCAAAGGGAGTAATGATGGATATATACACAGTCAATTTTGAGGTTTGTGTTTTTTCTTTATCTTTATGAAAACTCACAAAACACCGATAGTCCTTATGTCCCAGTGAGAAATTGTTTGAAAGGGCTTCAGTGTAGGTTTGAGTATGTCGTCTGTATTTCAGTTAATCCGTAATGCCTGGAGGGTGAACGAACTCATTGTCTTTAATACTAGTAAGTAAGAATCATTTCCGGATTTTTTAAAATTATTTTTTATTTCTTTTGTTAGTGTTTCACCAAGCCACTATCTGGCTGAAGGGGCGGTCTCTCATAAGTCATAACAGGTTTTACTGTACCTTTGAAGCACCGACATATACTAAACAAATAAAACAATTCTATATCAATGTTTTACAATTATCTGATGTTGCCGCAGCAATAACGAGTATTTGTTGTTGTCAAAGCAAGCCGACGACCTTTGCTCATAGAAAGTCGGCAATAAACTCAAAAGCATTGCCTCAATTTGCATAGTGATTAGAACATATTTATTGTGCCACGAAACTTTCCTATTTGCAACCCCCCCCCCCATTCCAGGCCTTTATTGTTTTCTATATACCTGAGTACATAATATGATAATCAAATAATCGGTCTCATAATCGGTATCGGCAATTTTGATAATCGGCTATACGCGGTATCGGCATAATCGGCAAAAAGTGACATCGGTACAGCTCTAATTAGGACTATATAATAGTATTCCGAACATGTATAAGGACTATATTAAAGTATTCCAAACATGTATAAGGACTATATTAAAGTATTCCATACTTGTATAAACACTATATAATAGTATTCCAAAGCATATAAAACTGAAATAATGGCCACCATTTTTTATTCAAGTGCTCATTCCATTGGAATGGTTGAACAGTAATGCTTGCAAAAATAAAAACATATCTTCATTAGATAATAATAATAATTAATAATAATAATAATAAATAATAATGTTGTTGTTGTAGTGTTTAACGCCATTTTTCAGCACACGATAGGCTATACATGGCAGCCAAAATTTATGGTGGAGGAAAACCCCCCAGAAAGAACCACTGACCCACGAGAAGCTACTGGCAATCTTTCTCACATACCCACATTGGCCAAATCTGAGACTCAAACCCAAGCAGACCCAAGTGAGGTGGCAGTTATCCATAATGGAGAGACCTTTAGACCGCTCTACCACTTTGGGCCTCTTTAATAATAATAATAATAATAATAATAGTAATAATAATAATAATAATAATATTTAATTTAGAGGATGGTATATTTTGGTCATTGACTGTTCTTCTTTGAAGCCTTAGTGAGAAAAGTATAACAATCTGTATGATACAAAAGATAATAATAATTACTATTTATTTTACCTTGTCTTTAGTATTGTTAATATTATATCATATTACATTAAATTAATAACACATACATACTTATGATATCTCTTCTTGAATACTGTTATATTGTAAGCAGATTTTACAAACAATTTTATAACTGTATCAGATTATTGAAAACTCTTTTTAAATTTCTCTGTTCTTGGTTTTGGTGCTAGAAGGTTTCCATGTGATATTGATTTCATCTGGTACTGTAATGAATAAGTCCTGAATATACTCTGGTGTAACTCCATGTAGACATTTATGTTAGGTATATTTATAATTTTTCTTTTTTTTTGTGTAGATTGCACAGGATGTATTAATGATGTTTACAATCCTTAATAATAATGTTTTTGACTTTGTGGTTATTTTCTAATTGATGAGTCAGTCAGGTGGGTTCTTAGAAGAATTAGATTATTTCCTTTGATCAAGTGTGGTTCTTAAAAAAATTAAAGGAATATTCATTATCAGCAGATATCTATTCTAAAGCTTGTCCTTTATTGGGCACAAGTTCTCATAGGCATGGCCCAATGGCAGTAATGATTTCTGAAAATAAAATATGTTAGTTTCAGTTGATGACATTTGAAAATATATTAACACTTAGTTCTCAGATCAACACCTGATCAATTTCCTCCAGTGTAACTTTTTATTTATTTGTGTCTCATTCATACTATTTGATTTTTCAGCAGTTTTTGCTGAGTTTGATAGGGGAGAAAACTGTGTAACATTTTACTTCTGACAGAAGGCCTTTTGGTATCAAGGTATTTCATATCTGTTAAGGAAACTTTGACAGAGGTATATTTGTACAGAAGGTGCCATTACAATGTCAAATAAAACCATCTTCACAAAAATATAGTGAATCCCATCAATGATAACTTTGCCAAAATTCACCATACATAATTGAATAGAAATTAACAGAAACCTTTGTTGTATGATGAACTAAGTTTTAAATATATTCTTTTAAACCCTGATCTATCTATTATCATATTTTATTTCCTCTTCTATTCATAAATGCAATTTTAACAACTTTTTCAAAAGGTATGTCAATTCAAATACCATTTTAACATTCATACTATCAAATCCTTTCTTTTATAGAAAAGACATTTCTCTACTATTAAATACATGTGTGCTTATCGTTGTTGTACAAAAAAAGAGAGAAATATTTCATCTTCCAAACTACCACAGGGTCAATATGGACCATTTAGCACACAGTAAGGATTGGGAGATTTCACTTGATTATAAAATGATGATAATTTGCTGTCGTGCATGCCTGCTATTCTTGTATTTATAAAAAAATGAAAACAAATTCAAACATTTTATATAAAATTTGGTCAGTTCTGATAGTGTTGAATTGTGTTAATTCTGGTTTTGAGGTCTGTCAGCTTTGATTTCCTTGCCAATAGCTATTGGGTCTTACCTTCATGCAAACATATGGCAGTGAAAGATCTTAGGACTACATTGGCATCTGTTAACATGTATTTATTGCAATATGGAAAATGCAAGTTAAACAAAAATAATTTTTCAAAGTGAATCATAGGACTTATGTTAAATAAAGTGGCATCTTAACTAGTGAAATATAACACAATTACCTAACAGTCTTTTCATGTCCTTCTCATGACTAAACCTTATCTTTTAAATGTGTATTGGGACAAGGTAATGATGAAAAATAATACCTTATCTTTTAAATGTGTATTGGGACAAGTTAATGATACAAAATAATACCTTATCTTTTAAATGTGTATTGGGACAAGGTAATGAAAAATATAATACCTTTTCTTTTAAATGTGTATTGGGACAAGGTAATGATGAAAAATAATACCTTATGTTTTAAGTATGTGATGGGACAAGGTAATGATAAAAAATAATACCTTATCTTTTAAATGTGTGATGGGACAAGGTAATGATAAAATATAATACCTTTTCTTTTAAATGTGTAATAGGACAAGGTAATGATAAAAAATAATACCTTATCTTTTAAATGTATGATGGGACAAGGTAATGATAAAATATAATACCTTATCTTTTAAATTTGATGGGACAAGGTAATGATAAAAAATAATACCTTATCTTTTAAATGTGTGAAGGGACAAGGTAATGATAAAATATAATACCTCTGGTTATCTTTTAAATGTGTGATGGAACAAGGTAATGATGAAAAATAATACCTTATCTTTTAAATGTGTGATGGGACAAGGTAATGATGAAAAATAATACATTATCTTTTAAATGCATGATGGGACAAGGTAATGATGAAAAATAATACCTTATCTTTTAAATATGTGATGGGACAAGGTAATGATAAAATATAATACCTTATCTTTTAAATGTGTGAAGGGACAAGGTAATGATAAAAAATAATACCTTATCTTTTAAATGTGTGATGGGACAAGGTAAGGTAAAAAAATAATACCTTATCTTTTAAATGTGTATTGGGACAAGGTAATGATGAAAAATAATACCTTATCTTTTAAATGTGTGAAGGGACAAGGTAATGATAAAATATAATACCTCTGGTTATCTTTTAAATGTGTGATGGAACAAGGTAATGATGAAAAATAATACCTTATCTTTTAAATGTGTGATGGGACAAGGTAATGATGAAAAATAATACATTATCTTTTAAATGCATGATGGGACAAGGTAATGATGAAAAATAATACCTTATCTTTTAAATATGTGATGGGACAAGGTAATGATAAAATATAATACCTTATCTTTTAAATGTGTGAAGGGACAAGGTAATGATAAAAAATAATACCTTATCTTTTAAATGTGTGATGGGACAAGGTAAGGTAAAAAAATAATACCTTATCTTTTAAATGTGTATTGGGACAAGGTAATTATGAAAAATAATACCTTATCTTTTAAATGTGTGAAGGGACAAGGTAATGATAAAATATAATACCTCTGGTTATCTTTTAAATGTGTGATGGAACAAGGTAATGATGAAAAATAATACCTTATCTTTTAAATGTGTGATGGGACAAGGTAATGATGAAAAATAATACATTATCTTTTAAATGCATGATGGGACAAGGTAATGATGAAAAATAATACCTTATCTTTTAAATATGTGATGGGACAAGGTAATGATAAAATATAATACCTTATCTTTTAAATGTGTGAAGGGACAAGGTAATGATAAAAAATAATACCTTATCTTTTAAATGTGTGATGGGACAAGGTAAGGTAAAAAAATAATACCTTATCTTTTAAATGTGTATTGGGACAAGGTAATGATGAAAAATAATACCTTATCTTTTAAATGTGTATTGGGACAAGGTAATGATGAAAAATAATACCTTATCTTTTAAATGTCTGATGGGACAAGGTAATGATAAAATATAATACCTTATCTTTTACACGTGTGATGGGACAAGGTAATGATAAAATATAATACATTAAGCCAATACTCGAACAGTCTCTAACTTCTCTCTTTGAAACTTTGCATCTATGAGATGCATTGTGGTAAACGTTTATGATGACTTGAACCTTATCAATGTGGTGGGATTTTATATATGTGATTTATTGTTGCCTGACTGAACTACTTTTATTTTTAGGACCAAAGAACTCTTGTGTTAGGAGGTGAGTAGCTTTGGATAATGTGAAATCTTGAGTTTATTTGCATAGAAATGTATAATGTAATCTTTGTACTGGCTAGCCAGATATATTACAGTAATGAAACAGCTGATTAAATTAAATTGCATGAAAATCGTTGGCAGGCCATCATGGTCACCCTGGTGCCATTTGCCATTAGTATGCCACTGCTAACATAATGTCTGATATGATAAGTATAATATATAAATGGCTATGTTGTATATAACAATCAGGGCTACATGTCCATTTCACAAAGATGGGTTAACACAATTTTTAACTAGATGGGTATATTGTATATAACAATCAGGTGCAGTCCAATGCATTGTTAATGCAATGTTTATAGTGATTTCACTAACTTTATTGTAGCACCCGATGATAAGATTAGACAGGTAGGCTTTTGATCGTAAGATTAGACAGGTAGGCTTTTGATCGTAAGATTAGACAGGTAGGCTTTAGATGATAAGATTAGACAGGATGCTTTAGATGATAAGATTAGACAGGTAGGCTTTAGATGATAAGATTAGACAGGTAGGCTTTAGATGATAAGATTAGACAGGTAGGCTTTAGATGATAAGATTAGACAGGTAGGCTTTAGATGATAAGATTAGACAGGTAGGCTTTAGATGATAAAATTATACAGGTAGGCTTTATATGATAAGATTAGACAGGTAGGCTTTATATGATAAACAAAGTATAATTCATAACAAAGCGAAATGAATCAGGTCTTTACAAGATGGCGAAATGAAACATGTGGATTGGAAAAATTTATATGAAAACAAAGGACCCTTGAGGACATAGGGAGACAAATCATATCAACAAGAAATGATATGACACTAATGTTCACAGACTGATGTCACATAGATTATACTACAATTATGGAGTTTGAAAAGTAAATGATATAAATATAACTCAAGATTAAATATCCCATATTAACTATTTTCACAGTGTTAAACATCCAATGTTAAACTAACTGTTATTTTAAGTTATTACCATACAAACTTTTATCAGTCATAATGGATGTTATATCAGTATCATGTCTTTTATGTCATGCTATTATATTAAATGAGATTCAAGGATAAATATGGCATTAAATGATAAATTAGAGGGAACACTGATTACATCATGACATTTATTATTGATTGATGTTATTTTGTTTTTGTTCTTCAGACAAGGGAAGACAGATGATGCCATGCACACATATTCAAATACTGAGATGAACCCACAGACTGTAAAACCAATTTATGAGGAACTGAATAAAGGAAACACAGAACCAAGTGTGTATGATAAAATTTCACCTTTATAGAGGTGATGGATATGGATAAAGAAGAAATACTAAAACAAAGAGCTACTCACAGTCTCTTTAATAATAATTAGTCAAGGACTATTCTCCCTTGAGATTCTCTTATGGAGAGTATAACAATGCACAAAAAATGAAGAGAGCACTAATTACTGTTTATTTTAGCATGTTTAGTATTATTATACTAAAGTCCATGCTCATGATATTTTTCTTAAATACTCAAATATTTTCAGCCAATTTTACATGCAGTGCAAGATTGTTCCATAGAACTGTACCAGAGTATTGGAAGCTCATTTTAAATTGTTCTGTTCTTGCATTTGGTGCTAGAAAGTTTCCATGTGATATTGATCTCAACTTTTATTGTGTTTGAGAAAAAAAACTGAAGTTACTCTGATGCAGTTCCATGTAGAAATTTATATAAAAGAACTGCCTTATGAAAATCTATACTGTCATTTATTTTGAACCATTTGAGTTCAGTAAACAATGTTTTTGAGAGATGACCAATAGATGCATCCAAAATTACACACAGAAATCTTTCAAGTCCTTGGGGTTTATGGGTCGATTTACATTCCAAATAGATGTATATATGATTATATGATTACCAACTTTTAAACTTATATGAAACAAATGTTTCTAGAATATAAAACCTCTACAATATTGGTTGAATTGATCTGTGATAAATCGTATTTGCTTGTCATAATTGTTAACTTGTAGAAAATTGTAATTGTTGTGTGCATGATTATGTGCGATGTACAATAACAGATTGATATCTTTTGATTTGTACATTTTAATTTGAATGTTTTATATATGCTATATCTTGGTGTTTGTTTTGTTTTTATTCTTATGTAGAATATTACTGATTTCTGCCTACTAAAGTGTAGTTGCTATCTCCTTGTTTTATTTCATTTAATCTTTTTTTCCGTATAACTGTTTTAATGTATTGTTTTATTTGTACATGTACATGTTATAAAAATAACTGAAAAACACAAGTGACATGCTATTCAATCAAATCTCACTTATGTGAAAATTGTGTTTGTTTGATTAGGATTTTTAACGTAGCTTTAATAATTTTTCAGTCAAATCGCTATGATGTCTGCAATGAGGCAGTTTATAGTGATGTCTAACACTGGGGCATCATGTTGCAGACATGTAGTATGATGTCCCACTCAGTCAAATTATCCTGACACCAGATTGACCAGTCCAAACACTAACTTCTTAATGCTAAGCGCCAAGCAAGGCAGCTGTTACTACCAGATAGAATTTAGATTGTTGTCAAAAATAGAGTGCCATAAAAATGAAACAGTAATGAAGTCAGACCTGCCTTAAAGACCACCTATATGGATAATTTATTACCTTCCAGAAAGTGACTTCTTAAGACAGACTGAATAAGATGTACATGTTTATTGTGGTTACCACAGTCACAGTCATCTCTCTTAAGTGGATACATTATTACGTTCTCAATGGCTGCTTATGTCAAATTTGACTATATTAAATTATCATAATTTTAGGAGCATCCAGTGTGTTACATGACATGATTTCATGATTTTAGAAGAACAAAAAACAAACCTGATATGAAATTTTACAAGTTTCAACAATGCTTAGAAATCATAAGTGTGTGCAGGCAAGTAGCAAAGGTGCAGAATTTGCAAAACCTAAGAAACAGGAAATTACATCACCTGGCAAATGCAGACACCATCAGATGATTCATATGTAAGGCTGGAGGCTTTATTTGAGACTGGATTCCAAATAGTGGATAAAGTGGCACTTGCAGATATTTTGTTTGGACATTTTGAGGCCATGCACAATTTTACCATTATCCCTTGCAGATCATTTTCCTAAATTGGGTAAGAATATTTCCAGACTACAAGACTGCATATACATTTTCATGCCATCATGCAAAGACATCACTTTTTCCTATGGGTCCCAGCACCCTACGTTTTGTTTAGAAGTCAGAAGTGTAGATTCATGTTGTGGCCAAACATTTACTTTTATTGTTTAATCCTTTTAATACATAAAACGTAGTTTGATAATAAATCTAGTGGTCTAAGCAATTCAAAATGTTGAAATCTACTGATTTAATGTCTTGGTTCTGGAATTTGTCTGGAATTAACACTGTTTATAACATCTAATAATGGCAGTTTTTATACATGATTTTATGGTATGTTTTACAACTAAATAGCAAGATTGATTTCTTTGAATGGTTATGTACACAATTTTGACTTCAGTTTAATTTTCTTCTATCTGCAAACAAATTATATACAGTGAATCTCCTCAAAACCGAACACCAGCTGAGACCCAATCTTTTTCCAGTTTAGAGAGGTTTTTGGTTTACTAAGGCTTTTGCAGATCTGAAAAATTATTTCTATGAGCACTTACTTGAAGAGAGAGAAAGAGAGAGAGAGAGTTACAAAAGCATTAGTGTCTGTGTGTAAAAAGTGTGCAAATATTTAAGAAAGTTATTTTTATTTTATTTTAATACATGCATTTAATGAAGAATTACCTGAAAAATAAATGTTCTCATAAATTGTTTTATTCTTTCACATTAATAAATACACTTACTCAATATAGGAATACAGTCCTCATCACAAGAAACATCTGAGGAATGCAATACAGTATTTTTATAACTTTAGTATGGAATTATGCATCATACTCCAAAATGCTTAAATACCCCATGCAAATCAAAATTTTCCCATTTTTGTATGTTTCTTAAATCATTCTTTAACTAATTTAGCTCCTGTTAATGACTCCATTTCTTGTGAAATAGCCGAATAACGTGCATTCTTTGTAGTTTTGAAAGTTTTAAATATCTTTATTAACTCCAAGATTTCACATTACTGCTAATGTCATGACCATATTCATCACTTTCATCATTGGTCTGATTTCTTTCATGTAACTGGGAAACAAGTTCTCTCCCCTAGTCATCAGAATTATCCTCCCCAAGAACATCATTGTCAACCTTATATAGGCACTTGAGGTCAATGTCCAGTTGCAACTCATCCTCACTGACATTATCATTGTTCCCATTAATAGTGAAGTTTTCAACATCAATCACTTCTTGATTGTACCAGGCATTGTCACTGATGATGCTTTCGAAATCCAGTAGATAGCATCCAGCAGTAAATTTCTTTCAAAGTATTTAGTTAAAAGAAAGAAGAGAAGGAGAGGGCTTTAGAAAATGAAGAAGAACCCTGCAGAAAGGAAGAAGAACCCATACCCATCTAGAAAGATAAGAAAACATGACAAGAAAACAAAAGTGATGTAACAGAATTGTTACCGAGAGGAGGGTGGATTAAATGAACAATACAAACACAATTTGTGAAAGAAAATATAAATTTATGTAATAAATTATAAATGAAAAAATACAGATGTAACAACACAATAATTCATGCACTCAACCCACAATTACACTCACAACCATTCACAATACATGAACAAATTAAATAACAATACAAAAGGAATCTCAGATGTAAAGGGATCTCTTGGATTATACACTGATCCAAGAATCCTTTACGAAAGTTAAATAAATGCAAGTATGATTTACGAAAAAAAATAAACACAAACGACAAACTATCTATCGCACGATGGATTGCGATAACTAGCACGATCATATACTTGTATTCAATCAAGTTGCTAGCTTTTATTGATATCTATGTGATCACTTGAAATATTATTGCGATCTGACATAAGCATGCAAATACAACAATGTATTAAATTATATCACAATTTCAATACACCTATGTGTCTCCCCTGTATAACCGCACGATTCAGCAACAGTTGAATCGTCTCCCAGTTTCCCCGAGAACCGAGGGTTGACCAATACTATTATCGGACGTTACCCTACACGGATCCACCACAGTTATACGTTCAGACAGCATACAACATCTACCAGAACCAACGGTTCCTCACTCCCCTAGATGTCTACCCGGACGTTTTACAACTCTAAGACAGCTCCTACACTCGGACTTCTAGCTTTCCGGATATTTACACGTTACACAGATATTGACGAACAGACAGTTCGACACACAGACAGATACTTCAATTCCGTTTGCACAAATTAACGGCACAAGCACATTCAGATATTTATACAGAGATGTTCCAGAACAAACAATAGATGTCCCACAACAAATCAGACGATATCAAAGACGTTTATCAAAAGATGGTATCAGATGTGTTAACAGCTACGGTATCAACGATGTTATTAGCAGCTACGGTATCAACGATGTTATTAGCAGCTACGGTATCAAAAACATTGTAACAACTATGTTAGCAGCTACGGTATCAGAGACGGTATCAACGATGTTATTAGATGCGCTATCAGTGATGAACTTCTACGGTATCAACGACGGAATCAGACGGAATCAGATGTTATCAACGACGGAATCAACGATGGAATCAGATGTTATCAACGACGGAATCAGCCCTTTAGCTGGAGATTTGCAAGACGAGGTTATCTATCCTTTGATTAGATATTTTAGCTCCCGTAAATAATAATGAGAAATCCATCGCCTTATATACTCTCAATAGGTGAACATAAATCACATCGAGCTTGACGTGCACCACGTACAACGAGTATTTCGGATTTCATGTAAATTACAAATTGGCACATGCAAATCGTTACACGCCACTTAATCACCCCAGGTAATGCGTGTACGACGAAATCAAGAAAATGGTGAGTTTCGTTTACAATTGAAGAACAACAAAAATCAGTTCAAATTTTCGCCTAATTCTGTGACAATACCTCCCCCCTAAGAATAAAAATGTACACATTTTTAAAACTAACACAGAATAGAAGAAAAATAACTACTGATGATATCTTACAACATTTACACTGGTTATACTACAAACTGGATTTTATTACTGGGCAAATTCATACAAATTTCCCATCATGCCCTACTCAAGTAGTCTGCGCCTATATTTTCAACTCCCCTTATTGCTTCTACACGGAAACGATAAGGTTGTAGTGTTAGCGCCCAACGCATCAACCGAGCGTTAGCGACCTTGGCCTTGTTTAAATACAGTAGGGGTTGGTGATCAGTCTCGAGAACGAAATCTCTCCCAAACAGATATGCGTGATACTTCCCAATTCCCCATACTACGGCCAAACATTCCTTTTCTATAACGGAATAATTTTTCTCCCTGGGTAGCAATTTTCTACTCGAGTAAGCTACGGGTAACTTACTGTCGTCCTGCTCTTGCAGTAAAACTGCCCCCAACCCAGTTTCAGAAGCGTCTGTTCTTAGAATAAAAGGTTTGCTGACATCTGGCAATTTCAATATAGGTGCACTAACCAGTTTCTCTTTCAGAGTACAAAATGCTTTATCTTGTGGCGGTCCCCATTCAACTTTGTTTGGTTGCCCCTTCTTGGTCAAATCAGACAGCGGGCTAGCAATGGCTGAAAAGTTCGGTATAAACTTTCTGTAAAAACCTACTAGACCTAGAAATGATCTTACCTGCGTTTTGTTGGTTGGCTTCGGTGCGTCTCTGATTGCTTCAATTTGCTTGGGATGAGGTTTTAACTGACCCATACCGCTGACCCTATGACCCAAACAATCTAAATCTGTATAACCAATACTGCATTTAGTGGGTCTCACTGTAAGGTTCGCTTTGCGGAGTCTATTGAAGAGCTCGCTCAGGACGGACACGTGCTCACTCCAAGTATTCGTGTACACGAATATGTCGTCTACAAAGCTATCAACGTTTGTTAAACCTTTAAGCAATTTACGCATCAAACGACAACAGGTGGCGCTGGCTCCAACTAACCCGAATGGCATCACTTTGAATTGATACAGTCCTTTCTGGGTCGCAAATGCTGTCAATGGTCGGGATCCTGGGACAATGGGAACCTGCCAATATCCCTTGGCCAGATCTAATTTGGAAATCCATCGGTTTCCCGACAACTTCGCAAATAGACCCTCCATATCTGGCATTGGTTCTGCATCGAACACAGTGATTTTATTTAACTGCCGAAAATCAATGCAGAATCGGTTCGTCCCGTCCTTTTTCCTGACAAGCACTACTGGAGAAGAATATGGCGAGTTGGAGGGTTCAATCACCCCCAGATCCAACATTTTACCCACCTCTTCGTCCACAGCTTCACGTGCGTTGTATGGCACCGGATAGCCCTTGATTCGAATAGGGTCAGACGTATTCAGCTTAATTTTGAGGTCCAACAAAGTTGTACAACCTGGTCTGTCAGTGAATACATACGAATGTTTAGCCAAGAGCGCATTAATCTGTTGACGCTGGTCTTTCGTCAACTCCGCACTCACATCGACTTTATCTATCCCCTCCCCCGCAACTCCTAAGGGACATTCAAGGGAACTCTCTATATTCGAATCAGCTTCATCATCGTCTACGACTGCCGTACAAACGACATTTAAGACCCCCTTTCCAACATTGTCGCTCTGTCTCTTAATATACAACTTGAGCATATTCGCATGGAATGTCTTTACATTACCGTCCATGTCAATTTTATAGTCCATGTCTCCTTTTACTTCTTTAACTTCATATGGACCTTTCCACTGGACTAATAACTTATTAGAACTCGTTGGAAGAAGCAATAGCACCTGATCTCCCACAAGAAATTTCCTATTACGCGCTCTGCGGTTGTAATACTTGGCATATCTGCGCCCCGATTTAATCAATTCGTCACGTGCCATCTGGCATGTACTCTCAAGTTTGTTTCTTAGATCTAACACGTACTGGTAAGTCGTTTTTATTTCCTCGTTTGCGACGTCACCAGTCCATAGTTCGCGTAGTATCCGCATCGGGCCTCGAACCGTTCTACCATACAACAGTTCGAAGGGTGAAAACCCTAAACTTTCCTGCGGTACTTCACGGTACGCGAACAGAACAGCGTTTAAATAACGGTCCCAGTCTTGCGGACGTTCCGCGCACATCTTTCGCAGCATGCTTTTCAGGGTACCATTAAACTTTTCTACCAGTCCATTGCACATCGGATGGTATGGGGTAGTGTTTAGCTGTTTGATGGATAACAGCCTACTTATTTCACCCATGAGGTCAGAGGTGAATTGGGCACCACAATCAGTGAGGATTTCCTCTGGCACCCCTACCCTACTGAAGATATCAACTAATGCTTCAGCTACCCTTTCCGTTTCAATAGTTGGTAACGCTACGGCTTCAGGGTATCTGGTTGCGTAGTCAACCAGAGTAAGTATATACCGATTCTTTCTTTCGGTAACCGGGTGTATTGGTCCTACAATATCTACTGCCACTCTTTTAAACGGTGTATCTATTAATGGCATCTGTCCCAAGGGCACCCTTGTGACCCTTCCCTTACAGACGGTTTTCTGACATACGTCGCACGACCTACAGAACCGTGTGACATCGCCATTAACACCTGGCCAGTAGAATTCAGCGACTACCCTGCTAGTGGTCTTAGCCTTACCTAGGTGTCCTGCCATGCTTGACTCATGCGCCACCCTAAGTACTTGAGATCTATATCTCTGGGGTACGACCACTTGCCAATACTTCTTACCCTCCCGAGCGCTAAACTCCCTATGAATTAATCCGTTCTTGCGAACGAATCTCGAGCTACCCCCACGCTTGCAATGTTTAATCGCGCCGGACGTGATTTTCTCAACAATTGTTCTGATGGATTCATCACGTTCTTGCTCTTGTTTGAAATCATCACGCGAAATTCCGGAGATCGATTCAGGGACTATTAATTTATGAAACGCGGTTTTCTCTCGCCGTGTTTGCGCTCGCGTTTCGACTGCCTGGGCCAAAGGTATTTTAAAATCGGCCATGGTTGGAAGACGGGAACCTTCAACATTACCGATCGTCAGATCGTAAATAGGATTGTCCATACAAAGGGCATCAACAGTTCCCGTTAAGAAAGGTGTTTTTACTGTGATCCTTGCTACGGGAATGCGACCCATCGTCTGATCAAGTAACATACATGGGGATTCCCACCCGAGCATTTGGTTATCCTGCACGAGACTACGTTTGATCACTACGCCCGTACAACCAGTGTCACGCAATACCACGACTTCTCGACCGTTGACAAACCCTCTCGCGGTTGGTACACGCGCTTCAGGAAATAAACACGTGCCAAGCGAATGAATACAAGGTTCTACCTGTACGATGTTATCAGTTATACCTTTACTTTGTATAGCCACTGCTACCTTATGTATAAGTGCCTTTCTTTTAGGACAGTCTTTTTGAACATGACCCAATGCATTACACAAGAAACACCGCACACGCTGAAAAACTGGATTCCCAACTGACCTTTTTACCTCAGCTGATTTTACAGGCTCCCTAGGCATAGGTCTTACAGACTGGTTTCCAGACTTAAAATCTTTCAAAACCACGTTCTGGGTTCCCCCATGAGCTTCGGCAAATAAATCGGCTTGCTTAGCCATATCTTTTACGTTCGTGAAGACTTTCTCCTTCAGAAATTGATCTAATTCTCGCCCAACTGTATTAAATAATTGATCTCTGAGCAAGAAATCAGTCAACCCTTCAAACGTTTTCACCGCTTTGCCGCATTCAATCCACCGTTCAAAATAGTTCGCAATTCTGACGGTGAACTGACCAAAGGTTTCTCCCTTATCGGGCTTGCTATACCTGAACTTTTTTCGAAAACCTTGTTCAGTGAGCTCGTACCTTTTGAGAAGTGCTTCCTTTAGGACGTCGTACTTAAACACATCGTCCCTAGGAAGTCGCGAGTATACATCCAGTGCTTTACCTTTTAATAAAGCACTCAGATGCAGCGCCCAGTCATTTTGACTCCACTTCTGGTTTTCGGCATACCGCTCAAACCGATGAAGATAACTATCCATGTTATCTTTTTCATCGTCAAAGGGAGGTAATTTGGGGCCCCTTAATTTGTTAGTGGCAGAATCGTGTTCTCTTCCAGATGTCGCTAATTCTACCTTACGCTCATGATCCCGTTGTTTTGCTCTTTCTTCTAACTCTAACATTTCTACTTTAGCTAGTCTATCTAACTCTATTCGCTTTTGCTCCGCTTCCATTTCCCATCCTATCCTATCCTTTTCGGCCTGCTTCTCTAATTCTATCTTTTCCTTCTCTAATCCTATCTTTTCCCTTTCGGCCTGCTTCTCTAATTCTATTTTATCCTTCTCAAATTCTATCTTTTCCCTCTCAAAGGCCCATTTCCTATCTTCGGATTCCCTTTCTAATTCCCGTTTCCTTTCATCAGATTCCCTTTCTAATGCCCGTTTCCTCTCTTCGGATTCCCTTTCTAATTCCCTTGACCTTGCCCTTTCTTCCCTTTCCCGGGCTTGTTCTTCCTGAATAAATTTCCTCAAACTTTCACCTTCATATCCGAAATCTTTGCCTAAGGCAACCAAGTCCTTAAGGGATGACATGACAAATGTAATACGAATATAGATAGGTAACCAAACCAATGTTTTAAAGACGTTTATACTGGACACACGGACCTAGGTAAACTAAACAAAAATAAACTCCAACTAGGTCACGCTCGAATATAAACATTAAATGTATACCTTCACAAAAATGATTGACAGTTCACTTAATCCAACGATCCCACTTCTGACACCATTGTAACAGAATTGTTACCGAGAGGAGGGTGGATTAAATGAACAATACAAACACAATTTGTGAAAGAAAATATAAATTTATGTAATAAATTATAAATGAAAAAATACAGATGTAACAACACAATAATTCATGCACTCAACCCACAATTACACTCACAACCATTCACAATACATGGACAAATTAAATAACAATACAAAAGGAATCTCAGATGTAAAGGGATCTCTTGGATTATACACTGATCCAAGAATCCTTTACGAAAGTTAAATAAATGCAAGTATGATTTACGAAAAAAAATAAACACAAACGACAAACTATCTATCGCACGATGGATTGCGATAACTAGCACGATCATATACTTGTATTCAATCAAGTTGCTAGCTTTTATTGATATCTATGTGATCACTTGAAATATTATTGCGATCTGACATAAGCATGCAAATACAACAATGTATTAAATTATATCACAATTTCAATACACCTATGTGTCTCCCCTGTATAACCGCACGATTCAGCAACAGTTGAATCGTCTCCCAGTTTCCCCGAGAACCGAGGGTTGACCAATACTATTATCGGACGTTACCCTACACGGATCCACCACAGTTATACGTTCAGACAGCATACAACATCTACCAGAACCAACGGTTCCTCACTCCCCTAGATGTCTACCCGGACGTTTTACAACTCTAAGACAGCTCCTACACTCGGACTTCTAGCTTTCCGGATATTTACACGTTACACAGATATTGACGAACAGACAGTTCGACACACAGACAGATACTTCAATTCCGTTTGCACAAATTAACGGCACAAGCACATTCAGATATTTATACAGAGATGTTCCAGAACAAACAATAGATGTCCCACAACAAATCAGACGATATCAAAGACGTTTATCAAAAGATGGTATCAGATGTGTTAACAGCTACGGTATCAACGATGTTATTAGCAGCTACGGTATCAACGATGTTATTAGCAGCTACGGTATCAAAAACATTGTAACAACTATGTTAGCAGCTACGGTATCAGAGACGGTATCAACGATGTTATTAGATGCGCTATCAGTGATGAACTTCTACGGTATCAACGACGGAATCAGACGGAATCAGATGTTATCAACGACGGAATCAACGATGGAATCAGATGTTATCAACGACGGAATCAGCCCTTTAGCTGGAGATTTGCAAGACGAGGTTATCTATCCTTTGATTAGATATTTTAGCTCCCGTAAATAATAATGAGAAATCCATCGCCTTATATACTCTCAATAGGTGAACATAAATCACATCGAGCTTGACGTGCACCACGTACAACGAGTATTTCGGATTTCATGTAAATTACAAATTGGCACATGCAAATCGTTACACGCCACTTAATCACCCCAGGTAATGCGTGTACGACGAAATCAAGAAAATGGTGAGTTTCGTTTACAATTGAAGAACAACAAAAATCAGTTCAAATTTTCGCCTAATTCTGTGACAAGTGAAGAAAACAAAAAAACTTTGACAGTGAAATGGAAAAAGAGAGTGTGATAAAAAAAAAGAAAACAAAGCAAAGGAACATTTTGGTGATGTATTGTAAAAATGTATTGTAACTTCTACAAGTGAATATACCAAACTGAAAATACAAATGTCTCTTGATTTTCGAATTTAATAAGGAGCTTTACTCATCCAAATACATTATTTTTTGTTCATTATTCATCACCGGGGAAAAAGGAATTAAGTTTTAACTTGATTTGGCAAATTTGGAATAGTCACTCTTTTCTATAAGGTTGAGTGGGCCAGAAAATTACCATTGGGCATTTATTCTCAACAAATTCAAGAACATGAGACAATGAATTTTAACTGCCTTTGCCATGGCCAAGTCCTACTTCTTCACCTGCTACTGTGAATATAATATAGTAGTTGCTCCAGCTGATATTTCAGGTTTTGTCAGTGTAGAGGAAGTGCTCACTGGAATGGAACTTTTCTCTTGGGTTGAGTTAAAGAAGTCGGATACATTTGTCTCAGACACCTTAACTCTGCAAAAATGTCTAGTTGTACCATTACTGTTTGACTTCACCATGATTCTTCTCTTTTTGGCACTTTTTCTTCTCTTCTGCTAATTCCTCTCTTTTTCTTCTTTCCTCTTCTTCTCACTGTTGTTGTTGAATAACAAAGGCTTGTTCTGCATATATCTGCAGTTGTAAATACATCTCCAATTCTTCTTGCTGCCTATATCTAAAATCATCTCCTTGAGGTAAGGAAGGAAAAAGTGGTGAAGGTACTTGTACTAGTACAAATTTTTGTGAAGAGAGAAAATCAACTAATTCCCAAATAAAATCATTCGCTGCTGGAAGTATCACCTTGGTTGATTTGGTACCTCCCATGCCATCACTTGTCATCTCCACTTCAGGTACACCCCAATTCATCATCTTCTTAGTTTCTGCCATGTTCAAAATATAGGTGATGCTGTTCAACTCAGACTATCCTATGTATGTGACATTGCCATGGGATATAACGAAGATAACAGATACAGTTATTTGGATAAGAAGGTCTATGTGGAGAAACTAGAGAGTATGATATCAGGTACATATGTCTGGCAGAGGCCGCGGAAGAGAAGAAGACCAATGATATCCTTGATATGTTAACTCTCTTTGGTTAACAAAACCCAACCAGTCCTTTTCAGGGCCACTCCGTTTCTTCAGAAAGATCACCATTCATCTGCAAAAAGTTGTTTTGTCTTTCTGTTGTATAGTCATTTGTTCATTTGTGAATGTTTATGTTTTGTTTGTTACAAAAACATTTCATATACCAACCTACAGTAACATGCATTAGGGTAAACTTGAACACTTACACTAAGTTTCCACCCGACTGAGTCACTCGCAACACTGTTACCATTTTTTCTGTTGTGTCCAGTGCCTTGGCATCACCTTTGTTAAATTCCCCTTGTCACTAAATAGGCTCACCATGTTAAATTCCCCTTGACTCGTTAATAGTCATACAATGTTAATTTCCCATTGTTGCTCAATCGTCCCCATGTTTAATCTGAGACACAACTAGTAGTACATACCTTAAGAGGCTTTTATGTCAATTTCTGTTGTAATAAAATACCGTTTTTTGCCGTCACTAAAGAAATGAAAATGTTTGAAAGTAAAGCAGTTTTAATTCTGTGTATATTTATAACAATATATAAATTTAACGTCGGCACCTGCTAGTAGGGACTGGTGGAGGTAGTGCCCCTTCCCCCATTTCATCTCTAAACATGTTTTAGTCTACATCTGTAAAAGTTAATAGATGACCATTACATGTTTTCCCACCCCAATAATTCAGTAGCGCTTAAAGTTAGAACAGGAAGGATACCCAGTGGTGGAAATGTGGGGACACGAGTACGATCAACGTTTGAAAACTGATCCAGAGTTTAAACATATTGTAGAAAGTTACAAGCTAGTGGACTCTGTGAGTAACCCGCGAGACAGTTTGTATTTAGAATGGACAAATGCCACTTCTTTGCTGTACCATGCCAACAAGGAGAAAGTATAAGAAATCAACTACAAGACACCCCCAATTGACAGACAACAATCGACAATACGAAATATCATTTAAATGTAAAGTCTTGACCCCTCCCCCAAACTTGTATCATCTTGTTTAACCTCATCATTGCCAAGAAAAACAGATGTTTCCCTTGTGCCATACTTGTGCCGAAAATTGCAACCAAGACCATCCTGTCGGCACACCTAGGAAGAACGCACCTTGACAAGAACATAGGTCAGGATGGAATGTTTTAAAGCTCTGGAGCTAGAATAACAATTGTTATAAGTGTATGAAGTTTACCACTTTTCCAAGAAAGAATAGTGCAACAAGGGTTTCAAGACTCAAAAAAGCATGTTCGCAGAATACATGGATGCCTTTTTGAAACTGAAATAAGAAGCTAGCATGTATCCTTCCTGGTGCCACACTCCGGAAGACCGAACAATATTAAAAGAGAAATACTTGGAGCAGGAAGGCGTCACTTTAGACCCCTTTGAGGAAAAAGGTCGGCAATCGTTTGCCAAAGTGATGTTGACTTGCATGTTGAGTTAAATAACACAACAGCCATGTTTACCCAAGACGGAGTATTTGTCTTTAATTGATTGATTAACTGGATTTACTTCATGTGTGCAATATGTTCCTGTGGGAAGGAATCAGTGCCACATCAACATGTGTTTATGTGTTTGAGGAGCACTGCTAATTTTGCTGTCTGGTTGTAGGAAGATGTCTCTAACGACCTAAATGAAAGGGTTTCATGAGTGGGAATGTGTCCAAACACACTCATGTTAACAAATAGTTGATTTCAGTATGTTATTGACTGTACTATTTGTCACAATGGGACACCTAGCTTTAGGCAGGTGGAACTTTTTCCACATCTCCACCTTTATACAGTATATGAGAGAGGCAAGAGGACAAGGAACTTGGCAAGCCAGCCTGAGCCATTGATGCCATGCACTCACAAAGACTGGACCTTAAACAAGCCGACAAATTTGGAAATGTCATCATTGAGGCTTATGTGATAGCTCATGCTCATTTAAAATTAGATGAAGCTTTAGAGATAGTGTGCTGTATTTTGACATGGACATTTGCATCTGCATCGAAAGCCTTGGTCACCATCACCTTGACATTGAAGGAGACCATTTAGGAGCCTGGACAGATGAGCACGTTCCTGAAAGGATTTTAAGTTCTGCTAGTGGCGGTCGCACAAATGAGGACTGCGAATAACAGGACCCTCCCTTTCCCCCAAGAAGAAGTGCACACAGTATAAAGTGAAAGGATTAACTCCAAAGTATCGCAGTAGTCGAATGGTGAACTATGGCGTCCTGAAAAAAAAACTTTTCAATCTGGAGAGGATCAACATTTTAAAGTGACCACCTATGAACTTCACAAGATTCTGCATTTAGCCACTCACCAAATCGTCAGTCAGCATTTGATAAAAACTGTATCAAATCGTGTACCAGAAGTAGGTGCGACTTCCCAGCCACTTCTCCTTGGACACACTGGTATTTAAAAACATGGTTCCATGATGATAACCACCAACAACAAGGATGACTTTGACACAGCAAGACTCGATCGAAGGACCCACTGAGAACTCGAAGTTCAAACAATACAATTGTCCTGTCTTATTGCCTAACTATTGTGATTGTGCCAGTTGATTAGAAACATTTTAAAACTTGACCCATGGATAGGGAATGATTACCTACTTCGAATGTTTCAGCTGGAACAGGATTTGTCTACTTTGTACCCAAGACTGGATTGGTATATGAAGTACAGTATTTCAGTTGTGCTCTGCGGTTGCATTTGGATTGATTATCTATAAAGATTCAACTATTCCGGAACATACTCGATGGTCTCCGCACTGTCGTTACCATTCGATGGACTTTCCACCCATCACATTACTGTATATCTGTGTCTGTACCTTAGAGAATGTAGTACCGTTATCCAGGAAGAGAAAAAGAAGACTTTCAAAACTAGGCATAAAAAGGAAAGATTTACAAGCTCCAAGACCAATGGTGTATTGTAACTACAAACGCCAAGCAAGAAAGGCGAATCATATCAAACACACAACTGAAGAATCGTGATTCTCAAGTGGAGTGCGATGCTGTAGCTTGTAGTTGCAGGGATGCCATATACTGTGACCTAAGTGATTCAATATCACATCAGCAGCAGCATGGGCGAATCGGATAAACTTTTTAGGCAAATATTTCTTAAGCAAAAACATTTTACGAAAACGTAAAAAAAAAATCTTACAACCTATATGCCACAATCGATGTCGCGCCCCCTGCTGCTGCTATGGGTTAAACAATCTTTTTACGATGAAAATCATTAGGGGGGCGAATCGGAAAACTTTTTAGAGGCGTCAATTTGGCAAACCAAGGCTTCGAAATCGTAAAAAAAGCGTAAATTGGCAAACTAAGACTTCCTCGTAAATGCTTTATAGAGGCTCATTTGGCAAAAGAAAAGACGCCACAATTGTTGTCGCACCCCCTGCTGCTGCTATGGGTTTAACAATTTTTTTACGATAAAAATCATTTATGATGAAAATCGTTACGATTTCACAAACAGACTAATTTGTAAAACCTCACCTCGTAGATCAATCAGATTATTGGATTGGTCAGTGAGTTTAAAATTAATTCTCGTTAAAGAATTATTATGACATCTCATATAGACTGGATTAGTTGGATCCTCAATTTTTAAAAACCCTGGAGGACCCGTTGGTGCAAATGAATATAAAATATATCCCTGCTGAGCTTGATTTCATCGCTCGAGATTTATTTGATAGCTGCCTTCGATGACATCACATACTAAATTCAATGCTATCACCGAGGATATATTCACATTTTGAGGAGCCATATGTCTACCATCGCCGTCTGGGTCATTATTATGTTTGAGGATTGTTGTTTGTTGTTTCCATTTGTTGAGTATCATAGAAAAGTTTTCTTGAATAAGACCATTAACATATTTTTTAGTTCATTTGCGTTATACCCAGGAATCTTGAAATCGGGTAAATCAGCTTCTTTGATATTGTAACCAGTTAGGAATTTTGTTTATCACCGTTCTTGTCATCACTTATTAATTGAATTATTCGTTTGTTGATATATTCCATGTCGGATACAGGCTGATTTAATATCCTAATACATTTTATCTCATCACGTGGCCTTGTTATATCAGAGAGATGCTCGTGAAAGCTCCGTCGTAGTTGTTCTAGTTGTGTTCTATGTAATTGATTAATCGCTTTCAAATAATCAATGATGTTAGTTAACGTAAATGTAATTACAATGGATGAATCAGGAGTTTTCTCAAAAACAAAATACCATTGTATGGTTTTGTTATCAAGAAATGTAACTCTATGAGAGGACAGTGTTGCATTTTTTATATCAGATAAATCATCTCGATATGATGGGTTGATTTCATGATATAATTTTTCGTCTGTGACATAATCAGAATTATTTTTGGTTTGGGTATTTGATAAGATGCCTCAGGTGGGTTTTCAGGCCATCCTAGCACGGTTCTTATAGAACTCTGATAGATACCTACGACATAACTGGGTGAGTTTGTCTCAATTGTAGATGATAGTGTCGGCTCGTGAACCGTTATAGCGATTTTCGATTCTGTTCCAGTAATGGATTTTATTCTGCGTTGAAATTCGTTATTAATTTGTTCGATTTGGTAGGACCCAGATGGTAGCGAAACAACGTTCAAGTCTGGAGTGCCATCGGATTTATTCTTATTCAAAAACACTAGCGAATTATTTGGTTGTTGACCACCAAATGCTACTGACCTAATGTTAGGCCAACTGTGATACACTCGTAGTTTTGCCAGCGCTATCTCCGTAACTGGAATCGGAGTAGGGAAATTCACACTGAATTCAGGATTGGTTGATGTTATTGAGATCATACTTGTTTTCAACTGGTTGATATTTTCCGCTATTCGTTGAAGTAGTTCTTGCGGTGTTGTCATTGTTATTATACTCATGTTGTCGCTCTAATTTTGACATCGCGGAATCATAAATACGTACCATCGCTGAAAACTCACTATCTGATATTAATGTATCATCGAGTGAAGACGATATCATCGAGGATAATTGTGAGTACGCGTTTGACACAATATGGAATTTAACTACGTAGTCTTGTAGTTTGTGCTGGCTGCATGATGATATTTCTTTTTGTTATTATTGAAATAATTCTCGCGATTGTTGTTGCCCCTGCTATACAAATTGGAACAAGTATGGGAGCAATCATTGTCACCGAGGAGAGTATAATACCAGCTCCGGTGATTACACCACTCACTGAGTACACGGTGATTCTTCGTCGGTATTTGTTTATTTTTACTTGAAACCCCTCACTGAGGGTTTTGAGTTTAGTTTGAAATTCTCTGACCTGATCATAGCGATACTGCTGTGATGACATCTTATTTATTACAACAGAATTCAGTTTAGTTATTTACTTAAAATCCGCTACGAATTCCACGTACCATGTTACTGAAACCCTAGTCAAATTATTATCCGTGGTTGTTATTGTAAATCGTTCATTTGTATCCTTATCGATGATTGTTGATGTTATATTGTTGACCCCCCGATGAACTCGTTGATGAAATATTAAATTGAGTCGGTGATACTATTGTTAATCGATAAACACCTTTGACGGTCGCAGTGATTCTTAATATATTGATTGTAGGAGTCCACGCAAATGATCCGTATTGAATCGTGTATACTACGTTGTTGGCTTTCTCATGAGGAATTTTTGTTTTTTAATTGATTGCTATCATCCTCGTTGCATCATTTTTGATTGCCTCGATGAAGTTTTTCATATCTTCGATGAATTTTTTAATATCAGGGAGTTTTATGTCAATTTTATCCAGTGTGGTTGCAAAAAATTTATCAATGATATTTTTACGAAATGATGTATACTTTTCAACGTTATCTTCATATCTGGATTGAAATGTTGCAAACTCTAACATTGAAGTTTTTATCTCTGTGAGCTTCGGTGTGGTCACTGGAGGATTACCAAAAATTTCTAACACGGGTTTATCCATATTGTCCATGATGGATTTTTGTAATTCAGAAAACTGATTAAATGTATTTATATGATCGTCATACTTATCATTGAGTGATTTCAATGCATTCGCCGAGGATATATAATTGTTATCGAGTGTTAATATTTTATCTGTGATTGTTAAACAAGTGCGCCTGGTTTGAGTTTACCCTGATTGGAAAACAACGTGATAGTATTTTCTGTTGCGTCTCGTTGTTTAACTAAAATATCATCAAGAGAAACATTACTCGTTTTCAATTTACCATGACAATATTGAAACACATCTATTTCATTGGGATCAACACTTGTTAAGTTCAATATCTCAGCTATTTCATCTTGTTTTTTTATATCACCGGTTGCAGATATTTCCGTGGTGGGTTTTTCAACATTGATACAGATTACCCCCAAATATCAACCATTGTTATTGTAAAACTCTTTGACTTTGCCAGCGACAACTAGTATATTCATTTAGGACCCGATGAGGTGGTTTTCTCGATGATGAAATAGCGTCAAGGACATTCAATACTTCTATGCCGCATATTGGTGGGTCATTCATTTGTTGTGTTGGTAGCGTAGAATACCAAGTCTTCATTTTATGAAAAGTATTTAATTGATCTATATAACGCATAGATTCTTTAGGCCACGCTAATCCATATGAATCAAAATAAACGATTACACGCGGATCAATCACGTATGCAACTCAGTGGGTTCCAGGTCCGGTACTGTTATCGAGATTAATGATACCAGTTTCAACGCTGTTTGGTTGTGCCGGCAACTGATCTTTCATAAAGACACCTCTGATTTTTTTTTTTAACGCGAGTCTTTTAGCAGCATCGAATAAATCAAAATTTGACAATGGAACCTTTGGTTCTTGAATTAATAAACTGTTCCTGGTATTCTCAGACCGGTTCCCTTGTACCATGAAAACGGGGTTCCTGGTAGTCTTAGACCCTTTCCCTTTTTTGTATCCTTTCCCGGTAGCTTTCTTTAGTGCCATCCCTGCCGCGGTACCAACGGCTCCTAACGCTGCCGCTTTCGCTACTACTGGGGCTGCTGTTGCAATTAGCGCTGGTAACGCAGCTAACAACGGAAATATACCACCTGATTTTATCATGTTTTTGATCGCAGCTGCAGAGAGGGTGATCTGAACACCTTTTTTATCTTTGAAAGCATCATTGAAATGTTTTATTTGACGAATCGTAAGCGACAATTTATTCTGACCACCATACATCTGATTGTGTTTCAGCGTTATCATTTCAATTTCTTGAGTTGACCAGGAGTCAGCGTGACACTAACAACACTGTATGACATTATATTAATGACAGATTGATCTAATTGTTACATTACATATTTATAGAAAACACTACATGTCTTCTACTGGTGCATTGATTACTCTCATTCGTCCACCAACACCTTTGAGTAGCATTGATTTGTCGCTGAGAATGACAGCAACTGCTCTGTAATTATCAATACCAACAGGGCGGGTTACACGGGCTATAAAGTGTATATCAACGACGGATTGTCTTATTAAATCTAGATGTTCCAGTGAAAAGTAAAAAATCGGATATAGAAACTGTGATATTTGAAGACCATTATCGACAATTTGATCGCGTCCCATATATGACAACAGACGATGATATACACGTGCTATTTGGTTGGTATTGTAATCAAGTAGTATATCCTCGGATGGTTCATGTTGTCCGTTTATTCTCAATGATACTTCATTACATCCGATTTGATCAAATATCATATGGCTTCGTGTTTGATTATCAACTCGCGTAGTATTCTGTGGCGCAAATAAATATATGACGTGGAGCTGAAACACCTTGTTTTGATGCCAGGTGCCATGTAAATGTACCATTAATATTATCCTGTTTAACACCCGTTGTTATTGTTAGCCAACTTAGCAATGATTTTCCTCCATGATCCATAAATGATAGTAATCACTCTTCTGTTGTGATTGATGGAGTCATTACTGGCATCCACAATGATAGTTTTGTTAAAATGACTTTACCAGCATCATCATTTACACGTGCTGGATCTAAATTTTCTGGAATTCACCAAATTGCATTATTATCATCACCCTTTCGCACAAGTACTACTGTATGCTTCGCTCCATAGATAACTTTTCGGACATTTCTGCAGAATCCAAATATATGATGCAGTGGAATCGCGCATGAAAATGATCTACACTGCCTTTGTAACATTGACATGCGTGTTGTGGCTCCTAGGTTGAAATTATCATCGGTATTTATAATCATATCTTCGACTTCATCATTATTAACGGGATTAGCAGCACGATTCTTTGGTTGTCTTACAATAAATGGAATTTTCCCAGTAGTATCCTTAGCATCCTTTGCAAACATCATATAAGGGCCTGTCAATCTTGCATAATCGTCGGAATATCTTGATAAACCAACTATTGTTGTAGCAACATCTACATCACGTTCTATTGACTCAATCTCTCTTCCATCAATCATATATCTAGCACTATCAAATAGCGCCATGATACCATAATTAACAAAACCGACTTGAGCACCAACTGCGCATGGCGTATTAGCTACAACATTTGTTACAATTTATCCTTCTACTTCAATAAATGCTTCAGCGGGTAGAAAGTATTTACTAGTATCATGAACTTGAAGTTCGATTCTTGATCGAAGATCAGGTTGTACTGCATGATAAGAATAAAAGTGATAATCGCATACAGAATCATCTTTACGCACTGGTGCTTCCATATCAAACGCTGGATCAAGGGTCTGTTGAACATTTTATTATATATCCCTTGATCTAAATCATGATTTTTATTGTGGTATAAATCGCGATTTCGGTCGTGGTTTTTATCTACTTCTTGCTATCATGTTTGCGATATTATTTCTATGTGCCTCATCCAACGATGAAGTCGCCAACGATGCTAATTTCTCATCTACTGCGCTACTTTTTATTTTACTAACACTTGCAGGCATCACTTCCGTAGATGTCAGCGATGACTTCATCAGTGGTTTCCTTCGCCGTCGAACTAACGACATTAGTTTATCCTTCGCGGCGGAAAATGCTTTCCCGGCAACATCACCAACGGCGCTAATTCCTTTATCACGAATAACATCAATAGCTTTCATTGATAATTGTTTTGCAAATGGCGCTACTTTTGGAGCTATTATTGCAAACAACCCTGCAATGGTATTGCCGAGGCCATCACCATAGTACTCTCTATAAACAGATAGTCGTGAGTTTACTACGTAGACGCCGGTTAGTTTATAATGGTTGTAGTGTATGATCATTCTTATTCAATTACTAGTAATTCAAATAATATTTATCGCGAAATCGTACACGATTTCCAATCGTACGGATTTTCATTGCTAATGACGAAGTCACCAATGAAATTCAAAGAATTTCTATTTCTGGAAGATTAATCCTTGATTAATCACTGTAATAACCGTGAAAATCACCTTGATGCTCAACTAACTCATCAATAAATTCTCGATATGTTTCAATATCCATAATGCCGCCTTGAAATAACCGCATGCAGATATCAGCTGCTTCATTAATTATTTCCGGTGAGTTATTTCCAGCTCGTTTTCCTCCTATGAGAACCTCTAAACGTGCTATATCACTAAGAATACCACCAGGACAACAAACAAGACCACTACCCCAAGCAGAGCTTGGAACTCTGTTTTGGGTTCCACTTGAATATCCATGTCCTGTTGTACCAATTGCACCTTTTTTAGAATCAGCTTCTAATATTTGCTGGGTGGGTGGGGATACAAAAGGCGCAACTGGTATCGGTGGGTTTTCTATTTGAAATATCAATCTTTCAAGTTTCTCAAATTCTTTATCATTGTGTGGTAGTTGAGACTTACCGATTTTTGCCAAATATAGTTTTGTTCTCCAAGTCTCCCTATTAGTTATAGCGTCTTCATATCCTTCATTCATATATTGTTCTCTTTGACCCTTTGGAAATGAATCAACGATAAATTGAGCAAACGTTTTATCAGTCTTAAATATATTGGTAATTTCATTTATCACATCACTTTTAAATATCTTATTATGGTCAAGATTTCTTCGTTCTGTTTTACACTTTTATTTATTTTTTCTCTTCTTTTCTTGCAATTGCACCCTCTTCTTCCTCTTCTTTTCTTGCAATAGCACCCCCTTCTTGTTCTTCAATAATATCACTTAGTTGTTCAATTTCTTCTTGTTCAAGTCGTTCTTGTTGGTCTCGAAGTCGTGAAACAGTTATTATATCACCAGGAAGTGTTTCTAAAGATTTATTTGTTTGTTTAGATCTTTCTGCTATTTTTTCAAATACAGGAAGAAGAGGTGTTTTTTCTCTTTTTTCTTCCTCGGGGATATCTCCGTATATTGCTCGCTCAGTGGCTGATATTACCCTTTGGTTGCCGTGGTTATTGGTTTAAACAGGTCTTCAGTCCCTGCAGTAAAAACAGTCTGTAAACTCTGTCTCGCTTGCAGTTTCTCTCGAACAGCATCGCGGATTGATATAAATTTCTTAATTGCGCCTAGCCGCTCACGTGCTAATCTAGTCGTTAGTGCTTCGTTTACCATTATATAGAAAACGCTAGCGTTTTTAAATGTTCGATCTAAATGTAGTGAAAAATGCAACAAAATCAATGAAAAAATGTGGGGAAAGTGCATAAAATTATTGTTAGGAAAATCTGCACTTTCTCCATCGATGATAGAGCTATCAGATTATTAATCCGAGTTATTTCTTAACACTCCAAACAACAAATAGAATTGAATCATCATTCGCGTTGGTCAATGAAAAAATGTGTGGAAAGTGCATACAATTATTATTATTATTATTAGAAAAATATGCACTTTCTCCATTGGTGATAGAGATGTTATTTTATCAATCTGAGTTTAAAAATCTTCGATTTTCAGTATCAATCAGATAAATTAATTATTAACACTCCAAACAATAAATATAATCAAATCATCAATCACGGTGGTCAATGAAAAATGCAACAAGAATGACCAAAAATCAATTAAAAAAAATAAATGCATGAATTTTCCCACCCCCGAATTTCACTACAGTGTTATATTACTTTTATTGCAAATAGGTATTGTACATGTCACTGGTGACATTGTCACCATGGTTAGAACTTATTCTGTTGTGGTAACCAAAGGGGAATTTTCAGTTTGGCGGATAATATCTCTTATTGTTTAACCCTCAAATTAATTGTGCGTTTGATTTCATATTGCTGCCCCAATTTCCTTCTGATATTTTTGACAACAGTGAAGGACGGAACAAACTTACTGACGTCGTTACAGAATGCAATGGAGTCACGAATAGTATTCTGTATTCTTTTTATAAAAGCGTATTGTTTTGGTAACACGTATTTATTATTCATAGCGCTGTATTCAATATCTTGATAATCAGAAATAATCTGATCACAGTTTAATTTAACTGATAATTGAATTCATTAATTTTTTAAATTTTAAATCTCAGTTATGATCTCATTGATATTTTCAGAATTCATATATAATAAATTATATCTCTAATATGTGATATAAAATATTTTATTCCCTTTGGTGTTACATACACATAATACAAAAATAGAATTCTGAAATATGTAAACTTAATTCTATTTTCGAAGCGATTCGAAAGGGCCGATTGAGTTTTATTCTCTGCAACGGATCGTACCGAAGGCATACAAATAGCAAAATACTTCTGGGCTTCATTCATTGATTTAAATGTTTTTTTTCTTCTTTAGTTTCTGTATTAAATGATTTTACTGGTCTCTTCCCAATTGATTTACAAGTACCAGTTTTCCCAATAGTATTCTCACTCTGTGTAATAGCTCGTAAATTATCCAATTTATTATCTTGAGGATTGGAATCAATATGATCAATAACAAGTCCATCTTCGATCAATCCGTTAAAACATTCAAACGCAAATCTATGATTAAGATATTTTTTTCTTTCCAGCATTAAACATCAAAATAGTCCCATACCATTGTCAACACCAACTGGTTTCTTCAGCCTGCGGTGTCTGACAATACCATCAAGAGACGCTTCGTAATCGCTGATCACGGGATGAGGTTGAAATTCTTGGCTAATTTATATACTAATACTATTTGTTTAATTCTTTGTTTGGTTTAATTATTACATTATTTGGAAATCTTCCAATGTAGTCTTGGGGTGTTCTTATGATTTTGTTGCTGACTCTGTCCCTGACAAAGTCAGGGTTATTGATGGAATTCTTAATTCGTTTATCGTAATAACGCTTCAACTCTCTGTATCGTTTGCCACCGCAACTCAGACACAATTGCGATTTTCCTCTCACTCCTACCCCACATCGTATGTAAGGTAAGGGCCCATAACTCCCGTTACGAACGCTTTGTAAATGATATCCATAGAATTCATTTCTACATGATTTGTTACATGCGGTTACTGATCCTATCATAAGCCACTTGCAATGGTTCATGATATATAAATTCTTTATTTAAATACTTGTTTATCATATGAAGGAGTTCGAGAGATTATCTAAAAGTACGCCTTGGGAAAATGTTAAATTCAATCTCGATAGAGTCTCCGTAGATGTACCAAAGGGTCTAATAAGTGATAGAAGCATGATAATTAAAATCAATGCTTATTTTAATGAATTCAAACGCGATGAGAATCTCACTGTTGGTCAACATTTCGAATTGATGGTGACGATGATGCTCTCATGAACGACGAACGAACAGCAGTGATAATCTCACATCTTGACAAGAAAAAGTACTTTTTTAGAGTGAAATTCATTATCCGCTCAGAAATGGGAAATTGGATTATTCGAGACAAATTTCAACCAATTTTGAAAGATAAAAGAACTATCACTTTGAGTCATAATTCCAAACCAGGATTGCTGACTGGGATTGACAAACCGTACTATGAAAGATCTTATCCTGTAACAGCAGTTGTTTAAGGGATATATTCGTTAAATGATAAAACGAGTATTGCAAAATTGAAACCAATGAAACTGTCACCGCCGATTTTATCATTGGGAATGAATTGTGTAGCAGAACGAATTATCGAACACTTCACAAATGCGTTGCGTGGAAACAAATTGACGGATCTAAGACGTAAAAAAAATATATGAATGGGAATTAACAGTTAGGAAGAACGTAGCATCAATTCAAGATATAACCAAAGTAGAAACATCATTCGGATTTCCAATAACCATAATGACGATAACAGGAGAAATATTACACGAATCAGAATATAAATCAAAACGAGCTCCAATCAAAATTAGTGACCATAATGAACACGCGTGGACAACTGCGGTAACAATATTTCCACGGGATAGAACAATAAAATATTACACGGGAAATTTATTTGATTTTATTTATCAGTTAAGTAAAATCGATCCTGTGTCAGTGTGGTTACTTCATAGTTTTGAAGACGAAGAGGGTAAATTCGATCAATTTGTAAGACCAAACGGAGAAATATACCGTATTGAAGCCATGCACAACGAGATGAAAAACCTAGCTAGTGGTTTTCAACAGAAGACAACGAACAATTATTAACAAATTGTTTTACAATTACGTCGGTTGCACCTCATTTTGTGAGAAAGAAAAACATGTGGAAACCAACAAGAGCTGAATTTCTATCAGATATCAAATCAAGCTGTATCGAATATAACCATGTTGGATTATGGAATACAAAATACTCCTCTGAAGGTATTATTTCAGTTGATATAGTTGCGTGTTATCCAGGGACTTTTCTCGGGTATGGAGAATGTGCTGAGTATTTTAAACGATTTGGACATCCCACACATGAAATGACCTGTGTTGCGATTAATGAACCACTACCCGATTTTAATTTAACTGGATTTACTCGTGTGGTATTATTTGAATTTTCTACAGAACTTATCGAGCGCAGACTGAAGTCTGGTTACCACAACCTGATAGTCTAGATAGTATAATCAGCGACTATAGAAAACAATTTCCTGATCTAGACGAAGAATATATCTTCAAACGGTCCAAACAGATCTTTGAAGTTAGAAATAAACACGCAAAAGAAGAATAATCGGTAAATTTACACAGGGTGGAAAAAATAACAGAAATTCTTAACGGTTGATTATAGATGATGCTGAATACGATTTTATAATCGCGGATTTACCATCTAAATACAATGATAAATAGATTTCTTGACTCCGCGGTTAGAGTAGCCACTGATTCATTTTATATAAACGCGAAGCAGTGGCTGAATTTACAAATTCTGACGAGAGTTGGGGATCATGGAGAATTGAAAAGGAAATGCTGCGTGATTATTCCAAATCAGCAGATGTTACGATTGAAAACAATTACTTGAAAAATAATAAGATATCAAAACTATCTAATGCACCGTCGATATCTGATGCAATATGTAGATATAAAACAGTTTATTTAAACGGCTGTGGTGGGTCCGGAAAGACGACTCGTGCGATTGAATTATTTCGTAGAAACGCTAGCGTTTCAAAATCAAACACGATTGTGCTAACTCCGACCCATATACTCGCAAGAGAGATGAAACAACTAGGAATTAATGCTTGTACTTATCACAGTTTATTTCGATGGAAAGGCGACGAATGGACACCTGATCGAATGGGTGAAAAATTTATTCCTGAAGTCATTATTTGGGATGAAATATGCACTGTGTCGTTAGATGTATTACAAAGATTTCTTGATTGGTTATTGCTAGCGAATACAAGCGTGATAATGTGTGGCGATTATGGTCAACTACCACCATTTGTCGGTTTGTCTCCACATGATTGGCTAAAGAATTTTGAAGACTATTATGAAGAAATTAATACTGATCATTGAGCACTCGATGAGCAATTACGCGAGTTCAAAAAACTAATTAGATTACAACCGGATAGAATCCAATGTGAAATTGCACGCGAAATAATTTTGGAAACCCCACTAAATGATTTCTGGGAAGCGTGGAGACCAAACGATTTGATGGTGGCAAGTAGAAAAATAGTCAGAGACACACTTCAGATGAAGTTATTTGAATTACATAAAGAAAAATTTGCAACACTACCAACTCCGATGTGTTATAAACCCAAGGATACACGAAGACAAAATATCGAAATTGATATTCCAGGACAAAGTGAAAAACAAATTCTAGTATTAAATGATATTGTGCTGGTTGATATCAATGTCGTCGAAGATGCATTACGCGCTGATAAATCCCCATGGACGCTAGGTTACGCAGCGACAATACATTCTTCACAGGGATTGACTATATCAGATACGATTGTTTGGATCATAGATAATCACATCGAATGGTCGAATTTAGTCTATCTTGCGGTGTCCAGAGTACGAAGAATAAATCAACTTCGAAGAGTTGTTTAAGATTATAATGACACAACATTAAGTGATGTTGTCAACGATGATATAATCAGAAAAAAACTCTTTGGTTATAAACAACAGGAGAAAAACAATAATAGAGAATTTGATATTGATGCTGAATTAATAATTACACTGAAACAACAACAGAATAATCACTGCGCGAGTTGCAATTGTATAATGAATTAGTTTTGGTCGGATAAAGATCCTCGCCAATTTACTGTGGATAGAAAGAATAGCAGTATTGGTCATACCAGAAATAATGTGATGCAGACTTGTCTTGAGTGCAACAGACGAAGAGGTGCTAGTTAAGACCACGTGGCGGTAATAGAGTATCCTAGGGTATCACTTGTAGTTGTTCACGAGTAAATCCTCGCTGAGGAGCAGATGAATCCAATCTATAGATTGCTGGTCTACCCGTGGATCGTGTTATGTTATATATTTAATGTAACACTCCAAATAGGATCAGCAGCCCTTTTTATACCACCTTCTAGCTCTCCTGGTTCATATAAATACATAACAGTGACATTGCCGAGTATTGGTTGTTTTGAAAAATCGTTTTGTGGTTTTACTTGTATATACTTTTTATTAATCGCGTTGTTAGGTTTCATGTTGATTTTTCGAGTAACCTCATTATTCAACGCAGTAATCACGCCTGGTAATCTCTTGACCCATTCACGAGATCGTTTATGTTGAATAAATTCCTTCGCGTATTGATATCCAAATAACCGCTCGGCAAGCGTCCGATTAAATCGTTCAACGCGGTATTATGATTCTTCATCGTTGATAGAACCACACCATGAAATTATTTACTTGGATCAACTTGTAATAGATTCGGCCAGCGCAGAGGACCTCGTCTGATGGTGACATTATGATGCTTCATTGTTGATAACACTGCACCCTGAAATTCCTTGCCAGGATCAACTTGTAATAGATTTAGCCAACGCAGAGGACCCCTTCGATAAATCCTTTCAAACGCAGAAGCAACTTCAGTTGATGATTATGTTTTTAGCAGCTCTGATTGTTTGTATCGACTCGCAACATCAACTACGGTTAGCGCGTACTTGTAAAAACCATCATGCGGCAGAAATAATATATCAGCTTGATAAACCTCATTAGGGACTGTCACATCAAAATGCGAGTAGTTAATTTGTTTAGGTGGTGGTAGATAAATTTGCCATATTGCCTGTTTGGATAACCAATCCGCTGCAGTGGTACTTTTCTCCTATGCTGCGCTAGCGAGTTTACCAATTGCTGCTTTACCCCTCCAGTATCCTCTTGGAGAATAATAAATAGATTCCATGTTGTTATTAATTACCAGCACCCAACATTAATTTACCCTTCATTGCAGATTTTATCAAAAATGAAGCCAATGTTTCTTTGAAGGATTTATCAGTGATAGAATTCAACGCATGAATCAATTTCACATCTGCGATATGTCTATGTTGCAGATTGCTGCATGACACGCCTTATCAATAGCGTTTATTGGGTTTTCACCGGGTCGGGGTTGGTTTTGATCATCGAGTCTATTATCGAGTCTGGTCCGGGGTTCACAATAATTATACCCTGGAATGTGTTTTTGTCCGGGATATTTTGCCCATGGTGTTCCCGGAAGTTTAGTTAACTTGGCTGCAATATCACCTCCTCGTTTTTCTTTTTAAATCATCAGAAATGCTAGCATTTCCTGCAAATTTCAAAGAAACAAATCTAATTATTTTTGGTACCACATTGTACACACTTACCAGAAAGTGCTGATCTGTTATTTTTAGTTGTAATGTTCATCAAGTCATCTGTGCCAGTACGATTCTTACATTTTACACAATATAGATCCATAATATATTTATAATAACATGAATGTAATTGATTTTTCGGCGACAAAAAGAAGAGAACCAGTTAAGCATGATTATAATCGGACCATCTGGAAGTGGAAGACACAGCTCTTACTTAATATAATAGCGAGATGGATGAAATGTGACAAGTTGTATTTAATAGCCCCGAGTGTAGATGATCAGCGATGTTACGAAGTGTTAAAGGATTACAACGAAAAAGCAGCAGAAATCTCAGGCGAGGGTATTATAGAGTTTATAACTGATATTGACGAAGCGACAGCAATATAAGACTTAGATGGAAGCATTAACAGTTTGGTCGTATATGATGATGTAATGTTAGACAATTAAAAGAATCCTGCAAGAATATTTTCCAGATGTAGGCATAAAACACTGATGTGATATATGTTACTCAACGATACACTCAAATACCAAAAGTGATCAGAGATAACTGTAATTTTCTTGCTGTATTCAATGGAGTTGTTACAGATACGCTACGAAATATTTAGCAAAATTGGTGCGGCGGTGATATGGATTATAATCTCTTTAGAAATTTCTTTAGTCATGCTCAGTCAATCCCGCATGGATTTGTAACGATAAATTTGCATGATCCTGGATCAAGATATCGTATCGGACTTCATCAAATATTCGGTTAAAAAAGAGTGTTAAACCCATAGCAGCAGCGGCGGGGGAGGGGCGACAACAATTGTGGCGTCCTTTTTTTGCCCAGGAGCCTCTATAAATCATTTACGAGGAAGTCTTAATTTGCCAATTGACGCTTTTTTACGATTTCGAAGAAGCCTTGGTTTGCCAAAATGACGCCTCTAAAAAGTTGTCCGATTCGCCCCCCTAATGATTTTCATCGTAAAAAGATTGTTTAACTCATAGCAGCAGAGGGGGCGCGACAACGATTGTGGCATATAGGTTGTAAGATTTTTTTTATCGTTTTCGTAAGGGGTTTTTGTTTAACAAATATTTGCCTAAAAAGTTTGTCCGATTCGCCCCTAATGATTTTCATCATAAAAAGATTGTTTAACCCATAGCAGCAGAGGGGGCGCGACACCGATTGTGGCATATAGGCTGTAAGATTTTTTTTTATCGTTTTCGTAAGGGGTTTTTGTTTAACAAATATTTGCCTAAAAAGTTTGTCCGATTCGCCCCTAATGATTTTCATCGTGAAAAGATTGTTAACCCATAGCAGCAGAGGGGGTGACAACGATTGCGGCATATAGGTTGTTAGATTTTTCTTTCGTTTTCGTAAAAGGTTTTTGCTTAAGAAATATTTGCCTAAAACGTTTGTCCGATTCGCCCCTGCTGCTGCTACATCATTGGAACTTTGCTATGAATGCTGTAAAACCTACCATGGAAACTGATGATGTGCATGTCAAACCTGATCAATGTGAAAGCGGTGCCACACGTTATCATTGACTCATTACAGGTTTGGATGGTCAATATCATCTTCCATGTGAAACCATGCGACTACCACCCTATGGATGTCATCGATCCCTGAAGAATCTACTGCGGTTCAGTTGCAGTGTGTCACTACACCATTTGGACCTGGAACATGCTCAATGGTATCTGCATTGTCACAACCTACGTTTAGTGGGACGACGTCAATAATGTCTTGATGGATACTTTACAAGCGAATGTTCGTGATTTGCCTGTGGAGTTGAGAAAATGCATTTTCTGAGAGTTGCTAAAAGAGGAAGTCCAACGCAAATGACAATTGCATCCGTTAGGTCAATAGTGTTTTAACCACTGCTACCCGAATGCTGTAAGAGGACTGATTCCTTTGAAAGCGTTCCAATAGTCAGACATTGTACAACTGACCGATGACCAGAAGACTTTGGTTGATTTTTATTCTAATTCTTACAAGCTGTCCATACTACACCAAATTTCAGAGGAAGAGTTAGAGGCTTATGATACTCTGTTACAAATCTTGGTTCTAGATGAAAAGTCTGTGCGACATTGGACGTATTAGCTAGTGACTAAACTATTTGGATGCAGTAATGGAGTTAGATCAGTTCTTTGCAGAACATATATTTATTACCCCTGACAAAAAAGTGGTATCAAATTTTTTAACCATGCCATCCCTTTATTAGTGACACAACAATTGCCATGGAAATAAATCAGTGTAAGTATTCAGACTGCTGTAGATTACCAAAACGTTTAACGAGACCTGTATACAATGAAATTTGGTCGACGTGTGGTTTGTGATTTAGTAACCTCCTTTCTGGTATTTTGTTTAACATCCGATTTCGTGTGGGGTCTATTATCGTACTGTAGGGGATACCACCAAAATCTTGTTGGTCTTTCATTTAACTGCGTTCGCGAAACTTACTCTATGAAAAGCATTGCGCTTTTAAACTTCTTGAGCTTGTTGAAGAATGTTTCGTTGTGAAATTGTAGTTATTCCAGATGCATACGAAGATGTGTGTATAGCTTGCTGGTTACATTCTCACTGGAAAGATGTACATTATTGGAAAAATCTTGGTTTTGAGGCTTAGATTACATTGCCCAAAATTTGTATTATGTATTTAAAGTTAAAATGTTGTACAGTGACTTGTTGATATTCCACTTTTATCGTTTTTACGTGTACTTTATCTATGTACTTAATAACCATTTGGCGTTGATGTATATGTGTTATTCGTGGTAACAAATTTTATAAATGTTTTGAAATAGCAGCAGCAGGGGTGAATCAGATAACTTTTTAGAGGCGTCAATTTCTCAAACCATGACTTCTTCGAAATCATAAAAAAAAAGAATCAATTTGGCAAACTAAGACTTCCTTGTAAATATTTTATAGATGCTCATTTGGCAAAAAAAAAACGCCACAATTGTTGTCCCCTCACCACTGCTGCTGCTATGCTTTTAACAATTTTTTTTACGATAGTACTTTGAACTTGTTGTAGAAACGCTAGCGTTTCCAAGTCAAACAATACAAGTATTTTTCATAATTTCCGTGTTTGTTTAAAATAACTATGGCTACTTCCGCGCCCCTGCGCCTGTTCTAAGACAAATCGATAAGGCTTTTGATGTCCCAGTAAAACCATAGGTACGGCATGCCTTTATCGATTTGCACTCCCACAGACGTTAATACTATGTATGTTAGTCGGCTGGGGATCAATATAAATGCAATCTTACAGCATTCAAACAGACTTATATATCCTAGTCATTTTGTAGCTTCCAGATCTCGTCTACACTATTTAATTATTGCTTGTAACCAACTAATGTTGACCCGTGATCCATCTGTCTGTCTCCTTTCGTCAGACTGTCTCTCTATTCACTATAATAAGACTCGTTGTTTAATTGTCTATTTAGAACAAAAATAGAGCTTAGGAAGGGAATACAGTTTAACCATATTTTACTGTTTAAACTGTCATGATTCTCAATGGAGATATAATCTGTAAGAAAACGAATCAAATATGTAGTATTACAAACAGTTGTATTCTGTTTTTTTCAAGTATTCGGTTTGATACACACATATCGTTTTGAAAAGCATTTACTTGTAGATATCGAATTTAGCGTATTCGTAACGCATTGCGGTCTCGCCCAGAGGCCCATCGTTCGATTCCCGTAACAGGCAATTTGTCGACGGTACCGATTTGGATGGTTTGTTCTATATGATTGGGGGCGCCAGCCCAAAGGTACTTCAGTACACCTCCCGCCAGCCCAAAGGTACTTCAGTACCTGTGATTTTATACACCCCCGGGAAATTAATTCTTGGGGGGAGGTGTACCAAAAACATAGACAGTCTTCAGAATATTCTAACAGTTCGTTTCGCTTAGAAAATTCACTGGAGATATGTCTATAGGCGCCCCCAAAATAAGTAATAGCATGGATGCTAAAGCTCTACGTCACACAATATGGTAACCATCACAGGATAATTCATAAGACACCAAGGCTACTCAGTGTGAATGGTAACCGCTCATCATCGCTATTATATTGAAAAATATATCAATATCAATATATGATTGTGATTTTATACCTCCCCCCTGGAAATTAATTCTTGGGGGGAGGTGTACAAAAATACATAGGCAGTCTTCAGAGTATTCTAACATTTCGTTTCGCTTAGAAAATTCACTGGAGGTATGTCTATGGGCGCCCCGAAAATAAGTAATAGCATGGACGCTAAAGCTCTACGTCACACACTAGGGAAAACATCACAGGATAATTCAGATATGAAAGATACAAAGGCTCCCCAGTGTGAATGATAACCGCTCATCGCTAATATTTATTTTTGAAAAATATATCAATATCAATATATAAATGAATTCAATATCAATTTTTCAAATTAGAAATATCTATTATTATATATAAATTAATTCAATATCAATTTTTCAAATTAGAAATATGTATTATTATATATAATATGAATGCTGAAAATATAAATGTTTCAAATTAGAGATATATTATTATATATAATGAATTCTGAAAATATCAATGAGATCATAATTGAGATTTCAAATTTGAAAAATCAAGGAATTCAATTATCAGATCGATTAAATTGTGATCAGATTCTTTCTGATTCTCAAGATATTGAATACAGCGCTATGAATAATAAATACGTATTACCAAAAGGTTAGACTTTAATAAAGAAAATCCAGAATGATATTCGCCACTCCCTTGCATTCTGTAACAATGTCAGTAAGTTTGTCCCGTTATTCACTATTGTCGAAAAAAAATCAGAAAAGAATTGGGGCAGCAATATGAAATCAAACGAACAATTAATTTGTGGGTTAAAAAATTAAGATATATTATCTGCCAAACCGAAAACCCCACTTTGGTTACCTCAACATAATAAGTTCTATACAATACAATGGACAGGTAGAACTCTTACTCACATAACAACTATGCGTGTGCTCTTCACCGGGAATGAATTTGTAGATTTTTTTTTATTTTTGGTCATTTTTGTTGCATTTTTCATTGATTTGTTTGGCAATTTTTTTTTACTGCATTTAACAAGACAATCTGTCGTTCTATCGTACATTTAACAAGACAATATGTCGTTCTATATAATGGTAAACGAAGCACTAACGACTAGATTAGCGCGTGAATGATTAGCTGCAATTAAGTAATTATACCAATCCGCGATTCTGTGCGAGAGAAACTGCAATCTAGACAGAGCTTACAGACTGCTTTATTGCAGGAACTGAAGAATTGTTTAAACCAATAACCACGGCAACGAAGGGGGTAATATCAGCCACTGAGCGAGCTATATGGGGGGATGTCCCCGAGGAGGGGAAACCACCAAGAAAAGAGACACCTCTGATTAATGTACTTGAAAAAATAGCAACTAAAACTGAAAAGACATCAGCGTTGTCAACGAAACTTCCAACAGGCCCGAAAAAAACGATTACTCATTTAGCGGATAAATTTACCGAGGAGGCTAAAATACTAATAAAACAAAAAGAATATCATGATTTAAGCGATTTTGCTATTGACAGCTAAAATTCAAGGGGGAAGTTTTTAGCGGGCGAGTATAAAGACGATCCAATATCACCCGATAGCTGGGCTGATGAGTTTTATAACATAAATACGGGGTTTTTAGATAAGAGGAGGAAGGAGTATAAAACCTTCAAAAGAGAATTTGATTATTATAAAAGTCAAGAATGACAACAAGAAAGACAGCGCCAGACAGCAACACGAAGACAAGAAAAACAAGAATACCCTCAATTGGATGATGAACCCTTTGGGCGTTTACAAGATGATGCACAGGGCGCAACTGGTACAACTGAAAAATTCGCTAGTGGATTTTCTGGGAGTGGGGTATCAGGTAGTGGTTTAGTTAGTTGTCCTGGTAATATCCTTTGCGATATAACACGATTAGAAGTACTCATCGGAGGGAGACGAGCTGGAAATAACTCACCGGAAATAATTAATGAAGCAGCTGATATCTGCATGCGGTTATTTCAAGGTGGCATCATGGATATCAAAACATATCGAGATTGCATTGATGAGTTAGCCGAGCATCATGGTTATTACAGTGACTGAAAATCCTTTGGATTCTTCATCACCACATTAGATAAATAGTATTTAAATAAGATGATCAACCATGATAAACCAACTATGAATACTATGGAGATGGTCTCGGCAATACCATTGCAGGGTTATTTGCAAGAATGGCTCCAAAAGTGGCGCCGCTGGCAAAACAATTATTAATGAAAGCTATTGATGTTATTCGTGATAAGGGTATTAGTACTGTTGGAGATGTTGCCTCGAAAGCATTTTCCGCTGCAAAAGATAAACTAATGTCGTTAGTTCGACGGCGAAGAAAACCAACAATGGCGTTACCATCTACACAAGTGATGCCTACAAATGTTAGTAAAATAATAAATAACGCAGTAGATCAAAAATTAGCATCGTTGGCGCCTTCGGATGTATATGAGACACAGGGAAATAATATTGCAAACATGATAGAGGGAAGTGGCTTAAAACCACGACGACGACGATAAAAATCATGACTTAGATCGAGGAATATATAATAAAATGTTCAAAAAAGACACTTGATTCAGCGTTTGATATGGACGCCGCAGTGCGTAAAGATCATTCTGTACGCGATTATCAATTTTATTCTTATCACGCAGTACAACCCTATCTTCGATCAATAATCGAACTTCAAGTTCATGATACCAGTAAATATTTTCTACCCGCTGAAGCGTTTATCGAAGTAGAAGGAGAACATGTAACAAATGTTGCAGCTAATACACCATATGAAAATAACCCAACTATCCGAGTTGGTTTTGTTAATAATGGTATCATGGCGCTATTTGAAAGTGCTAGATATATGACTGATGGAAGAGAAATTGAATCTATTGAACGTGAGGTTGATATTGCTAAATCAATAATAGGGTTAGAAAGATATTCTGATGATTATACAAGATTAGCGGGTCCATCTGTGATGTTTTCTAAGGATGCTACTAATAACGCTGAACACGTCCAGTATTCTAGAGTAAAGGCAGCAAATGCTACTGCAGTTAATCCAGCGCCACCGGGATATGTAAGACTAGCTGATGATTTTGATGTCATAAATAATATCACTAATTATAACCTAGGATGTGCAACACGCGTAGCAGCATTAGAGGGACAGATATCATCAAGTCTCGATTACACATTAATATCAGATAGTGAATTCAGCGCGATGGGACTTGTTTATGATTCCGCGATGTCAAAATTAGAGCGACAACATGAGAATAATAACAACAACAATGACAGCGTCAATGTCGTCGCAAGAACTACTTCAACAAATAGCGGAAAATACCAACCCGGTGAAAACAAGCATGATCTCAATAACATCAACGAATCCTGAATTCAGAGTGAATTTCCCTACTCCGATTCCCGTGAAGGAGATAGCGTTAGCAAAGTTACGAGTATACCATAGTTGGCCAAATATTAGATCGGTAGCATTTGGTGGTCAACAACCGAATAATTATTTGGTGTTTGCGAATAGGAATAAATCCGATGGAACTCCAGACTGAAACGTTGTTTCGATACCATCTGGGTCATACCAAATCGAAGAAATTAATGCTGAATTTCAACGTAGAATAAAATCAATTACTGGAAATAAATCGAAAATCGCTATAACAGTTCATGAGTCAACGTTATCATCTGCAATTGAGATATACTCATCCAGTTATATCGTATATATCTATATCGTATACATCTATCAGAGTTCTATAAGAACAATACTGGGTTGGCTTGAAAACCAACCTCGCACATCCTTACAAATACCACGAGAACCACAAAAATCCGACTATAATTCTGATAAGAAATCATTTCATGATGCAATGATATCTTACGATACAAATTTTAGAGTTTTAGTTTTCTTTATTTAGCGGTTAGAAGAAGGACCAAGCGTTGTTGAATGGTTTCAACCAATCAAAAGTAAAATTAATGAATACTTTATAAAAATAAATAATGGATTTGAAATACATAGAAATATATTGCGAGAAAAACTTTGCAAAGAATCACCGCGAGATGAGATCATCAAATACATAGGAATATGTAACCAAATTATCGCTGATATGGAATCATTTAATTCATGGATTATTCAAATAATCTTAAATGCTGTAAATCCTAAATCAAGAACAGAATTTGCAAAAACATATAATATACACAAAGAGAATGATTCAGCATTTAAACTCCCCGGGTATAATGTAGATCAATTAAAAAAATGAACCAATGATCTCCTTGATGAGTACTTTCCACAAACAACTATCTTGACATATAATAATGACCCAGATGGTGGTGGTAGACATATCGCTCCTCAAAATGTGAATATATCCTCGGTGATTGCATTGAACTTAGTATGTGATGTTATCGAAGGAAGCTATGAAATAAATCTTGAACGATCAAATCAAGCTCATCAGGGATATATTTTGTATTCATTTGCACCAACAGCTGCTCGAGGATTCCTAATTATTGAGGATCCAACTAATCCAGTCTATATGCGATGTCATAATGATTCATTAACGAGAATTAATTTCAGATCACTGACCAGTCCAAAAATCTAATTGATTTACGAGGTGAGGTTTTACAAATTAGTCTGTTTGTGAAATCCTAAAAGGATTTTCGTCCTAAGGACATTCATCGTAGCAACTCTTGTCGTACAAAAAATTTTCATCCTAAATTATTAGTGTTAAACCCATAGCAGCAGGGAGGGGGTACGAATTGAGACAATGTTTGCCTGACATTAAACCAACCAATGGAATTTAATGGAAAAATCCATTGAGGGTAACTCTTTCATAATCCGACATACCCGCACGAGTTATCTCCCCTTGGTGCTATACACATAGTGTAAAACATAATTTAGACATATGTAAATTGAATTCTATGTCCGGTTCTCTTGGAAATCGCTGATCTAGTTAAATTCTCTGCTACCTTTTGTACTGAGGCTCTACAAATATCGAAATATTTTTCAGCGTCATATATTTATTTAAATACTATCTCCTCGTTACTTTTTATATTAAATGATTTTATAGGCCTGGCATTTTTCAAGTTTTTTCCAGTCTCACCTAGTTTAGTATTCTCACTCTAAGAAATAGCTTGTAGATTCAATAAAGAATTATCGGTTTTAATATTATTTATATGATTAATAAGAAGACCATCTATGATCAATCCATGAAAACACTCATACACGAAACGATGATTATGATACTTTTTCCCCCAGCGCCAAACATAAGATATCCATGATTACTCACAACACCAAGTGGTTTCTTCAGTCTACGGTTTCTGACAATACCGTCAAGAGACGCTTCATAATTGCTGATCACGGGATGCGGTTGAAATGTTTGGTCCATTTATATATAATACTATTTGTCTAATTGATTGTTTGGTTTAATTATTACATTATTTGTAAATCTTTCAATATAGTCTTGAGGTGTTCTTATGATTTTGTCATTGACATTGATGAAATTCTTAATTCGTTTATCATAATAACGCTTGAACTCTCTGCACCGCTTACCACCGCAACTCAGACATAATTTCGATTTACCACGCACACCTACCCCACATCGGATACAAAGGAGTGGTCCAAAACTTCCGTTACGAAAATCTTTGCATATCATATCCACAGAATTCCTTTCTGCATGATTTGTTACATGCGGTTACTGATCCTATCATAAGCCATTTGCAATGATTCACTATATAATACATTCTTTATTTAAATACTTGTTTTAATTATAATATGGAAGAGTTCGAGAGATCTAAAATTAAACCTTGAAAAAATACTAAATTTAATCTCGATAGAGTCTCCGTAGAAGAACCAAAGTGTCAAATAAGTGATAGAAGCATAATAGGTAAAATCCGCGATTCTTTTAATGAATTCAAACGCGATGGAGCATGTCACTGTTGGTCAACATTTCGAATTTATGGTGACGTTGATGCTACCTTGAACGACGAAAGAGCAGCACTTATAATCTCACATCTTGACAAGAAAGAGTACTTTTTTAGAGTGAAATTCATTATCCGTTCAGAAATGAGAAATTGGATTATTCGAGACAAATTTGAACCAATCTTGAAAGATTAAAGAACTATCACTTTGAGTCATGATTCCAAACCAGGATTGCTGACTGGGATTGACAAACCGTACTATGAAAGATCTTATCCTGTAACAGCAGTTGTTTAAGGGGTATATTCGTTAAATGATAAACCGAGTATTGAAAAATTAAAACCAATGAAATATTTGTCAAGGATAAATTGCGTAGCAGAACGAATAATAGAACACTTCACAAATGCGTTGCGTGGAAACAAATTGACGGATCTAAGACGTAAAAAAATAAATGAATGGGAATTAACAGTTAGGAAGAACGGATCATCAATTCAAGATATAACCAAAGTAGAAACATCATTAAGATTTCCAATAACCATAATGACGATAAGAGGAGAAATACTACACGAATCGAAATATAAATCAAAAGGAGCTCCAATCAAAATTATTGATCATAATGAACACGCGTGGACAACTGCGGTAACAATATTTCCACGGGATAGAACAATAAAATATTACACGGGAAATTTATTTGATTTTATTTCTCAGTCAAGTAAAAATGATCCTGTGTCAGTGTGGTTACTTCACAGTTTTGAAGACGAAGAGGGTAAATTCGATCAATTTGTAAGACCAAACGGAGAATTATACCGTACTGAAGCGATCCACAACGAGATGAAAAAACTAGCCAGTGGTTTTTCAACAGAAGAAAACGAACAATTATTAAGCTCATTTTGCGAAAAAGAAAATCATGTGGAAACCAACAAGAGCTGAATTTCTATCAGATATCAAATCAAGCTGCGTGGAATATAACCATGGTGGATTATGAAATGCAAAATACACCTCTGAAAGCACTATTTCAGTTGATATGGTTGCGTGTTATCCAGGGAGTTTTCTCGGGTACATAGAATGTTCTAAGTATTTTAAACGATTTGGACATCCCACACATGAGATGACCCGTGTTGCGATTAATGGACCACTACCCAATTTTTGATTTAACCGGATTCGCTCGTGTGGTATCATTTGAATTGGCTACAGGACTTCATCCGTCCTGTTATATTTGGATTAGTAGACACATCTCTGAAAAACACTGGATGCCAATAGTGTTATTACGGTATATGATTGATTCTAAAATGTTGATATCGCTGATTGTCAGTGAATCGATTATATCATATCGAGCGCAGACTGAAGTCTGGTTACCACAACCTGATAGTCTTGATAGTATAATCAGCGACTATAGAAAACAATTTCCTGATCTCGACGAAGAATATATCGTAAAACGGTCAAGATAAATCTTTGAAGTTAGAAATAAACACGGAAAGGATCTCGGTACAAGAATAATAAGTATATTCACTCAGAGTGGAAAAAAAAATACTACAATAACCGATATTGTTCACGGTTGATTATAGATGATGCTGAATTCGATTTTATAATCGCAGATGTAACATCTAAAGATATATATTTAAATCGTAAAGACGCTTTCTTGTCCGATGAAATCAAATTGGGTATATGTATGTGTATATTTGTGTTTATATATGTAGTATTATATAATTAATAATACTACATATATAAACACAAATATACACATACTAATAATATGGATATAGACATAAATATACACAGAAACGAACAAAAGACTCATAAGAAGTGTTTAGGATCCTGTATGACACATAGAAGCGAATCAAACCTAATTCAGGTCTAGTCTTATTATGTGCCTCATTAGTAGATATATTTGGTTTCTATTCAACATACCGTACAATTTTTGTTACAGCTGTTGGCTTTAGCAACATTGCTATTCTTTAGCATAGACTGCCTGTGTTGTGTTATCCACCCTGTCGTCGCATTTCTGATGTAGTCAGTGTCTTTTGTAAATTGTATAAAATCTGTATGGGTACACGAATTTCTCTGGCGTAGTTTTTGGATATGTCATCAATTTATCCTAAAGGACAGAAAATATGCGTTTCACTAATGTAAACAGAGTTTACATGGCAAGTTCTTGGGTAGTCTCTATCCAAGACTGTATTTAATGAGCATTACTATTGGGTAGTCGCTTATCCAACGACTATATTTAATGAGCATTACTAATTCTTACTTTTCATTATGTCTGTTTGCCTTATTGAGATTAGTAGCTGACCAGCTGGTACTCTGTAAGCTATTAGCTGTATTTTTTTTTAATTTGAAAAAGGTCTTTAATTTGAACAGCGATTACGTTAGAAATAGGAGCAGGGAGGGTGAACCCTACAACTTTTAGAAGGTTCCAATCACCGCAATAAACCCTTTTTCAAAAATGATTGTAAAACTGACGTAAACTACCTTTGTATTTCTGTGATTGGAACCAACTCGTTATCGTCCCTACCTGCTGCTCAGGGTCGATTCGATCACTAAAAATCTATGAATTAGAGAGCCAAAACGACAAAAACATAGTGTCGCTCCCCTACAACTTTTATTTGATTATAATCACCTAGACCTTTCTACAGAAAGGATTTCAATGCCGCAAAAAGACTTTTGTATTTTTGTGATTGGAACCAACTCGTAGTCGCCCCTACCTGCTGCTCGAGCCATGAAATCGTATACTCCCCAGTCGGTTGCAAAAACACAGTCGCCCAAGTTGCTCAGAATTAGATCAATTATTATATCAAATAATATGGCAAATATTGGAGAATCTATCACAGCTAGATTAGCTCGAGAACGACTAGCGGCAATTGAGAAATGTTTATCAGTTCGTGATTCTGTTAAACAAAAATTACAACAACGACAAGAAGCACAAGTTGAATTTGCAAAGGGCGCAGAACAATTATTTAAACCCGTTACAAAATCCACTGATAAGTTCTTGCTTCCATTAATAGACACAGCTAGATCCACAATAAAGACTGCAAGACAAACTAAGGAAACAGAAAATATTCTAAGAGAACTTCCTGATAAAATAGCTGCACCACAACATCCACTTGTCGGCGAAGAAATACTTGAGGGTATTCGTACTGAAATCGCGGACGTAAAAAAGAACTTGCGTCAAAACCCAAACCAATAAGGGAAAATACTGAACTGATTGCAAAATTTAATGATGGAGCTATCGAGGATATTAAAAATACTCAAGAAAATGATTTGCCTGCAAAAATACTAATTGGTATATATGATAAATTTAAAATATTAAACTCTGGTCATCAACCGTAAATGATGACACTTTTATTAAATGGGTATATCGTGTATATTACAACAAAAGACAGATCAAACGTGATGATTTTAAATTTGATTAAATTGTTGACGAAATAATACGACTTGATAGAGAGCTTAAACAATCACAACTTCCTCCATCACAACAACAGATAGAACCTTCACCGCAGCAAAGGTTGTTGTCAGAACTTGAAAAAGCAGTAGAGTCACTTAAGAAAGCAAAGATAGAAAAATCGCCTTATAGATTATTTAAGAAAGGCGCTGAAAAAACAGAAGAAGGGGCAACTGGTAGTTGGTTGGGAAGTGGCCTTGTTACATGTCCTAACAGTGTCCTCAATGATATGGACAGACCTGAAGTTCTCATTGGAGCATCACGTGCTGGAAATATTTTTCCAGAAATTATTAATGAAGCAACTGATGTTTGTCAGGGATTATTCCATGGCAGTATCATGGATGTTAATATATATCGGGAACTTACTGATGAAATCGCAGACGGTGTTACCGTCAATGGTTATCACAGCGACTAAAGTCGTCACGACTAACGTCACCACGATTAGAGCAATAACTAACAAATAAGATGATTATACACAATGCTCACCGTGGGCCCGCATCAGTACGAGTGATAAATTCACGATTGCTAGTATACAAAGCAACTTACGGAGATGGACTCGGCGATGTTGTTCAGGGTTTATTTTCAAGGATAGCCCCAAAAGCAATACCCGTTGCAAAACAATTATCGATGAAAGCTATTTACGTTATTCGTGATAATGGTATTAGTGCACTGACACAGTCAGCGGATGATGCTGCTGGTAAAGTATTATCGGCAATCAAGGACAGACTAGCACGATTAATTCGACGAAAGCCACAGCAAGTAAAATTGCCCAGCACTGCAGTTATGCCTGCAAATGTCAGTAAAATAATACATCAGGCCACAAATAAAAAACTAGCGGAGTTGTCTAATGAAACAGAAAAAAATATAACCGCTAGTTTGATAGCAGGAAGCGGTCTCCATGTTAGACGAATGCAATTACAATAAAATATTCAAACGTGTATCTGATCCAGCTTTTGACGTAGACGCGCCAGTTCTCAAAGATAAATCAGTATGTGATTATCAGTATTATTTTATGACGCACGAGAACCAAATCGGCGTGGGAGAATCTAACTACAAGTTCAGGATACAAGTAGATATTTCTTACCCACTGAAGCATTTATTGAAGTAGAAGGTGAAATTATAAGAACAAATGATACAGAATATGGAGCTGGTGTTAGAATTTTTTTTTTTCAATAATGGCAATATGGCGTTATTTAACAGCGCGAAGTACATCATTAACGGAAGAGAGATTGAAAATATTCAAAAAGATGTTGATGTTGCTACAACAATAATAGGTTTAGCAAGATACAGCGACGATTTTACAAGATCGGCTGGTCCGTCATTGATATTTGCTAAAGATACTTCTGACCACCCCGACAATGACCAATGTGATATAAGACGACCAAGAAACTTCGCCAACACCGCTGACGCAGATGTGACTCCAGTGGTTCACGGTCCTAATCCCAATTTTAACATAGGATTCTCAATACGTCGATCAATGCTGGAAGGTGCTCATAGAAAATTTTCATATGCAATTCCACAATAGAACTCACGAGAAAATACGATGATAATGAAGCTCTCTGGCGACCAATAGGTGATGCTGGTAAAGTAATATTGACAAAACTTTCCCTGTGGATGCCTGTAATGACTCCATCAATTACTGAAGAACAAAAATTACTATCATTTATGAATCAAGGCGATAAATCATTGATATCATGGTTGACAACAACCACAGATAGTGCTCAAAGTGCCATTAATGGTTTATTTACATGGAATATAGGATCACAACAAGATGTTGCTGAACCACGAAATATTTTCATTGCTTTTCAAGATTATACACGATTAAATGTTCAAATACGTAGTCATATGATATTTGATCAGCTCGGAGTTTCTGAATTTTCCCTGAGAATAAATGGACATCAAGAACCATCTGAAGATATATTGCTAAATTATACAACAAATCATGTAGCACGTGCATATCATCGTTTAATGACATTTATTGGACGTTATCAAAATGTAGATACTGGTTTACAAATATCACAATAAGATTTTACGAGGTTATATCCGATTTATTATTTTTCGCTGAAACATCTTGATTTATCAAGGCAATCTGTCGTTGATATATATTTTCGATCTCGCGTAGATAACGTAACTGATCCTATTCCTAACTACAGATCAATCGCAGTCATTCTCAACGACAAATCAATGCTACTTGAAGGTGCTGGTGGCTGAATTAGAGTTATTGATGCACCAGTAGAAAATATGTAGACAATTAGATCACAGCGTTATTAATAAAAATGACGTACTCGCACGTTAATGTCACTTTGACCTCGGGTCAAGTAAAAAAACTTCAATCGAAGTCGGCAAATCAATGCGGAGAAAAAATATCACTAGCGCGGGATCAAATTGCTAGTGGTGGTTCAAACAAGTTATCGCTGACTAAAACTCAACTAAAACATTTTAATAAGGCACTAAAAGCAAAATCAGGATTGCAAATCGATCTATCTCCGGCCGCAATCAAGGATATGACTAAAACAGGTGGTATACTTCCACTTCTGGCAGCAATACCAGCATTAGTCGCCAAAGCTGCTGCGCTAGGGGTAGTTGGAACTGCTACCAGAATGACACTAAAGAAAGCAACTGGAAAAGGAATTTTACAGAAGGAAAGCTTAAAAAAAAAGATCATCACGGACACAAAAACCAACAAGGCGCCCAAAAAAGTAAAATATGCCTCAACCGGGTCGTCTAAGGCTACCAGTGGAACAATACGGAGCTGGTCTAAGATTACCAGGAACTCCGCCCTTATGGTACCCATGGTACCAAAATGGTTTTAAAAATCATCGGTTTTTCACCGATGTCCAATTTCGATTACTTGATGCAGCTAAACAATTAATATTAAAAGAATTCAGAGGTGTTTTTATGCGAGATCAGTTACCGAGCCAACGAAGCATCAACAAAACTGGTATTATTAATCTTGATAACAGCAATGGACCTGGAACTCACTGGGTAGCATACGCGATTGACCCTCGTGGAATTATTTATTTCGATTCGTATGGGTTGGCACCGCCAATCGAATTTTTAAGATATGTACGTAGTGCGGAGAAAATTACAGTCTGGCAATCAACGCTACCAACACAAATATTAACCGATCCACCGATATATGGTCGTGAAGTAATTAATGTACCTGACGAGATATCAAGATCAAACAAACCACCTCACAAAATCGTGCACGAGTACACCGTGGATAAATTAAACAATCTCCCCTTAATGAATAATGGTTGATATTTACGGAAGATCTCTCACACGGAGTAAAAACAAACCGATATTGATTTATCAAAATACGTGACCAAAGATGACCTCTCTGATCTCATGAACCTGTCAGGGGTTGACCGAGATGAGATTGTTGTTTTCCAGGACCAATACGGTGTTTTGAAAACCAGTAACATTAAATGGAATGACATAATTAGACGGGTTATTGGTGCAGCCCCGTATAACATTCCAGTATTTACTGACAGCATAAAAATCAAAGACCCAAGTGTATCTATCCCTTAAATCAGAGATGAAATCGAAAATCGTTTACGTGTAACCGGCGATACAATGGCAGGTGAACTTAACATGAACAACAATAAAATAACCTCTATAACAGATCCACCATCTGATGAAGATGTCGCAAGAAAAAGATATGCAGATGGTAGCCATAGTACTATAGATACTAAATTATCCACACTACGAGCTGAGTATGACGTTCACGTAAAAATGTTTACAAATACTCGTTAAACTTTCAAAAACTTAACAAAGTCGGTGAATATTTCTTTGGAAGTCCGTTTCTTGTTCACGTAAAACTCTCTGAAATTAACACAAAACTCGCCGACGTAACAACAGCTATGTCTGACATTGAAACGATTAATTTGAACGATTAGGTGTTATCAGAGATTCTAAATCATTTTCTTATCTGATCACGATCGCGCAGAATAATATCAGCGATATAAAAAAATTAGATAATGTTATTAATGGAATTCCTGATATCGTTAACAAAATTAATCTGATTAAAACTCCCCACAGGCAGATCATCAATAACGGATACACGGTGTCATCTGGGCTTGCAACATGGTCACGGCAAAATTATACTATAAAACACACAGCGGAAGTCACCGGCGTGTACAGGCTGTCTGTGTATTTAGTATATTCACTACATACCCCTGGCGACATTCAACCGACAAGTTTTCTGGAGTTGTGTCTGTTGTGTTAAATAGTGGAACCGAAAAAACGTTTATAAAACTTTAACCTCAGCATCTTACTGGTGGTGTCTGAAATTTGTTGCTGAAACGCCTGAATTGGTCACTGAGTAATATAATAACAATGACAGAGTCCCAACCGAATGATGTTGTAGCACAGAAATATAGATACGATCAAGTACGTGAGTGGAAATCAAGAGTTAAAAACCATCGTTGACAAGTACACCGTGAAAGTAAAAAAATATAAGTGGCGTGTGACCGTGTTGGATATTATGGCTTACTCAGTATCCGCGTTAGTTGCATCCACTGGTGTAATATTATCAGCGTTACCACCTGTGGCAGCTGCAATGACGGTAACAATATGTATTTCATCATCAACCGCACTTGCAGGTGTTTTCAATATTATCGCGAAAAAGATATCCAATTGCGCGAGTACAAAATTGCGCGATTATACAAGAAAGTTGCATAAGGCGATAAAGGCATATTCTAAATTATCCTCGTTGATATCATCCAATATTGACGATAGAACGATATCTGATTCTGAATTTGCCACCATAAACAACATCTACAGCGCACTGACAAAGTCATCGACTTTGGATTTGGAGAAACAAGATAACAATAATAATGGCGGAATCACTTCAGTATCAGGCTCTACTCGATATGTTCGCAAATACATCAACAAACAACAACCACAACGATAACAGTAAGTTCCACCAACCCTGAATTCAGTATTAATTTTCCAACGCAGATTGCAGAAAGTAAAATAGCATTTGCACAATTACGAGTATATCACAGCTGGGCAAATATCAAATCAACATCATTTGTTGGATTACCAGCAAATAATTCGTTGATGTTTGCAAGTAAAACTGAATCCGATGCCGATGGCAGTGCGGACGAACGCGATTGGACCTTCATTGAAATACCAACTGGTTGATATCAATTCGAAGAAATCAAAGAAGAATTACAACCTCGAATAAAAAGGATTTGTTCTTTATTCGTTCGCGCCGAAAGAACCACCTGGATTTCTGATTGTACAAGAGCCAGTCAATGCGACCTATCTACTGTGTCATAATCGTCTGTTATCAAGAATAAATTTCAAACTAACTGACCAGTTCGGGCATTGGATGGATTTGCAAAATGAGACCCTGCCAATAAATCTGTATGCAAAATCCTAAGGATTTTCATCGTAAACGATTTCCATCGTAAAATCTTTGATTTTAGAAATGTAAATCGTAAACGATTAAATCAAGTAAATAACATATAATATACGAACACGCGATGGTTTTCATATATGACAAACAAGCAATTGAAAATGCTATTAGGGCTGCATTTACAACCACGGAGCAATTCAACGTCGACGTGGTTATTGATGAATACGGCAATGAAGAAATTTTGTTGACACAAATACAGTTGAATCAATTACAGTGAGAGCATATCACTATGATTTCGTTGACACGTGATCAGATTCTGAATTATGCGCATTCCTGCATTAAATTTGATCAACTCGAAAAAATATTATTCTCGTAAACGCCTTGACCTCGTAAACGGGGTAAAAAAAATACCAAGAATTTACCTACTTTCACTTTTATTTCCACGTACCCGTCTTCTCAAGGGAAGTCACTTGTTGTTGACTACTTCAGTCACTTAACTCCGTTGCTTGACTTCTTCAAGCACTTTCTATATCTAACATGTTTTTAGTTGCCTGACGCGAGTATTATCTTTTTTGCTTCATATTCCAGAGACAGTTCAGTTCTAATTTTTTCTACAGCGCGTGTCAACAAAACAAATTCGGGAACCTCGGTGTCTTTTACTGTAGCCAGTGATTACTACAGCGCATGCTGAATTTTCTTTATAAATCGATACTGTGACGGTAATATGTACCTCCCTTCGTGTTTACGCTCTTTCAATGTTTTAAAATCGGAAATTATTTTTTCGGGATCCAGCTCATCGGATATATTTATGCCGTTGTTTTTCAAATTTTTAATAGCAGAAATTACATTACTGATTCAAAAATAAACAGTAGAATTATGAGCGGTTATCATTCATGGGACTCCTCACTGGCTTGTGTGCCATTCATATGATCCTTTCTTGAGACTTTTGTCGCTAGGACTTTTGTCGCTGAGATTTTTGTCTTTTTGAGACGTCTCTCGACCCTATGACCGTTTCTTTTAGCCGACATTCTTTCTGAATGTTTTTTGTTGGGTACCCATGTGACGTAGAGTTTATGCATCCATGCTACTGTTTATTTTGGGGGCTTCATAGACACACCTACAGCGAATTTTCTAAGCGAAACGAAATGTTAGAATATTCAGAAGGCTGTCTATGCACTTCAATTTCATGCACACCTCCCCCAGAATCAAAAATGTGCATCCGCCACAAGCTTGATGTGGCGAGAGATGTACATGAAACGCTTGCGGGCTGTCGCCCCCAAGTACTACATACAATTTCGATTTTTTTCGCCTACGCCGACAATATGCCAGTCGCTGGATTAGAACCCACAACGTCGATGACGAGAATTCGACGCGTTTGCGCTGTGCAATGTTCCCTTGTTACAAGTAGGTGTAATCGAATTATCATATAGCGACCCCTGGTATTACAGGTGACAGTGTCTCCGCCCACTGTGGCAAAAAGCCAGCGGTGAAACCAGTGGCAAAGCCACTGTTATGGACTGGCTCTGCCACTGGTGCCCGATTGCACAATTCTAGCGAAATACGCAGTTTACAAGTATTAAATAAATTTAAAAATATATTTTCAAATCCGCCGCAGTGGCAGAGCCAGCGGTGAAACCAGTGACAAGCCACCGGGGAAGTAACTCTAACAACAAGCCGCTACACATTCGCGGAGGAGTTGTCTCCATCAAATACCATTACGACATAAGAAAACAATATTTTTGCTTGTATGCTTTGGATACAGTTGACCTGATAATATTTTCAGCAACTCTTCGTACTGAAGGCTCGCAGATACCGAAATACTTTGAAGCCGCGTACATCGACTGACATATTATCTCTTTACCGATCTCAGCTTTAAAAGATTTCACCGCCCTCTTAGCAATTGTTTCACATCTCCCAGTATGCCCTCGTAAACAATTCTCGCGTTGTGTGATAATTTCAAGATTCTGCAAATTATTATTGAGTGTGTTTCCGTGAATGTGATTGATGACAAAACCGTCTTTGATCACCCCGTGATAAGTCTAGTAGACAAATCTATGGCAAAGATACCCTTTCCCGTTAGCGTTGAATCTAAGATAACCAGTATTATCAACTGCCCCGACTGGCTTTTTTAGTCGGCAGTGTCTGACTACACCATCACGAGATGCTTCATAATTTTGAATGATTGGATGTCGAACAAATTCTTTTTGCTCCATTATATATAATATTATTTGTCTAATTTGTTTTTAAATCTAACAATATAGTCTTCAGGGGTTCTTATAACTTTATAAACGACGTTGACAAAGACAGGGTTGGTATTTTTTTTATCATAATACCGCTTTTACTCCCGGTAGCGCTTGCCGCCACAACGCACACACAGTTGTTTTCCCTCGTACTATAACACTGCACTGTAAGCATGATTGTGGACCAACACTCCCACGGCCTATGCACTGCATAGGCTGACACAAAATTCATCTACGCAGGATTTATTACAAGGAGTTGCAGAGCCTATCATTAGCCATGCTCATTGATGTTTTGCTCGAGTCACTATACACATAATTAATCTTCAATTTAGATATATATTTGCCTTAATTATAATATGGACATGTTTACGGAATTATCTACGATCGAGCCTTGGAAAACTTCAAGATTTAATCTTGACAGAATGCCTCGCTAGGGCAAGTTAAAATCAGCAAGCATGATAACACGTACCTGGACTTTATCAAACATGTCCGTGACGTCAAGAAAGAATTTCGACGCGATCGTGCAGCGCATGTGTGGTCAACATTTAGAATCAGACGCGATGACATAAGTCATTACCGAAGGTGTTGACGAAGTCGACACCGAAGGTGACGACGACATTGATGCCACAATTAACGACCAAAGAGCAGTTATCATCATTAATTATCTTGATTCACGAAGTTACTTTGCTAGAATAAAATTTATCGTATCAGTGGATACCGACACTTGGATTATGTGTGACAAACGTGACCCTATACGTGTGCACGGACCTAGAATGGTTACGATAAATGAAAATTCAAAGCCAGAAATCTTGACCGGTATTGACAAACCGTATTATGAGCGATTGTATCCTGTGAGCAGCAGTGATTTATATGGCATTTTCCGATCAATGATAATCCCGTCATTGATGAGCTTGCACCAATGAGATTTTCGTCGTCGTTGACTTTGTCAAAACTAAATTGTGTAGCCGAGCGAATAATCGTACATTTTACGAATGCGGCACGTGGATATGGATTAACCGACTTAAGACTTAAAAAAAATAAACAAATTGGCAGAATCAGTTAAGGGTGCCGGAGCCACAATTAATGATGTCGCTGAGCTAGAAAAAAAATAAGATTTCCAATAACAGTAATAACGATAACCGGAGAAGAATTATATTCATCAAACTATAAAAAAAATGGAGCTCCGATAAATACTATTGACCATAACGGACACGCATGGACGCATGCGGTGACAATATTTCCTCGAAATATTAAATCGAACCGTTAAATTTTACCACGGAAATTTTTGATGCTATCAGCGATATCAGTAAAACCGACCCATCTGATGATGAAAATTGAAAATTATGATCAATTTGTGCGATTCAACAGCGATATTTATCGTATAGAGATTTTACACACAACGATGAAGAATCTTGCACGGAGATACACAAACTCGGATCAATTACTGAGCAATTGTTTTACAGTTCCATCTGTTTGCTGCTCATTTTGCCAGAGAAAAAAATCAGTGAAAACCAACCGGGAGTGAATTTCTAGATGATATAATATCCAGCTGTGTCGAGTATGGACACGAAGGGTTGTGGAATACCAAATACAACGTGATGATATGATCTCCGTGGACATGATTGCGTGTTATCCGGGAGTTTTCTTGGGCGCGGAGAATGTTCTGGGTATTTTGCGCGGTTTGGACATCCCACACACGAGATGACCATAGTGACCATAAACGGACAACTACCCGATTTTCACCTGACTGAGGATGCTTATATTGTGTCATCCGAATTGGCTAAAGGGTTACATCCGATTTGTTACGTCTGGTATGGCAGGCATTTTTCGGAGAAACATTGGGCTCGAAAAGTACTGTTACGATACATGCTTGATTGTAAAATACTATTATCGTTAGTTGTCAGCGAAGCAGTTATTTCGTATCGAAATCAGACCGAAGTTTGGTTACCACAACCAAACAAGTTTGATATCAACGATGTCAGGGAAAATTTTCCTGACCATGACGAAGATAGGGTTGTAGCGATATTCAATATTATATCCGAGGCAAAAAAATACAACGATGAAAAACTCGAAAAAGATCTTGGTAGAAAAATAATCGGTAAATTTACCCAAGGAGGATCATATGATCATAAAAGCCATTTAAGGTCTTAAATGCCCGCGTATGTTTCCATAAATCTATTATCGATGATAAATAGATTTGTTGAGACCACAGTGAGAGTTGCCACAGATTCGTTTTATATCAATAAAAAGTATTTAGGATTATTAGAAAAATTAAATATCAGCGCTGAAGCAGAAGATGCAGAATGGAGTTCATGGAGAATAAAACAAGAAAACATAATCAGTTATATTCAATCCGCTGATGATTAAATCAAAAATAATTACCTCATAAATAATAAAATGTCGTCGTCGACGACAACTCCGTTGTTGACAGCTGCGCTGTATCCGTCAGTGCATGATCCTGTGACAAGACATAAAACAGTTTATCCTAATGGGCCCGGAGGTTCTGGTAAAACAACACGTGTAATCGAATTATTTCGAAGCAGTACTTCAATGGTTGTGCTAACACCTACACACAAACTTGGAAGGGAAATGAAACAACGAGGGTAGAGTATTGTACTTATCATTCTTTCTTTCGATGGAAAGGAGATGCGTGGACTCCTGAAAGAATGGGGGAGAAATACATTCCAAGGATCATCGTTTGGGATGAAGTATGTACAGTATCATTGGATGTATTAAAAACATTTCTCGATTGGCTATTGACCCGAAATACAGCTGTAATAATGTGCGGCGATCATGGCCAGCCACCACCTTTTATTGGAGAGTCTCCACATACGTGGTTAAAGAATTTTGTGGATTATTATGAAGAAATAACTGACGAGCATATATCTCCTGATGCAACGTTGAAAGAATTTAAGAAATTAAGATGCAAATTTCATTAGCGCGGAAACTAAAATTTTTAATTAATGGGCGACTGTTTCATTGCAACTGAGCAGCAGGGAGGCGCGACAACGAGTTGGTTCCAATCACATAAATGCAAAAGTCGTTTTGCGGCATTGAAATCCTTTCTGTAGAAAGGTCTAGGTGAGTATAACCAAATAAACGTTTTAGGGGAGCGACACTATTTTATTTTGTCGTTCTTGCTCTCTAATTCATAGACTTTTAGTGATCGAATCGACCCTGAGCAGCAGGGAGGGGCGACAACGAGTAGGTTCCAATCACAGAAATACAAAGGTCGTTTACGTCAGTTTTACAATCATTTTTGTAAAAGGGTCTCTTTCGGTGATTGGAACCTTTCAAAAGGTGTAGGGTTCACCCTCCCTGCTGCTGAAATAAATGCCAGAATATTACTGCAGTTTGATAAAGTATACATGTTCGAGTTATCTACCTTAGACCGATGATTGTCTAAATAACTACTTATTTCTTGTCATTCGTTACTTGCGTGTTTATGAATTTGTTCATGTTCATATTTTCAGAACAATTGTAAAGACTTATCTTCTTATAAATTTATCGCACTCCTCCATTCGAAGTTTTCATTTAAATGTAAAGTCGCACGTCTGTATCTTTATTTACAATGAATTTCACCAACAAATGAAGGAAATGTGATGAACGAATAATTTAGAGTATTGAAAAGTATATACCTGTACCAATCATGCAATCAGTGTACATAATAAGGTGAGTTCGCTACACTGTACGCCTCATCTGTCTTATTTTTATACACTGTACACATGATATGTCATATTTCTAAATATTGCATGCCTGATCTGTCTTATTTATATACACTGTACATGTAATCTGTTTTATATCCATACACTGTATGCCTGATTTGTTTTATTTCGATATACTTACTGTACGCCTGATCTGTCTTATTTCCTTTGGTGTGTGATACCGTTCGTTTTCCTTTAAATTTTTTATTGGGGAGGGGGTGAGATTTTCCTCGACACAATGAAAACGTTGCATAGATCTACCATGAGAAAGAGAATCCAGACACAATTCCGAAATATTACGATTTTAAATGAATATGCCTGCTATCTCCATTACACAATTGTATTAGAGTAATGTTGACTATTTCTCATATTTGTATCATTATTATATATCATACATTTATCGTTATTACGATCACTCGTAATTCATATATATATATATATATATATATATATATATATATATATATATATATATATATATGAGAGAGAGACAGATTATACTCCATATAATGGTATGTATCGTTGTTATTACTCGTCCTGATGACATGTATGTATGTATGTATGTATGTATGTATGTATGTATGTATGTATGTATGCATCATTTATGTTACTTATCATGAGGACAAATATATTATTATTATTACTATTATTATTATTATTATTATTATTATTATTATTATTATTTCTCGATCATTTCCAGCATTGACACAAAATTGTAAAGCTTCTATGATGGGGCATTTTTTGTCACTCAAATATTATTCTTTCTAGAAAATGAAATGCATATCAAATGCAAAAATGACATATTTTTATTTTTCATATTTCTGTAAGATCAATAGTATAATCACAAAATATGCGTTATAAATGTGATTGTATACCTTTTAGAGAGAGAGAGAGAGAGAGAGAGAGAGAGAGAGAGAGAGAGAGATATGTTTATCCGTCCAAAACTATTTCTGAATTTCACTTTTTCTTAAAAGAAATGAAAAATGTTGATCAGGTCATAGATTTATTGAAGAATGGCATATTGTCTCTGTACATTACAAAGTACTGGTTGTCCTCTTCAGTATAGGATCATGTTTCATGAAAGTTATATTCAGCCACATCTGGACTATTGTAATATAATTTAAGATAATACCTCTAATTCAAACATTACAACACTTTTAAGACTCCAAAAGAGGGCTTGCTATTTAATTCTAGATGTATGTATATACAATTTCCCGCATGCAATAAATAATATATAGATTTTACCAATACATGAAAGAATATTTCTTAGAAAGGCCAAATGTATGCCAGAAAATGCATTCCTGTCTATCTAAGCAATATCTTTCACCAAAGAGATGCTGATGGAACTCCAAATTTAAGGTCCAAAAGAAGTAAAATTACATTATATCAAGGCCAAAGAAAGAATTGTTTAAAACTAGTTTTCAATATACTGATCCACTGGTATGAATAACATTCCCAGTGACATAAGGCGGGCTCCTAGCATTTTTATTAATTATAATAAATGTCTCAAATGGATGAAAACTTAAAACAATTGAACTGTTCTAGTAAATTAAATACCTCCAGCTTTTTTGTAATTTTGCATCATTTTCACAGTTGAATTTTCCAATGCAGGATTATATTTTACATATGTTTATGTGTTCACGGGAAGGAATAAAGGAATGATATAATGAAATTTAAATCCTTGACATACAATAGGATGTGCAGGACTATGCGTAATATACATACATCAATCATGACCTTGTCACGTGGTTTGAGTGTCTGCCCTATTCAACAACTCAAGAATTGTTTACTTCCCCGTGACAACACTTTGCTGACATGAGAGGGAGTAATTCAGTTCAAGGATGTCCTGTTCCGACTGAAACCGCCCAGCTGCTTGTTTGAACTCATTATGCAAATGTAGTAACGTAAATATTTAGGGGTAGTTGTCAAAATTAAGAATTTGGCATTCCAAAATTTATTGAATTTTAGCTTCAACATGTGACTCAAACACAAGAATAGCCCATAGTTATTTACAGAAACGTGATTAATGAGTTAAATTTCAAACTTTATTGCTTCTGTGTAGATTTATTAAACTATTGATCTTTTGAGGAAGCCCGAGATTCGTGGTACACCACAAATTCCCATCTCGAGTTCGGCTTTTTGCATATCGCCAATAAATATGTATTTTCGTCCATGTCGTGACAAAAGGACACATGTTCAAACGAGTGAAATAATATTGGATTTACCCATCAAAACGTTTTGACCTAAATAAATATCACTATTGTACTTCCACAAAACTCTTAAATCCGATATGTAAAATATTTATCTCCGCAGTGCACTATATTTGGAATTGGAACCTAACAAAAATATTAATAGTAGAATCACAAGTATGTTAAAGTAAGTGAACAGACAGACAGATAGATAGATAGATCAACTTCATGGTGGTGAAGTTTTATTTTTAAATATTTTATATTGATTTGATAAAAGTAATCTTGTTCTGATTTATAACACCTACTATGGCCATTCAGTAAATAAAATATAAATAATTGTCAACGACAACAATGTATCGTTTTGTAATTCAACGTATAATATACTTTGTATTTTATCACATAGGTCGTTTTTACACACTGCAAAGTCAATTATAAACCATACAGTTCGAATATAATTTTCTTGGTTGTCAAATCCCATCTAACCTATCTGTGTCAACAACGACCATCACGTGGCTAAAGTTCGGGATTAGTAGATTATGGGGTACTTGTCAAAATAAGGAATATGACATTCTAAAATTTCTTATTTCTAGGCTTCGTCTTGTGCCTCAGACACCAAATATATCCTATACTAATTTACAGAAACGTGATTTATGGGTCAGATTTCAAACTTTATTGCTTCTAAGTAGACTTTATAAACTATTGATCTTTTGAGGAAGCCCGAGATTCTTGGTACACCACAAATCGTCATCTAGAGTTCGGCAATAAATATGTATTTTCGTCCTTGTCGTGAAAAATGACATGTTCAAACAAGTGACATAATCGTGGGTTTATCCGTGTCCTTTACCAGGAAGTTTTGACCTAAATAAATACCATCATTGTACTCACACAAAACTCTTAAATCCGATATGTAAAATATTTATCTCCACAGTGCACTTTATTTTTTGAAATTCGAACCTAACAAAAAAAATAATAGTAGAATCACAAGTAAGTTAAAACAAATGAACAGACAGACAGAGATAGATAGATAGTCAGACATAGATAGATAGATAGATAGATAGATAGATAGATAGATAGATAGATAGATAGATAGATAGAACGTCCGACTTTGAATAAAAGACCTCAATTTAATTTTTCATGGTGGTGAAGTTTTATTTTTGAATATTTTATATTGATTTGATAAAAGTAATCTTGTTCTAATTTATAAGATCTACTATGGCCATTTAATAAATGAAATATAAATTAATGTAAAAAAAACCAAGGTATCGTTTTGTAATTCAACGTATAATTTACTTTGTATTTTGTCATACTGGTCATTGTTACACACTGCAAAGTCAATTATAAACCATACAATTCGAATATAATTTTCTTGGTTGTCAAATCCCATCTAACCTATCTGTGTCAACAACGACCATCACGTGGCTAAAGTTCGGGAGTGGTAGATTTAGTGGTAATTGTCAAAGTAAAGAATGTGGCATTCTAAAATTTCTTATTTCTATGCTTCATCTTGTGCCTCAAACACCATAAAAGCCCATAGGTATTTACAGGAACGTGATTTATTGTTCAAATTTCAAACTTCATTGTCTTGTAAAACAATTAAATTTTGAGGAAATCTTAGATTCGGGGTACACCACAAATCATCATCTCTAGTTCGGCTTTTTGGCATATATAATCGCTTCACTGTGCACTATAATGCCATATTAAAATACTAAAAAGTAGTAAAGAATGTTAAATCAAGTGAATCGGTAGGTAGGTAATTGCAGTGGTTAATCATACGTCTGACGTTGAATAAAAGACAAACCAATTAATTTTGCATGATTTGAGGATTTTTTACTTTATATTTTAAAATTTGTTTTATACAATTCGGTTGCTAACTTGAGTAATCTTGCTCTGATTTATTTATAGCCCGAAATCTCTACTGTATCCTTACGGTTGTTAAAAATATTAATGAACTTGAGGCGAAAGGAAATATACTATCGATTCTAATTCATCGCATCGTTTACTTTTTATTTTTTCTAATATATGTCGTGTTGTAAACAGCAAAGTCAATTATAAACCATATTATTAGAAAATAATTGTCTTGGTTGTCAAACCCCATCTAACCTATCTGTGTCAACAACGACCATCACGTGGCTAAAGTTCGGGAGTGGTAGATTTAGGGGTACTTGTCAAAGTAAAGAATGTGGCATTCTAAAATTTCTTATTTCTAGGCTTCGTCTTGTGCCTCAGACACCAAATATATCCTATACTAATTTACAGAAACGTGATTTATGGGTCAGATTTCAAACTTTATTGCTTCTAAGTAGACTTTATAAACTATTGATCTTTTGAGGAAGCCCGAGATTCTTGGTACACCACAAATCGTCATCTAGAGTTCGGCAATAAATATGTATTTTCGTCCTTGTCGTGAAAAATGACATGTTCAAACAAGTGACATAATCGTGGGTTTATCCGTGTCCTTTACCAGGAAGTTTTGACCTAAATAAATACCATCATTGTGCTCACACAAAACTCTTAAATCCGATATGTAAAATATTTATCTCCACAGTGCACTATATTTTTGGAAATTCGAACCTAACAAAAAAAGTAATAGTAGAATCACAAGTATGTTAAAGCAAGTGAACAGAAAGACATAGCTAGATAGATAGATAGATAGATAGATAGATAGATAGATAGATAGATAGATAGAACGATCGACTTTGAATAAAAGACCGAGCATTTAATTTTTCATGGTGGTGAAGTTTTATTTTTAAATATTTTATATTTATTTGATAAAAGTAATCTTGTTCTAATTTATAACACCTACTATGGCCATTCAGTAAATAAAATATAAATAATTGTCAACGACAACAATGTATCGTTTTGTAATTCAACGTATAATTTACTTTGTATTTTATCACATAGGTCGTTTTTACACACTGCAAAGTCAATTATAAACCATACAGTTCGAATATAATTTTCTTGGTTGTCAAATCCCATCTAACCTATCTGTGTCAACAACGACCATCACGTGGCTAAAGTTCGGGAGTGGTAGATTTAGGGGTACTTGTCAAAGTAAAGAATGTGGCATTCTAAAATTTCTTATTTCTATGCTTCGTCTTGTGCCTCAAACACCAAAAAAGCTCATAGGTATTTACAAAAACGTGATTTATTGTTCAAATTTCAAACTTCATTGCCTTGAAGAAGATATTGTAAAACAATTAAATTTGGAGGAAGCCTGAGATTCGGGGTACACCACAAATCATGATCTCTAGTTCGGCTTTTTGGCATATAGCCAATAAATGTATTTTTTCTTCCTTGTCATAACAAAGGTAAGTGTTCAGGTGAGTGAGATAATATTGGAGTTCTCTTGTCCTTTACTAGGAAGTTGAACCCAAATATCAAGTACAAACCATGAATCAGACATGTAAACTATTTATCTTAATCGCTTCACTTTGCACTATAATGCCATATTAAAATACTAAAAAGTAGTAAAGAATGTTAAATCAAGTGAATCGGTAGGTAGGTAATTGCAGTGGTTAATCATAGGTCTGACGTTGAATGAAAGACATGCATTTAATTTTTCATGATTAGGATGATTTTCTTACTTTATTTTTTAAAATTTGTTTATTAAATTCGGTTCCTAACTTTAGTAATCTTGATGTAATTTATATAGTACGAAATCCTTACTTTATCCATTATGGTAGTAAGAAATATTACTTGAGGTAAAGGAAACACTGAATTGTCTTTTAATTCATCGCATTGTTTACTTTGTATTTTTTCCGATATATGTCGTGTTAAAACAGCAAAGTCAATTATGAACCATACTTTTGAAAAAATATTTTATCTTTGTTGTCAACCATCGTCTCACCGACCTGTATCAACAACGACCAAAGTGTGGGTTAAAGTTAGGTTACAAACTAAAACTTCCTAGTTTTGTCATTGAATATGTAAATAGAATACTTAGAACAATGTATAGGAATCTTAAAATAGTGTGTGTGTCTCTGTGTGTGTGTGTGTGTGTGTGTGTGTGTGTGCGCTATAGATTTTTTAACGTATCGTTAAAACAATTTCAGTCATATCACTACGATGTCTGCAGTTTGGCAGTTTATAGTGATGTTGAGCTCTGAGGCATTATAAAGCAGACACGAAGCATCATGTATCACCCAGTCACATTATCCTGACACCAGGCAGACTAGTCCTAACACTTACCTCCTAATGATGAGCGCCAAGCGAGGCAGCTGTTAGTACCATTTGTATAAGTCTTTGGTACCAGGTTTGGAACCCGCGACCTTCCGCATCCAAGGCTGACGCTCTAACCACTTAAGGCCACAGGAGCTGTCTTAAAATAGTATAGGTCATCACTGATACATATGAAAACAAGATAAATAGATATTTTTTAAAGATCTGCAGTAGGGATCACAAAATGGCTTTTGAAACCCTCCGACATCCTTTTCATCAATCATGTAGTCAAAAAGCGGATTGTTGGTTGAGCGTTATCTCGTATGGCCATCATACCCACGCAGATTCTTAACACTACAGAAATTTTTATTTAACTTGGTTTAATTCATAATTATAAATGGCGTGCGCTGCGTACCTTTATACGCGCCAGTGATGTGACATTGGTTACAAACTGTGCTTATATTTTCAGTTTTATTAAGAGCGCCATCAAAATCCAACAATGAGTGGCCATATAAAACTCACAAATGTCATCAATGGTCATAATCCTGTCGGTGGGTGAAAGAGATGTTTTCAAATCAAATTTGCTGTAACTTCAAGCGATTTAAGAAATATAGCAATTAAGTCCTTACCTCAATATAATATTCGTGTCTCAGTTTGTCCGTCACATCTAGCAAAAGTGCAACAAACTCTGCATGGGACTTGTTCAGCGACTTGTGTTATATTTGTTGTATTTTTGTAATGGTCGTGTGTGTGTCTGTGTGTGTGTTATTTGGATTTTTAACGTAGCTTTAACAATTGTTGAGTCATATCGCTACGATGTCTGCAGTGTGGCATTTTATAGTGATGTCTAGCACTGGGGCATCATGCTGCAGACATGTAACACGATGTTCTACCCAGTCCCATTATCCTGACACCAGGCCGACCAGTCCTTACACTAACCTCTTAATGCTGAGCGCCAAGCGAGGCAGTTCTTAGTACCATTTTTGTAAGTCTTTGGTATGACTCGGCCAGAGATCGAACCCACGACCTCCCGCATCCCGGACGCTCTACCCACTAGGCCACCGGAGTGGTCATTCGAATGGAACGTGTTCTTGTTACAACTAGTTTATAAGACTATATAATATAAAATATCTCCTTACACGACATAAATCAATGTTAAATTGTCCTTTCATTTCTAAACTCATGTTTTAAAATCGTGAAATATACATGGCAATGTTCTCATTATTACTTAATAGTCATAGAAGTGATGTATCGACTGATGTCATTTTCTACAAAGTGGGAGAGGAGATATAAATGCAATAACACGTAACTGTTTCTTTTTCTTAGCAAAGTACAATAAATGCAACAACTTTAACAATTTCAGCCTTACAACACATATTATAAATAAACAAATTTTGACCATATTAAATAAAATATTTTGTAGAGGTCCAAACTAATTTGTCTAAAATTTTTTTTTTAAATTTAATCTTCAGATCTATTTGGTTAGATGCATAGAAAAACATTTTAAATCTGTACGACCCCAATTTAAACCAAATAATCTGCAACCAGTTATTTCACGCTTTTGTTGTCAAATACTGTATGAAAGGAAGGAATAACGAATCATTGTCTACACTTGAAATAGCGTACATTAGAGGCTGGTAAAAGTAGATGAACCTAATTCCAAGAAGCTCTAAAATCTGCACATACGTCTTTCTTGAACATATATTCCTACATTTCTAATTTAAATGAACAAGTTGGAATGTAATGTACATCACTTCAGCAGACAGTGTAGTACACCAATAAATGGTGAATTAAACTAAGTGTGATTATATTTTGTATTCACATAGCTTTGACAGATAAATTTCACATAATACAAATGTATCAGATATAATCGCCTCTATTTCATTTTGCAGTCGTATCTTCATCTGAATTGACATGCTCGGTCGATAGTTGTATATAGTACAAGATGAAATCGGAGTAGTATATGGGGATACTCTAGCAACAGTGGGACTTCACGGTTAAAACAGTGAGGTTTGCACTTTGGCGAAAAAAAAAATGGGAGTTTAACATGGTGGGGCACTTTGGCGACCATGGGAAATTAACATGGGAATTGTACCGGGGGGTGGTGGATCAATGGGAATTGAAGATTGGTGACGTTATGGGGTTTGTGGGGTCAAAACTATTAATAGGGTAAACTGCATTTATAGGGACAGGGGTTATTAGGGACAAACATAGACATACAGAAACAAACAAATACAGATGCAGATGCATCTGTCCGTGTCAAAGTACAGCACACGATCTCCTAACTGGCGTAAAGCTTCGTATAATTTTAAACGATCATGGGCTGTCACGTAGACCGCAATGATGGCATTTCCAAATTCTTCGGCCTGTACAAACTCGAGTTCTTCTTCGTAATTGACTAAGACAGAGCCTTCAAGAACGACGTCCACGTGTTTCATGTATTTAGTTTCTTAGTGAATCATATGGAAGTAACGGGATGTTTCTGTCCAATACTCCGTCTTGGATAAACACGGTCGCAATGCCATTTTCCCACAAAGAATTCAACATTACTTTGGCAAACAATCGCCTCCCTTCGTTTTTATCCACGTGGTCTAAAGTGATGCCTTCCTGTTCAAAGTACTTCTCTTTGAATTTCTCTTGGTCTTCGGGAGTATAAACTCTGCCATCTTGTTTCAGTTTCAAAATGTCATCCACATAGTCCGCGAAAATTCCTTTCTGAGTCTCGTCACCTTTGTGGATCTGTTCTGTCTTGGGAAAGTGGTAAATTTAGTGCACTTCTTGGTATCCCTTGTCCAGAGCTTTAAACAATTATATCCATCCTGTCAAAGCCTGTTCTTCCTGAGTGTAATGACAAGGTTGGCCTTGGTTGCATGTTTCGGCACAGGTTCGACACAAGGGAAACATCAATTTTCCCTGGCAATGGTGAGGTAAGACGGGATGATACAGGTCTATGGGAGGCAAGACTTTGCACTTAATTAATCTTTGGTATTGTCGAATATTGTCCGCATCATTGTGTTGCGTGTGCAATTGTGGGTGCACTGCTGAAAAGTGAAAATATTTGCACACGTAAGGATACAGTGAGCAAACGTCACGGTATTTGATTTTGTCTCCAGCAGCAGAGAGGGTGAACAGACCAACTTTTCTAGGCGTCAATTTAGTAAACTAAGGCTTCCTTGAAAATACTTTTTCAGGCGTCAATTTAGTAAACTGAGGCTTCCTTGAAAATACTTAATTAATTTTTAATAATAATTTGAGCAAAGAATGAAAAAAAAAAGACGCCATTTAGTTGACGTTCACCTCCTCGGCTGCTAATGCGCTAACTAAATATTTGATCAAGTCCTACACGATATCTTGTCCGAGGGTCTGATAAATTTATCGTCACAAATCCATGTGGGATTGACTGAGCGTGGCTAAAGAAATTTCTAAATTGATTATGATCCATATCGCCACCGCACCAAGTTTGCCAAATATTTCTAAGAGTATGAGTATCAACTCCGTTAAACACACATAACAAATTGCAATTATCTCTGATCACTTTTGGTATTTGAGTGTACCGTTGAGTTACATATATCACGTCGGTGTTTTTATGTCTGCCTCTGGAAAATATTCTAGCAGGATTTTTTTGATTATCTAGCATGATATCATCATATACAACTAAATTGTTAATACTTCCGTCAATGGAGTCAATACTAGGTGCCTCTTCGATATCGGTTATAAACTCAATAACACCATCGCCGTTAATTTCTCGCGCGGCATCATTAAAATCTTTTAACACTTCATAACATCGCTGATCATCTACACTCGGAGCAATCATATACAATTTATCCCACTTCATCCATCGAGTTATTAAATTAAGTAGCAATTGTGTCTTACCGCATCCAGATGGTCCGATGATAATCGCGCGAATAGAGTTTGGTAACATTGCTTGGTGTCTAATAGGTTCTCGTCGTCTCGTAGCTGAATAATCAATTACATTCATGTTGTTATATATATAATTATGGATTTATATTGTGTGAAATGTAGGACGCATACTGGCACAAATGACTTGACGGCGATTACAACTAAAAATAATCGATCAGCGCTTTCTGGTAGGTGTATACAATGTAATGCGAAAAAATTTAGATTTACTTCCCCTGGTGCAATCCATGTTTTAAAAAAAAGGGGGGAGATATCGCCACCAAGTTAACAAAACTCCCTGGAACACCATGGGCAAAGTATCCAGGAGAAAAACACCTTCCAGGATATAGTTATTGTGGACCGGGAACACGATTAGATATCAGACTTGATGATCAAAATCTACCTAAACCTGGTGAATATCCAATAAACGCTATTGATAAAGCTTGTCACCTTCATGATGTCGCTTATAAAAGCAGCAATTTACAAAATAGACATCTAGCAGATGTGAAATTAATTCATGCATTAAATGCTATTTCTGATAAATCTTTCAAAGAAAAGTTGGCTTCATGGTTGATAAAATCTGCTATGAAGGGTAAACTGATGCTTGGAAGTGGTAATTAAAACGCTAGCATTTTAATATGGAATCTATTTATTACTCACCTACTGGCTACTGGAAAGGTTACGCAGCAATTAAAAAACTAGCCACCGCCGCATCAGTGAAATATAAAACCGCGAAAGATTGGTTATCTAAACAGGCGTTATGGCAAATTTATCTTCCGGGTCCTAAAAAAATTAATTATTCTCATTTTGATGTTTTTGTACCAAATGAAGTTCATCAAGCCGATATATTATTTCTGCCGTATGACAATGGTTATAAATACGCGTTAACTGTGGTTGATATCGCTAGTAGATATAAACAGGCAACACCGCTAAAGACAAAATCAGCCACTGAAGTTGCTTCTGCATTTGAAAAGATTTATCGTAAAGGTCCACTACGTTGGCCAAATCTATTACAAGTTGATCCTGGCAAGGAATTTCAAGGTGTTGTTACATCTACGATGAAAACTCATAATGTCACCATCAGACGAGGACATACTGCAATACATCGCGATCAGGCAATTGTAGAGAGATTTAATAGAACTCTCGCTGAGCGGTTATTTGGATATCAATACGCAAAAGAATTCATTCAAGAAAAGCGATCCCGTGAATGGGTTAAAAGATTACCAGCTGTGATTACTGCGATAAATAATGAGATTACTAGAACAATTAATATGAAACCTGTCAACGCTATTAAGAAGGCGTCTATCAAAATGGAAATCCAAGGAATTTCACAAAAAGAACCAATTCTTGGTAGTAATGTCATTGTAAGGTACTTATATGAACCAGGAGAGCTTGAGGGTGGTAAAAAAAGAGCTACCGATCCTATTTGGAGTGTCACTACGCATAGGATATCCGGTATAACACGATCAACTGGTAGACCTCCAATCTATAGACTGGATTCAACTGCTCCTCAGCGAGGATTTACTCGACAACAACTACAAGTGATCCCCGAGGATACTCAATTGCCACCGCGTGGTCTTAACTAGCGCCGTTGCGTCTATTACACTCAAGACAAGTCAACCTCACATTGTTTCTGACATGACCGAGATTGTTATCTTTTCTATCTACGGTGAATTGGCGAGGATCTTTATCCGACCAATTCCAATTCATTATACAATTACAACTCGCGCAGTGATTATTCTGTTGTTGCTTTAGTGTCTTAATTAATTCAGCATCAATGTCAAATTCTCTTTTATTTTTTTTATCCTGTTGTTTATAACCAGAGAGTTTTTTTCTGATTATATCGTCACTAATGATTTCATCATTAATGATTTCATCATCGAAAACAATTCTTCGAAGTTGATTTATCCGTCGTACTCTGGATACTGCGAGATAAACTAAATTTGACCATTCGATGCGATTATCTACTATCCAAAGAGTTGTATCGGATATAGTCAATCCCTGTGAAGAATGTATTGTTGCTGCATAACCTAACGTCCATGGGGATTTATCAGAGTTCTCCAATGCATCTTCGACGACGCTGATATCAACCAACACAATATCATTTAATACTAAATTCTGCTTTTGTTGTTGTCCAGGAATGTCAACGTCGATATTCTGCTTTCGTGTATCCTTAGGTCTATAACAGAGTGGTACTGGAAGTGTTGCAAATTTACACTTATGCAATTCAAACAACTTCATCTGAAGTGCGTCTCTGACTATTTTTCTACTCGCGATTATTAAATCATTTGGCTTCCACATTTCCCAAAATTCCTTCATGGGAGTTTCAGAGATTATTTTACGCGCTATTTCACATTGGATTTTATCCGGTTGTAATCTAATTAGCGTTTTGAACTTGCGTAATTGTTCATCAAGTGATCTATGGTCGGTATTAATCTCTTTATAATAGTCTACAAAACCCTTTAACCATTCATGTGGAGATCCACCAACAAATGGCTGCGGTTGGCCGTGATCCCCGCACATGACGACTTTTGTGTTTTTTGTCAACAACCATGATAGAAATGTCTGTAATACTGTCAACGATACCGTGCATATTTCATCCCAGATTATTATTTCAGGAATAAATTTATCGCCCATTCGATCAGGAGTCCATGTATCGCCTTTCCATCGAAAGAAGCTGTGATAAGTACAGGCTTTTACTCCACGCGCTATCATCTCTCTGGCGAGTCTATGTGTTGGTGTTAACACAATCATTGTTGACTGACGAAATAATTCTATTGCACGAGTTGTCTTTCCTGACCCTCCACAACCGTTTAAATAAACTGTCTTGTGTCTACAAATCGGATCGGATACAGGTGGTGCAGTAGAAATGCTAGCATTTTCAATTTCATAACAAATATATTTATCATCCATAGCAACGTCTGCGGATTTACAATACTCATGTAGTATTTCTTTTTTAAACCTCCAATTTCCCCACGCTTCTTTAGGATCTGTGAATTTAGCTACATCTGATTTATATTTTTCATGTATATACATCGAATCAGTAGCTACTCTAACCGCGGTATTAGGAAATCTATTTATCATCGAAAATAGATTAATAATAGAATAGGCTAACATAGAACTTCTCAAATGTGTGTATTGACAACTTTTTCCATCACAGTAGGTAACAACCGTACCTAGTTTCTTACCATTTCGAAGGACATCATCTACCCAAACATTATTAGTTCCGATCGCAGATTTGTAAGCTTCCTCATCTAATTCCCCTGATAAAAAAGCGCTCTTACGGGTTACAAAATTTCCTTTTTTTATTAAATCGGCTATGATAAAATTGTATTCTTCATCGTCTATGATTAATCTCGAAGAGTATTTTGCATTGTCAAATCTTCCACCTTGAGTGAATTTACCGATTATTTTTCGTCCGAGCTCTTTAGCCTCTCTATTCCTACCCTCGAATAGTTTCTTAGACCAATCTATAATATATTCTTCAGAAACGCTATTTCCATCATCTTTAAAATGTTTTCGTTCTTCACTAATTATTTTTTCTAGATCGGGTTTTGGTAACCAAACATCTTTCTGAGCGTTATAACAAATAATCGCTTCACTGACAATTAACGATATTAGCATACCACAATCGATCATATACCGCAATAGCACAATTGGCATCCACGCTTTTTCATACATATGTCTACCGAGCCAAACATAACTACACGGGTGTAATCCATTGGCTAATTCAAACGATATCACACGAGCAAATCCGGTTAAATCAAAATCAGGCAAACAACCATTAATCGCAACACGAGTCATTTCATGTGTGGGATGTCCAAATCGTTTGAAGTACTCAGAGCATTCTCCATACCCGAGAAAACTTCCAGGATAACACGCGGATATATCAATTGAAATCATACCATCACGTGAGTATTTCGTATTCCACAATCCTCCATGACCAAATTCGACGCAACTCGACTTCACGTCCTCCAGAAAATTATTTCGTGTTGGACGCCATGAATTCTTTTCTCGTGCGAAGTGAGCTACTACTGATGTAATTGTAAAACTATCCGTAAGTAGTTTTTCATTAGAAAATTCTTTAGAATTTTCACCTGAAAATTCTTTAGCGATATTTTTCATTCTAGTATCTAATTCTTCAGTTCGATATAATTCACCATTTGGTTTTACAAACTGATCAAATCCTATTTCCGAATGATCATTACTACTGAGTAACCATACTGACACAGGGTCGTCTTTGGTTAACGCGTAAATAGCATCAAATAATTTCCTTTCATTAAAATGATATTCATTTTTTAAACCATCCGTAGAAAATTCTTTAGGGATATATCGAACAATTCTTTCTCGTGGAAATATATTTACCGCGGGTGTCCACGCGTGTTTGTTATGATCAATAATTTCAATTGGAGCTCCTCGCGATTGATATTTCGGTTCGTATAATACTTCTCCGGTTATCGTTGCTACCGATATTGGAAATTTTAATAATGCTTCTAATTTAGCTATATCGGAAATCCTTGCTCCATGTTGATTCACTGTTAGTTCCCATTCGGTTATTTTTTTTCTTCGTAGATCAGTTAGTTTATTTCCTCGGAGGGAATTTGTAAAGTGTTCTATTACTCGTGTTGCTACACAATTTAATGACGACGACGTTTTCACAGGTGCTAGTTTTGCAATACTTGGCTTATCATTTAGCTGATATATTCCGTAAACAACTGCTGTTACAGGGTAAGATTTCTCATAGTATGGTCTATCAATTCCAGTTAGAATTCCTGGTTTGGAATCTCTACTCACAATAACAAATTTTTTATCCCTAGAAATACTTGTATTTCTTAGGATTGGTTCAAATTTATCTCTGATAATCCATTCACCTTCCTCTTCGATAATGAATTTTATTCTAAAAAAATACCTCTGCAGAGAATTGCTTTGCAATTTACCCTTGGATTTCTTGCCAATGTGTGAAAGTATCTCAGCTGCTCTTGTATCGTTCATAGTAGCATCAATTACGGGTACACCAATAATTCGAAATGTCGACCACGCATGAGATGCTCCATCACGCTTAAACTCATTAAAACAGTCGCTGATTTTACTCAGCAGTGGTTTGTCATCTACTAGACTTTTAGGTATATTAGAGATTCTATCGAGATTAAATCTAGCATTTTTCCAAGGCTTAATTTTCGATAATCTCTTGAATTCCTTCATATTATAATTAAAACAAGTATTTAAATAGAAAGTTTTTTATATAATGAATCATTGCAAATGGCTTATGATTGGATCAAAGACTCCATGTAACAAATCATGCAGAAATGAATTCTGTGGGTATCATATGCAGAGTGTTAGAAATGGTTCGGAGGGGCCTTTACCATGCTTGCATTGTGGGGTAGGTGTAAGAGGCAAGTCGCAGTTATGCATTAATTGCGGGGGTAAGCGTTATAGAGAGTTAAAACGTTATTATGACAAGCGAGTATTGAAGAAAAACGCTAGCGTTTCTGACTCTGACAACGTCATAAAAAACGCGGCTGACTATATAAAAAGATTTGCTAATGTTATAATTCAGCCAATTAACGAATTAGACAAATAGATATATTATATATAAATGAGCCAAGAATTTCAAAGACATCCTGTTATTGAAAAATACGAAGCTTCTCGTGATGGTGTTGTTAGACATTGTAAAAATAAGAAGCCAATTGGGTGGGATAATGGTATAGGATATTTGATCTTTAGAGTTGGAGGGAAAATATATCTCAATCACCGTTTCGTTTATGAAGTGTATAATGGATCAATCAAGGATGGCCTTGTTATTGATCATATTGATGGTATTAGGACACATAATTCTTTAAATAATTTACGAGCTGTTACACAAAGTGAGAATACTGCATCTGGAAATACTGGTACTTGTAAATCAATTGGGAAGAGACCAGTAAAGTCAATTAATATTGACAACACGGAGATGGTATTTAAATCAATGTCAGAAGCTGGTAAGCATTTCGATATTCACACCTCCTCGGTACAAAAAGTAGCAGATGGAATTTATAAGACCGCTTTTTCAAAGCGTTTTAAAAACAAAATTCAGTTTTCTTACGTATAATACGTAAATGGAAATCTTACGGATTTCACGGGAGATAACTCCGTTAGGTATAACGCGTAGGATTTCCACTAATGACAGAGTTACGGATCTTAAACATGGCAAGCCTGATTTGATTGGCTGTTATAATTAAATAAATCTAAACAACACACAATCAATTTTGTCTTTTTTCAAATATTAACAGAATTGTTTCATAGACACGCAAAACATTCCTTTTATTCTTTAGTATGCTAATTCAATCCTATTAAGGACATTGTTTGAGACACCGACATAACGAATTGATGAAAGAACATGAATAAATTGCTAGCGCGCACGCATTTACCTATGTTCGTGAAGTAGGTGGGCGTGGTTAAAATTCCTTGCATATACAATGATCTCATTGATAAGGATATATATACTAAAAAATCTCTATTCTGTATGACTAGCTCGTGGTGTAATGGTATCGTGTTTGTCTTGTAAACACAGATCTATATCAACTACGCGTGTTCGGTCCCCATAGCAGATATATTATTTGATGGCGAAACGGAAGATGTTTTTATATTAATTGGGGGGGGTGGGGCGGATCCCCTCAGCCAAACCAATATTGTAACTCATGCTATCGCATTCTCGGTAGCGTGGGTTGGTGTTTTTTTCCAACTCATGCAACCATGAATTCGAATTCTTTCATGGGTTGCCATGTTGGTTTGGTTTACCACGCCCACATCATTACCATCATCGTTCCATTGAATTATAATCCACCCTTTGTTATGCCTAAAATTTGCCGCAACACTCGAGCGCGGAAATATATGGCATTGTACCGTCCTATGTGTATACAACTGCCTAACACACTAGATCAGGGGTTGTAAGTGCCGTCGTCATTCATTGTCATTGTAAATATCATAATCACCTATAATCTATTGTTATGTGTTTGTCGGTTGTACGTTGAGCGCGCTGCTTGATGTATAAAACACCAAGGGGGTTCAAAACGGTGAATGTGTAATTGTACCGTCCTATGTGTATAATACAACTGCCTACACACTAGATCAGGGGTTGTAAGTGCAGTCGTCATTCATTGTATATATAATCATAATCACCTATAATCGCATTAAGCTTCTGGGTATACTAAGATGTGATCAACACATTAGTGTATCCAGAATTCATTTTTAAAATACTTTGTATTTTCATACTTTGTATTTTTAATTCTAAAGAATTTTCATATTTTGTATTTGAACAAATATATTTATATATATATATGAATCTTGAAAATCTCAAATCGATTATTATTGAAATCAACAAACTTAAGGATCAAAATATAAAACTATGTTCAGGTTTGGATTGTGATCAAATTATGACCGATTTCGAGGATATACAATTTGCAGAACAGACAGGAAAATATGTCCTATCTAAGAAATATTTTTTAATCAAAAATATACAAAAGCTTATACGTGAGAGCTTAGTAAATACTGAAGATGTTACTGTATTCGTACCATTATGTAGCATCGTTGAACGTGTACGAAAGCAATTAGGCTTAGAATATGAACAAAAAAGAATTATTAATTGTAAAGTGAGACAATTAAAAATACTAATGGAAAACTCTGAAGGTGATGAGCCCCACGCGTAGAGAGCCTCCTTTGTTTGTATAACCAGTACGGTATATAACATGTACATAACATGTATAACATGTTACCTGTGCAAACGAGGAAGTAAAATTATGTGTGTGACTCAGTACAATAACAAGGAAGTATTAAAATGCTTTGCATTTTTTAGTTAGTGATTTTTTTTTTACTTAAAAATCTTTGATGAAATGCTTTGCAATTAAATGTGCTTTGCAAAGAAATGATTTGCATTTCTAAATCGAAGATGGAAACTCAAAGAGTTTCAATTTGACAATAGTAATACTCTTTCAATAATGGTAGGAGAATCATTAACAACGAGATTAGCTAGAGAAAGGCTTAGCGCTATCCGGAAAATATTACCCCTTCGTGAAAGTATACGTGAAAAACTTCAAAAACGCCAATCATTTCAGACGGATTTTACAGAGGATACAGAGCAACTCTTCAAACCTATTGTTAGTGCAACTGAGGGTGTGAAAACAGCAACTGAACGAGCAATATATGGAGATGTCCCCCAAGAAGGAAAACGAATAGAGAGGCCTCTTCTTGGTGAACTTGAAAAAATAGCAATCGAAACTGGACAAACAAAACAGGCTGTACAAAAACTTTCAGGTGATATGGCAACTCAGATGGAAATACAACGACAAAGTGGTATTGATGTCGGTGATGAACCTCGAAGAGATACCCCTGAAGAAGAAGAAGAAGAAGAAGGCGCAGTTTCCACTAAGAGTAGTGTTTCCTTTATAGACAAATTCACTCCGGCGGGTATAACACAAATAAGACAATTTCAATTAATAAAACCAAACGATTATGCCGCCTTTGGTAATTTTGCTGTTCAAAGCTATTATTCAAGAGAAAAATTTTTGAAGGAAGAGTATAAAAATAGTAAAATAACACGAGATAACTGGGTTGATTGGTTGTATAAAACGAATCAAAATATTGATCGTTTGAATACGAAAGAGTTGGGATATATAAATTTTAAAGAGGGAATTAAACAATATGACATACAACAAAAACAAGAAGAAAAACAAAGAAAAAAGGAAGCAAAAACTAAGAAAAAAACCGGAAAGGGATATTCACCTATGGATTCTCACTCAAGAGTTGGAAACTCTAACGTTGGAAACACTAGTGTAACATGTCCTGGTAATATTCTCGGTGATATAGCACGATTAGAAATACTCGTAGGTGGAAAACGAGCCGGGAATAACTCACCAGAAATAATCAATGAAGCAGCTGATATCTGTAGGAGGTTATTTCAAGGTGGTATCATGGATATTGCAACATATAGAGATTTCATTGAAGAGTTAGTAGAAAATTCTTTGGATGGAAATTCTTCGAATTTCTATGGTTATCATAGCGACTAATTAGATAAATAACAATTTGTAGAATCATTAGTGATTCTGTATATAGAATAATGATCATACACTACAACCATGATAAACCAACGAATGTCTACGTGGTAAACTCACGATTGCCAAAATACCGAGCATACTATGGAGATGGTCTCGGTAATACTATAATGGGATTATTTTCAAGAATGGCTCCAAAAGTAGCTCCGCTAGTAAAACAATTATCAATGAAAGCAATTGATGTTATCCGAGATAAGGGTATTAACGCTGTTGGTGATCTTGCTGGGAAGGCATTTTCAGCCGCTAAGGATAAACTAACAGCGCTAGTTCGACGTAGAAATTTGAAGAATTTCCAAACGAAACCAGGAATGACTTCACTGCCATCTACTGAGGTTATGCCTGCGCGAGTTAGTAAAATAATAAATAACGCAGTAGATGAAAAACTACAGTCGTTGATTTCATCATCGTTGACTAACGCCCAGGATAACATAACAGCAAATATGATAGCGGGAAGTGGCTTAAACAAACGACAAAGTCGTCGTCGGTGAAATTGCTTTGCAAATTATTATAAAAAAATAATTATTATAATAAATGAAAAATCTTTAGATTTCGCCTCCAATTTAGACCATCGGATATATAATAAAAATGTTCAAACAGAACCCTGATGTTGCATTTGACATGGAAGCCCCAGTACTTAAAGATGATTCTGTACGTGATTATCAATTTTTTGCTTATCACGCAGTGCAACCTGATCTTCGTGGAAGAATCGAACTTCAAGTTCATGATACCAGTAAATACTTTTTACCCGCTGAAGCCTTTATTGAAGTCGAAGGTGAGCTTTTACAAGCGGATGATACACCATATGCAAATGACCCAACTATCAGAGTTGGTTTTGTCAATAATGGTATCATGGCATTATTTGAAAGTGCTAGATATCTCATTGATGGAAGAGAAATCGAATCTATTGAACGCGAGGTTGATGTAGCAACAACAATAATTGGGCTAGCAAGATATTCTGATGACTATACTAGATCGGCTGGTCCATCTATGATGTTCTCTAAGGATATTACTGATAACGCTGAGCACGTCCAGTATTCTAGAGTAAAGGTACCACAAGCTACTGCAGTTGATCCAGCACCAGCCGGATATGTAAGACCACCTGGTACTTTTGATGTCATAAATAATATTACTAATTATAACCTAGGATTTGCAACACGAGTAGCAACGTTGCAAGGAGAGCGTCGACGGTTTTCATGTGCTATTCCGCTCCATCACATATTTGGATTTTGTAGAAACGTCAGAAAAGTTATTTATGGAGTAAAGCATACTGTAGCTCTAATGAGAAGGGGTAATGATAATTATGCAATCTGGCGCGATGCTGGTGTTGCCGCTGGTAAAGTCGTTTTATCAAAACTAACATTATGGATGCCAGTGTTGACTCCATCGTTAGCCGTTGAACCGAAGTTACTATCATTTATGGATCAAGGAGGAGAGAGATTATTAAGTTGGTTGTCAACATCTACAGATACTATGGATTCTAATATTGATGGTACACTTACATGGCATCTAGCATCAAAACAAGGTATTTCAGCCCCACGTCACATATTTGTTGCATTACAGAATACTGATCGATTAAATAGACAAGAACGTTCCCACATGATATTTGATCAAATTGGATGTAGTGAAGTCTCGCTGAGAATAAACGGACAGCAAGAACCATCCGAGGATGTACAACTTGATTATGGAAATAATCATATTGCACGAGTTTATCATCGGTTGTTGTCATATATGGGACGTGATCAAAATGTTGATACTGGATTGCAAATATCACAATTGGATTTTAGAAGTCTGTACCCGATTTATTACTTTTCACTAGAACATCTTGACTTGATGAGACAATCCGTCGTTGATATACACTTCCGAGCTCGTGTAATAAAACCTGGGGGTATTGCTAATTATAGAGCAGTTGCTGTTATTCTCAGCGATAGATCAAGGATACTCGAAGGTATTGGTGGACGAATGAGATTGGTAGATGCACCAGTTGAAAACTTATAAGTTTTCTAAATCTGTAGTTCGAAATGTGAAGCATTGAAAATCCTTTAGGATTTTGAAATTAGAATCAATCTATTTTGTATAATGTCGTATAGTAATATCAATGTCACATTGACACCTGGTCAAATAAAAAAATTACAATCTAAATCAGCTAAGCAATGTGGAACCACAATAACGCTGAAATTTAATCAGATGAATGGCGGAGGGAATAAACTATCGCTAACAAAAACTCAGGTTAATCATTTTAATAAAGCGTTGGAAGAAAAAAAGGGAGTTCAGGTTACTCTTTCTACAAACGCGATCCGTAACATGGAAAAGACTGGTGGTATATTCCCGTTGTTAGGGTTGATTCCAGGATTGATTGCCGCAGCGGCCCCAGCGGTGGCGAAGGCGGCAGCGTTAGGAGCCATTGGTACCGCAGCAGGAATGGTGTTGAAAAAGGCAACTGGAAAGGGTTATAAAAAAAAGGGGAAGGGTCTAAGACTACCAGGAACCCCGAGTTCATGGTACAGCGGAAAGGGTCTTCGAATTCCAGGAACGATATAGTTCCGAAATCTTCGATTTCCAAATCTGTGATTCCTATGTCCAATTTTGATTTAATTGATACCGCTAAAAAATTAAAAATAAAAAATTTCAGAGGTGTTTTTATGAAAGATCAGTTACCAGCACAACCAAATCACGTTGAAACTGGTATTATTAATTTAGATAACAGCTCTGGACCTGGAACTCACTGGGTTGCATATGCGATTGATCCACGCGGTATTGTTTATTTTGATTCATATGGATTAGCGCCGCCGAAAGAATTTATCAATTATATTAAGAAATTTAAAAACCCTCACAAAGTGAGATGTTGGTATTCCACGTTACCAACACAAACAATGCTTGACCCACCCATATGTGGCAATGAAGTATTAAATGTACTTGATGCTATTTCACGGAAATCTTTGATTCCTAAATCTTTAAAACCACCTCATGTAGTAGTGAATGAGTATACTAGCGGTCAATGGATTAAAAATCCATAGGATTAGAAATCTTTTTTGATTTTAGATGATAAAAATATTTCTATAATAATGATTGATATTTGGGGACGATCTTTATCATCGCTGAAGAAACCTGATGGTGAAGTTGAAACCGTTGATAACAAGGATATTAAAAAACTAATCGAAGATGAAATAGCTGAAATATTAAACCTAGCAAATGTTGATCCTGGTGAAATAGTTGTATTTCAAGATCGTCAGGGTAAGTTGAAAAGTAGTAATATCTCTCTTAATGATATTTTGGTTAAACAACGAGACGCAGCAGAGGATACTATCGCGTTATTTTCTGATGATGGAAAACTCAAACCAGGTGTAATTATTTCAACAATTACGGATAAATTAGCAACATATGATAACACAGTGGATTCATTGAAATCACTTAATAATAAATATAATAAACATATAGATGAATTTAATCTGTTTAGTGAAACACAAAAAAATACAATTGACCAAATTGATAAACCCATATTAGAATTTTTTGGAAATCCACCAGTAGCCACACCACCACTCAGCACGATAAAAGATTCTATGGTGGAACTAACAACTCTTCAATCCGAATATGAAAAACACGTGAGACAATTTTCAATGTTTCGTAAAAACATCGTTGATAAATTTATTGTAACCCCGTTTGATAAAGTTGAAATAACTCTTCCTAATATTAAAAAATCCATCGATGAGCTTAAAACATTCAACAACGCAATAAAGGATGATGCAACGAGGATGATAAGTATTGTTGAAAAAACAAAAATTCCTCATGATAAATCTATCGTCAACAACGTAGTATACACGATTCAACACGGTTCATTTATGTGGACTCCCACAAATAACATTTTAAACATAACCGCAGCAGTCAAGGGTATTTATCGATTAACAATAGTATCACCGACTCAATTCAATATATCATCAAGTAGTTCATCTGGAGTCAATAATACGATATCAACGATCATCGACAAGGATACAACTGAACAATTCACGATAACGACTACAGATAGAAATCTAGCCAGGGTTTCAGTAACGTGGTACGTAGAATTCGTAGTGGATTTAAGTAAACAATTAAATTGATTTAAAAATTCTTTAGAATTTTGAATTGAAAATGCTAGCGCTTTTAAAATAAAATGACTCCATCATCGAATCAGTATCGCTATGATCAAGTCAGAGAATTTCAAACTAAACTCAATTCTCTCTGTGAGGAGTATCAAATAAAAATAAAAAAATACCAACGAAGAATAACCGCAGTTGATGTCACTGTGTATTCAGTGTCGGGAATAATCACTACTGCTGGGATAATACTGTCTTCGGTTACAATGATTGCTCCGGTTGTAGTACCAATAGTTATTTCTTCGATAGCTACAATCGCCGGGATATTAACCGGGATCACAAAAAAACTATCATCGTGTAGCCAGAGTAAACTACATAATTATATAATAAAATTTCATATTGCATCCGCCGGTTACTCGCAATTATCCTCGTTAATATCATCATCACTCGACGACACAACAATATCAGATAGCGAATTCTCAACGATGGCGGAATTGTATAAAACAACAATGCTGAAATTAGAGCAGAATAATAATAATAATGTCGTCGCAAGAACTACTTCAACAAATAGTAGAGAATACAACACCGGTGAAAACAAGCACGATATCAGTAACCTCAACGCGTCCTGAATTCAGTGTGAATTTCCCGATTCCCGTTCCCGTGAGCGAGATCGCACTAGCAAAACTACGAGTGTATCATAGCTGGCCTAATATTAGATCGGTAGCATTTGGTGGTCAACAACCAAATAATTCCTTGGTATTCGCGTGGAAAAATCGTGAAGATGGAACCCCAGACTGGAACGTTGTCTCGTTACCAACTGGGTCATACCAAATCGAACAGATCAACGCTGAATTTCAACGCAGAATAAAATCTCTCACTGGAAAAGAATCAAAAATCGCTATAACGGTTCACGAGCCGACGTTATCATCTGCTATCGAGATTAATTCCCCTGGATATGTTGTAGATATTTATCAGAGTTCTATAAGATCAGTGTTAGGATGGCCTGAATTACCACCGGATAACTCGCGAGAAAATTCGAAGGATTTTCCACCCGAACCTAAAAAATCCGATTATATCACCAACAAAATAAAACCCGTCAATGAAGTCAAGAGTTATCAAGATTATACTCCTGGTAAGTTCTTAAATAAAAATATTTTTGAATCAATTTATGTTCCTCTCATCAACGGAAATTTCACAGCAATGAATAATGATTTTTCACTACTGCTAATATCTCTTAAATCCGGCTCTCTCACTAAAGACGAGTTTATCAGCATCGTAGAAACGGGTAATAAAATCATCTATGATATGAAAATATTTCACTCGATAATTATTCAAGAAGTATTAAATGAAGAGATATTACATGATAAGTTTGCGGATTTATACAATATTAATAAAACGGAGATTAAAGATTTTAAAATCCCTGGATATAACCCGGATAAACTAAAGAAACAACTTGACGATGCTATTGATATTGGGTTCAAAAGAATCCACGATAATTGGAAAAAATCGAAGAATCCTACAGCAAATATTCTGAAATTTAATAATGATCCAGAAGGCGGCGGTAGACATATTGCTCCGAACAATGTGAATATTTCAACGGTGATTGCGCTCAATTTAGTATGTGATGTTATCGAAGGAAGCTATCAAATAGATCTTGAGAAATCAAATCAAGCTCAGCAGGGGTATATTTTATACTCTTTTGCACCAACAGCTCCTCCAGGATTTCTAATTATTGAAGACCCAACTAATCTAGTCTATATGCGATGTCATAATAATTTGTTAACGAGAATTAATTTCAAACTCACTGACCAATCTAATAATCTGATTGATTTACGAGGTGAGGTTTTACAAATTAGTTTGTTTGTAAAGTCTTAAAGACTTTCATCCTAAAAGGATTTTGAAGTAAAAAAATTGTTAGTAAAAATCGAAGATTTTCATAGCAGCCGAGGAGGTGAACGTCAACTAAATGGCGTCTTTTTTTTTTCATTCTTTGCTCAAATTATTATTAAAAATTAATTAAGTATTTTCAAGGAAGCCTCAGTTTACTAAATTGACGCCTGAAAAAGTATTTTCAAGGAAGCCTTAGTTTACTAAATTGACGCCTAGAAAAGTTGGTCTGTTCACCCTCTCTGCTGCTTCTCCTTTCTCCTCGTCGGCGTAGTACAGCAAACAAGTGGCATTGTTTCGTCTTCCACACAAACTTCCCTACGGGTCCAGATTATCCTCCAGCTTGTAACTTTCCACGATGAGTTTAAATTCGGGATCACTTTTGAAACGGTGGTCGTACTCGTGTTCCCACATTTCCACGACTTGTTATTCTTGAAGTTCTAACTTCATGCTACGTTGACTAGTGACCTAGTACAAGTCGTCCATGTTACGTTGTAAAAACTGATTTTTAGTGTCACTTTGAGGGTAAAAAGTCAGACATCAGTGAAATAAGCACCCGTTAAACTCGCAGATGATCTTTGGATTTCCTAAGTTCCAGCCATCCACTGAATATGTTCCGATGGTCTTTTCGCCTCCTTCGTTTCGGACGTGATGAATCCATTAGTCTTCCTTGTCGCACAAGTAATGTAACCAGCACAGAGCTTTGACCGAGTAACGGCGTTGGACAAAGTTGTTTGTTTGAGGACGTATCACTCCCAGGGTCTTCTCGGGGGAGGAATCGTTTGCGGTAAACTAAAGAACACGCTTTGGCGATGGTGCAGACTTTTTTCAAAGGATCGATCCCTCCGTGTTCCATAAACAGTTCTCAAAATTTTCCACAACAGCACCGTAAAATGTCCACGTCGAACGACAAGACTTTAACAATTCGTCCTGAAAGTCGAAGGAGACCGAGGATTGAACGTGGTACCAAACGTAGAACGCTTCTCGTTGTAGGGGTCATAATACCGAGCATCGGGCAAGTGCGCCAGAACGGCGTGTTGATTGGCTTCGGTATTGAAAAAATGCGAAAAATATCCTTCGGCCATTTCTATCATTCCAAACGTTTTAGGCATTCGGTTCAATGGCATGGCCAAGTAACTCATCGAATCTTTAAACTGTATTTATCCCACTTGCATAGAAATGATTTTAGCTCCGATCAAAGTGACTTTAGGGTGTTCGCTGCCTTGTTCCGTATAGTACTTTAGAAGAAATTGTTTATCGTATCCCGAGAAATTGTGAGCCATCACCGTGGCATAGCGATGACAGTCTCGTAACGTTCAATGTCTTCTTGATTCCAAGTCTCGTCGATAGGGTCTAAGATCCATCGGGCGAAATCAGCCAGCGTGAATTCTTCTGCTTTCTGCAGCGGTACGTCTGACTTGAAATCTTTAAACTTCACCGTGTAAATGTAAGCCGTCGTTCTAAATTTTCTAGAGGAGCGCTTTTCCGTCTCTCGAATGTGATAATACTTTTCGGGTGATAGCGGTGACTTTTGGTTTGACGTAGACTCTCTCGGTCGGGTCGCAGACCTGAAAGGTGTGGGTTCAGATTCGCACATATCTTCGATTTGTGCGAACACTTCTTTTTGTATGTGAGGCGATACGTCACGTCGCTGGCTCTTACCTTCTTCTTTTCTGTCACTGAAATCGTGCGATCGTTTCATCTTGATTGCTTATTCAACATGATTTAACCAAGCTCGTTCTCTCTCTCTCTCTCTCTCTCTCTCTCTCTCTCTCTCTCTCTCTGTATATATATATATATATATATATATATATATAGATATATATATATATATATATATATATATATATATATATATATATATATATATATATATATATATATATATATATATATATATATATATATACCCTCTATATCTCTTGTTGTGACAATGACTTTGTATATTTCACAGGGCAACTGAAAGCCAAACATATCGGAACCCTGGCTGACTTATGCGAACGACAACGGTGCGTCTTAAACACCTCATGTATCTTGTCTACCCTTCGATTCAAACCCTCCCACGAAAGAAAACAGTCGCGAAAAAACAACAGACAGTTGGTGTCATCAAGAGAGCTAGAAACGATTTTATGCCGTTAGGACACATAAGTACTCCAGAAAAACACGTTACTCGACAACGACATCACCTGCGTTCTATCACTTCTACTTTGTCGTTGACCACGATTTCTACGAGCCCTGATTTAACACCCGTGTTTCTTCATTTGATATTTATAATAATATACAATACCCATTTTTAAAAGAACTACCCTTTTTCGAGCAACGAAGTCTCCTCCTGCTCTTACCACTGTTGCTGCACCTACAAAGTTGATCTTTCCTAAGACCACAGTATGAGACAGAGCAAGTAAGTCGTGAAGCTGAGTGGATGTATTTACGGAGCCCCTTAAGTGACATAATAAAGATATTTTTATTTCGTTATTTCGAAATAGTATTTCGTTTAAACGAAATAGTATTTCGTTATTTCGAAATAGTATTTCGTTATTTCGAAATAGTATTTCGTTTAAACAAAATAGTATTTCGTTAGTTCAAAATAATATTTCGTTTAAACGAAATAGTATTTCGAAAGAACGAAATACTATTTCGTTTAAACAAAATACTATTTCGAAAAAACGAAATAAAAATATTTTCATCCATGTCACTTAAAGGGCTCCGTCGCCCCTTAAGTGACATGATGAATATATTTTTATTTCGTTATTTCGAAATAGTATTTCGTTATTTCGAAATAGTATTTCGTTATTTCGAAATAGCATTTCGTTTAAACGAAATAGTATTTCGTTATTTCGAAATAGTATTTCGTTTAAACGAAATAGTATTTCGTTATTTTGAAATAGCATTTCGTTTAAACGAAATAGTATTTCGTTATTTCGAAATAGTATTTCGTTATTTCGAAATAGTATTTCGTTTAAACAAAATTGTATTTCGTTAGTTCAAAATAATAATTCGTTTAAACGAAATAGTATTTCGAAAGAACGAAATACTATTTCGTTTTAACGAAATACTATTTCGAAATAACGAAATAAAAATATTTTCATCCATGTCACTTAAGGGGCTCCGTAGCCCCTTAAGTGACATGATGAATATATTTTTATTTCGTTATTTCGAAATAGTATTTCCTTATTTCGAAATAGCATTTCGTTTAAACGAAATAGTATTTCGTTATTTCGAAATAGCATTTCGTTATTTCGAAATAGTATTTCGTTATTTCGAAATAGCATTTCGTTTAAACGAAATAGTATTTCGTTATTTCGAAATAGTATTTCGTTTAAACGAAATAGTATTTCGTTATTTCGAAATAGTATTTTGTTATTTCGAAATAGTATTTCGTTATTTCGAAATAGCATTTCGTTTAAGCGAAATAGTATTTCGTTATTTCGAAATAGTATTTCGTTTAAACGAAATAGTATTTCGTTATTTCCAAATATTTCGGATTGGTTTTGAAATAACGCGTTTCACTGATACTTAGGCTTTTTAGTACTGATGTAATTGTAAGAATGGATAAGGACCGTTTAGCTCTGATAAAAGTTTATTTTGACTTGGGTTTAAAGTATAAAGAGATTGTGCGCATTCTGGAGGAAAGACATGGATATAATCTCAGCATTAGACAGCTGATTCGTAATTTGCATGTTCATGGTTTCTACCGGTATAAAAATCCCACTGATGTGATGACTGTTGCAGAATTCATAATGCACGAACAGCGGTTCTCCGGTACCATGCACGGTTATAGGTGGATGTATTATAAGCTGAAATGCAGAGGTATACGCGCAAGAAAAGAAGAAGTTCGCCTTTTGATGAGAGTATTAGACCCTAAAAATGTTGACCTCCGGCAATCACATCGACTTCACAGGCGTATGTACCTATCAAAAGGTCCTAATTATATCTGGCATATGGACTCCTATGACAAGCTGCGCCCCTATGGTATTTGCATCAATGGTTGTATTGATGGGTTTTCACGGAAAATGATATGGTTAAATGCATATTGCACAAGTAGTAACCCTCGCGTTATCGGGGGATACTATCTCGAAGCTGTTAAAGGCTTCGGTGGTTGCCCCCTTATAGTTCGAGCTGACAGGGGTACAGAAAATGGTCATGTTTGTGAATTCCAACGTCTCTTTCGCCGGCATGGAACTGATTCATTCTGTGGTGATCGCAGTTTCATGTACGGGGGCAGCACAAATAATTAAAGAATTGAAAGCTGGTGGGGCTTCTTGCGCAAGGAATGTGTAGAGTTCTGGTTGTCACTCTTCGACCAAATAAAAGCTGCGGGTAACTTTGACGGCGGGTATTTGGACAAGAATCTGGTGCGATTTTGTTTTCTTGGTATGATACAGGTACGGACAGCATAATTATGTCTCTGTATGTCTGTCTCTCAAACGCACACACACACACACACACACACACACACGCGCGCGAATATATATTAAATATGCTTAATTCATCGTAAGAAAATAAAAGTGCCTATTACAGATTACAATGTTCAAAGAGTACACACTATGCAATACAATTAACACATAACTCTTCTTTGAGTATTTTAATGCTGATTGGGAATATTTGTTTCAAAGTCTTACCTGTAGTATAGATTCCAAATCATTATTACTGTTATAGGAGCTAATGTCACTGATTAAAATCACTCTTATATGTTAGTGTTGAGACTTGATACATTAGTTGTATATTAAACAAAGTTGTCTTACCAAATATCTAATTTTTAGTGTTTCTTTATGCCGCATCTAGGTCACATGTTCACATGGGGAACTTCTTTCTCAGCCTTTCAATTCTTTTCATCCCTATTGTCAAGTATTTCAAATGTGAATGTTTCTTGTCTTTTATTTCAAGGATGAATTAGACTCAGTAACCGAAGTGTGGGATTCCCATGTGATTCGACCATCCAAAAACTTAATGGTTCCAAGTGGCATTCCAAACATCATGTTTTCAGTTCCAGAGTTGTATGATTCGGAGAACTACATGTGTCTGATAGATGAGGAAGAATTCCAGTTATGTCAGAATAATGCAAGGTACCGCGATGGAATGGCTTCTGACGAGGATGTGTACAATCTGTGTATATATGTAATGGCTGAGCAAGGTTTACAAATGGCAAAAGATGCATATGAAGCTCTAGATCTGTATTTGGAGTTACGGCAACATATTAATGACGTACTGTAAGGGACATCCTCCTAACAATGTATCTACCGTCATTTTATTCATCCAGTGAGACCAATATTTAGAAATAATGGGATCTGAAATTGAATGGAATTTTGTCATTTGTGTTTATAATCAGAAAAATATAAATCTTATACGTAAATCGCTTGATGAATACATACAAAACTAAATTTCTTGGTCATTCAAGTTCATTTACATAGTGTGCATCTATTTTAATTGGCATCAAGTGTGTTTATATGTTTGATTTTTCAAATTTAATACAATTGATCTCTGTTTGTGAACCAACGATATCTGACTGTAGTTAAAGAAGTGTAAACAGTTTCTTAGCTATAATCATTCTGCATCCGTTCCTTCTCTCCAGTCGCACAGATAAATGTTTTAATTATTATTGGGATCAATTTAAATTTATTCATTAAGTTTCATAAAAAACATGGAACAAATGCTCTGATTGTAGTTATGCCAAAATCATTTTAATTTATATAGCTTTCACCCACCCACCTTAAACTTTAAAACCTTATTTTAAGCAATTTTGATTCGCATTATTTTGTAGAAAATTAGGGTCAGTATCAGTCTGAGCTTTCCGTAATCTTGGTTCACCGTTTTTGTTAGAACTGAGAAAGATGGACTCATAATAGTTTTATGTCAGTTGCCAACCTCACTACCCTTCCTTTCTTGTGAAGGATTCACAAATGTGAAGTGAGATACTAAGAGAATCTGAGCAGAAATAAAAGATACCGACTGCAACCCTCCTCTCACGCTATCGTTAATAGTAGAAATTTTTTCGATTGACCAGATAACCCCAACATTGCATTAAACACCTCACATAAACATTTAATTTCTAATGTTATTAAACGTGTGCATATAATATGTGTGAAATTACTTAAACGTCATATAAGGCTCAATATAAAATATAAGGTTAATATGTTACTGTTTTCAAGCCATTTATCTAACTTTCAGCGCCTATTAAATCTACATGTGTTACTGTTTTCAAGCCATTTATCTAACTTTCAGCGCCTATTAAATCTACATAATACTAAAAACATCTGACGTCAACCTTAAGCCGACAGTACAGGATAAAAGGAAATTAGATGACGTTTAGTATGGCAAATACATCAATTTGAATACGAATGAACTAATAGAGTGAAGCAAATATGCGTCCATCAATATGTGCAAACATATATGCATTCTGATAAATGTATGCACTAGGATTTGCTATTCTTTGGCAAGCGTTCGTAGATAGTGAGACAAACGTACATGTTTATGCGCGGTAACCGGAATTGAGATAGTTGAAAAACAATCACGTTTTTAGTTAGTACCGTCTCGTGTGCTTAAAATTAATACCGCAAACATTGAATTAGTATTAGCAGACGAGACAAAGCGATCCCTAAAAAAAAACTCAACAAAAAAACTCAACAAAAGCTTTTGTGTCTTTTCTTTCCTTTGGTCGTTTTTTCACTCCTTCAACTGATTTTATTTCATTAAGATACCACCAAAATCTATTTTACTTTGTTCATCTTTTAAATTGTGGCCTAGTAGTGAATGCGTCTGTCTCGGATGCAAGAGGTCGCGGGTTGGAACTCAAGTTGAGTCATACCTAAGACTGATAAAATGGCATTAACAGCTGTCTCGATGTGCGCTCAGCATTAAGATGTTAGTGTTAGGACTGGTCATCCTGGTGTCAGGATAATGTGACTGGGTGGGAATGATACCGCAATGCTAGACATCACCATAAAATTGCACACTGCATATATCGTAGTGATATGACTGAAAATTTGTTAAAGCTACCTTAATAATCCAAATCTCTCTCTCTCTCTCTCTCTCTCTCACACACACACACACACACACACACACACACACATCTCTCTTATTTGACACGTTTAGAATAAATATCAAAAAGATCTAAAGTTAAAACAAACTAAATAGATAACGTATCCTGGGTTTAATGTTTTAGAAATGATTGTGGGTGGTGAGATCCAATTATAAAGCTTGAATGGCATTTAAGACATTTAGAGTACATTTGGTTTTACAGGCGTGCACTAATTTACGGTACGTAAACTGACAATGCAACATTTGGACCGATAAGAAAATTTAGTATACATTGGCATTTCCCAAAAGAAATCCAGTGGGTGCAAGCATATAGGTAAGTATTACATTATGTTTGCCAAAGCGAATGGATTGTCAGGTCCTAATATTCGACCTTCTTTCATCTTTTTTTTTTGGGGGGGGGGGGGGGCGAGAAACGTGAGCGCATGACCATGTGGGTTTGGACACTGATGATAGATGCAGTTACTCGCGGTATGGGTACGATTCATACCGATAGCGTAATTGACAAATGGTGATACCCATTAATCCTAATGAAATAAAAACAAATTTCCGCTTTCGACATTTTGTCACAATATCAATAGAAATAAGCACACTAACATGTAGCTGAACTAATAAAATTTGTTTTAATTCCTAATTCTAATATGAAAACCGTAATACAGTAATTATTATTCCACGCTTTTTGGAGGCCATCGAGAAAAAGATTTCTCCTTTGACAATGGACTTGTTCCATGTCATATGGTAGATGTACAAAGTTCACTAAGAACGCCTAAATAGGGAGCTACAAATTATGGCTTTTCGAATTTTTATTAAAAGGAAGGAGGGACCGAGGAAAGGACAAATAGGTCTCATAAAAAAGACACAGTGTTCCAAGGAAAGAAACTTTTCAAAGTAGTTATACATCAAAGAAGAACTATGAAATTTTGACTAGAAGCTTCTTTCCTAGCCATATGGTAAGCAAAAGCAATTTATGTGAGTTGAGGCTCTGGTACTTTTGAATGAAAGGTAAAAAATAACACTAATCCATTCTTTTGCACAGTACGCATTTGCCAAGAATTTAAACATTTGATTCAGTTTATAACAGTATCTATGCAGGTTGCAAAAAGCCTATGTGGTAATGAGTTACATCTAAAAATGGACTGTAACTAATTTACTTTTGAATCAAACTCCCAACTAGTTTCATGTATGCCTAATCAAAGGCTATATACATATTAGATGCTTGGCCAGGCTACAAAACAAAATTAATGGAGACCAGACAGAAAGGACAACCTTAATTAAAACAAAATATACATCGGAAACAGTATTTAGATAGAACAGCCATACTAAACCTCTAGTCCATACAACAATATTAACATATAAAGCAAATATCAAGAGGCAATTAAAACTCAATGTTAAAAGTACTCCTCAAAACAAAAGCTGTTTGCTTATTGATTACATCAAATGTTTGAGTCTACTTGAGATGATAGACAGGAACTTAAGGAAAACAATACTTGTAAAAGTCATATCAGTAATGTCTGATATCTGTTCTAATATGAAAAGCAATATTGTACAAAAATCAAAGGTTCAAGAGCAGTGATATTCTGTATCATCAAAAGCTTAATAAAAAACTCAAGGACAGTTCTCTTATCTTAAGAAAACATCATAGTGTGCACACACACACACACACACACAAACACACACACACACATTAATATGCCTATGGCATGGTGAACTCGTGTGTGCCTGAAGACAGCTTGGTTGAACCTGTTAAGTTCAAAATTGTTTTCAGGTCCAACAGAATTGCTTGTTTTTACATACAATATAATTTTGCCAAAATATTTAAACAGAAGTTTACAAAAATGTTTAACACGTATGTGGCTCAAAGCTATTACACACACATACACAGAATATTGCAGTATAGTGTATCAAAAATCCAACTCTTGCTACCATGGAGTGATTTGATTACATGCAAGTTGTAAAAATGGTTGATACTTTTTACCACAAAATTACAATACAATAAAATGGACACTAAATTCTACAATTAAAAGAACAACTACGCAATGTTCATTTCCAGGCATTCCCTAGAATCAAGCATGCTTTCCCACTCAGATCGAAAGTCGGGATAATTTGCATATGTTAATGGTAGTTCTAACATGGGTCCACAAGTGTGGATACTGGGAAGTCTTCCTTTTCCATGACGTACAATAAACTGAATATCAATCTTATCAACACAAATTACATCTGATCCAGTCAAAAACCAGAGTAGCTTTCTGAACTGCCATTTATTTCTTCCTCGAATAAATCTATGAAGAAATCCAACAGAAGCATTTTCCTCCTTTGTTCTTGGTGAAGCACAGAGCAGCTCTATTACTTTTGGGATGGTTGGGTCTAGTCTTCCATACAGGGTTATGATTGATTCAGTATCTGGAAAATCAATTTGCCAAACACCTTCACCAACACCACTAATAGCATCTAGGGTATATTTAGATTCTTGGATTAATACTTTGTGTGCAATTTGTACAATTGTTGATGCCATCTCACTCAGCTCTGGGATTTTGTGACACTGAAAGCGGTCAAGCAGGAAAAGTAGCTCATCTCGGTCATAATGTGTTCCTCTTTCAACAGCCTCAATAACATCCTTTTCTGACTGTGAAATATATAAAAGGAATGAGTCTTTCAATAACTGTGGAGTGACAGAATTTTCCCCATGTACTAATGCAATAAAGAAAGCTGGAGCTAAACTTATTGGATAGTATTTGTGTTCCTTGTATCCCTTGATCAAAATTCTACCTACAGCCTCCCATTCTTCTTGGCCATAGTCTTGAGATAAAACAGGTATGCGATAAACCTCACCATCTGCATTTCTCAAAAAAAATGATTCCCAAAATGCTGCATAGGCATCCCTTGATACTCCATCTGCATCATGCCCACACTCATTTACAAACTTGAACTTTAATGTTGTATTCAAAATATCAGATGCTTTAAAATATTGCAGCATTTACTCCTGTAAATTGGAACGGTGCAGCAGAATGGTCTTAACACTTTTGTCATCTAATGCTTGTGACAGGTCAATGACTGGCTGAAACTGCTCGTGGGAATGAACTGCTGTCATCAGAAAGTCATGTGAATCAAGTGTTAAGTCACACACCTCATGATTAGGACTGATCGAAGGCAAATTATCATTGGAGCCAAAAGAATGAATACTGCTTATTTCGAAGCAATCCCCATGACATGTGTTATTAGAAGAGGTATTTCACTCTTCTAAACCCATCATATTTTCAGCTTGGTTATTATCAGTAATCTGTAGTTCAATGGTGGAAACAGATGCTATTGCCATTATATTGTCTTCTGCTTGAACCTGAGAAGACATCTGACCCAAATCAGACTGGTTTGGATGTATTAGTTGGGATGAAATGTCTGGTTCTGTATTATTTCTTTCTTTGTTGTTGTTACCATTCAAGTGTCTTGTGTGTGCTGTTGTTACAACATAAAGCCTAAGAGTCTTCAGTTTTGTGGATTCATATATATCCTTCAAAGTCAGTTCATCAGACAATTTTTCACGAGTTTGATCAGCAAGATAGAAATCAAAGTCATCAACTTTTCCTTTCTTTGATATTCCACTGGGAAAGAAAAGTTCTTTTCCTGTGGATAATATGTCAGAGACAGTTGCATCAAGGTGGACTTGAACAGCTCTTGTTCCGCCACCATATGTTGACCTAACTTGCTTCTGATCACTAATACCATAAGTATTTAACCAGTCAATTTCCACTTTTCTTAGGATTTTTTTTTGCATTTCTGTTACCAGCCTGAGGTGCTGCTCTCCTGAAATGCTCCTTTCTGTTCCCTGTTGCTTGTAATTTGTCCAGTAATCTATCGCTCAGAGATCTTTTTCTATCACTGCAAAAGCTTGCAGTGTCTTCAAGAGCTCTTTGTTGTTTGGCATAAGCTATTGTTGCTAAGCAATCTCCATATCTGGGTAAATATGTCTGTAGCTGTTCTACATCCATCATGGAAATCACATTTACATCTATCTGAAATAAAAGAACAGGACAAATGAGAATATGAATTACAACATGCTGGTCTTAATGGTCTGTAGCCATATAAGTAAATTTAAACTTCAACCTTCTGCATTTTATTATATCCATATGTTTTTTAAAGATAAGTGCCACTGGGGATTATGTAATCCTGCCCATCTGTACAACCATCCATTTTTCTGTCACTTTGTAATGTAGTATAGCTCCATCTGCACCAATGAAGACATGGATTTGAAATGTTATGTTCATATCGAGTGTTCTATACGTGTTCAAAAAGCTTAGAATATTGATGACTCCAATCTGAGCTGAAGGCATGAGTTTTAGTTCCTGTTCACAAAATCTCGAACAAATTGGTTATTAATACAGTCAATATAGCCTTTGTTCTTAGTTATTTATTTACTCCCTTGCATGTTTCTCACTCAGTAGTGTCTTATGTGTATAATTACATAACTGTTCACACTGTTGAAATGAGAAAATTATCCCAAAACATAGTGCCTAGTTTGATAGTGTGTTTCACAGGTTACTTGTTGTGACATGGTACAAGCTCTAATTATATCCAAATTGTAGACTTTAAAATTAAAAACTCTAAAGATTGTTAAAGTGTCACTTCATTGCATGTCCTCATCCATTTTGCAGTAATGTCCCTTGAGTAAGTCTTATTACCATATAAACATACAAAAATGGGCTTGTCATCCTTGATGACACTTTCCAAATTTTAGGCACTACTGTGAACTAGTAAGTATATGATGATTTACATCCATAGTTTATTTGACATTTTTTAAGAAGATGGTAACCCATGATTGAACTGACTCAGATAATGTATCACTGATGTAAAACAGTCATTATGAAATACAGCAATCTATAAGCCAAACAGATCAACAAATTATTTTACTCTTTGACCCTTTCAGGTTTATGTGTTCCACTTTTAATTATTGCACTCTCTAAAACATAAACATCTGAAAAACACAAACCTAAGAAGCTTTTGATCTTGTGTTATGGTATAATAAACATATTTTGTAGACTGGTACCATTGTCTACAAGTGCAAAAATGTTAATATTATGACTTTTATTTATTAGAAATTGGTTGATTAAATATACCCCATCTTCTTTCATCCTTGTGATGGTGTCTTCACTGATCTTTCTGTGTCTCAGGAATTCCTCCATTCTGTAATAGACAAATTAACACATTTCTTAAATAATGAAAGATTAATATAAAAGTTAATGCAAAAGATAAAGATAATATGTGTTGTATTTACATAATACAAATAATCAATGGACCATATCTCATACATTTGTTGAGGGAAGCACCTGCCCCTAAAGTGTTTCTTATCCAATAGTGCTGTCTGAAATATCTGAAGCAAGGCTTCCATTTCCACATTTATTAAGCAAACAATGGCATTTTTTAGGCAACCTCCAGTCTATAAACAAGTTAAAGGCAAATGATGGTAGGACTTGAGTTGCAAAGGTTTTGTTTTTTCTAAGTCATGCAATGCTTCTTAAGGTGTATATATCAATTACTTCACTATATATAAAGTTATACTCTGTATACATATATCATGTTATATCCTAAATACATATATCATATTATATCCTATTTGCTTATATTGGGAACCCCGAGTGCTGTTAAGTGCTCACTGTTATGGATCACTGTCATCTCACCTCTACGTGGGTTCGATTCTCGAGCTCATCCAATGTGGTTACATGAGAAAGCTTGCCAGTAGCAGCTAGCTTCTTGTGGGTCGGTGATTCTTTCTAGGGTTTTCCTGGGTTCTTTCTCCACCATTAATACTGGCTGCCATATATAGCCTATCTTGTGCCAAAAATGGCATTAAACCCTATAACAACAAGTACTAAAATATACTTACATCATGTTATATCCTATATACATATATCAAGTTGTATCCTACATACATATATCATGTTACATAAATATGCAGTAATAGTGTCTAAGAAACTGTTCCCAGTGTAATACAGTAATTTAGATGCAGATTTCTGATCTGTTAAATATGGTTCACAGTGATATAATTTTGATCGATGGGTGAAGTACTTACTTCTTAAGTACTTACATACAAAGCTCCATGAATCTGCTGGGAACAGTGCATGAGAAACAGTTTAACACATGAACAGGCAACAATTAAACAAAAGGTCCTAGTGGACTGATATCACATACCTGGATAACACAGCTTAACAATGGACCATTTTACTAAACATGTTTTTATTCTCTTTGTTTTCATTTTACTTTTAATAAACATATTATTTCATATATCATGCCAAGAAAATTGGAGCAAAGTGCCTTTCCCATGGACAGACCAAGGCAGTTAAACATAGATTGGTGGATAGGCCCATGTAGTATTGGAAGAACACATCCTATGTAAACTATTGGTATCTTCAAAACTTGACATCATGTTGAGTTTACCAATTTTATTTTATCCTGATAACATTTCCTTTTAAATATAAAGCATAATTAATACACATAGTCTCTTGCTCATACAAAAATATATAAACTTAAGATGGAGAAAATCCTAACTGGAGTGTTACCAAACTTGTCCAATAGCTAAAAGATCACTTTATGTTTATGTGTTGATCAGACTAATAATCAAACTCATGCAAAATCTGTATGATATAAGACTATTTATCAAGTTTGTTTGATTAAAATCTGATCAAAAAGATAGTTGTTACACTGCTGACACCTTCAGCTAATTAACTGCATTATGACACCATTAATGTACATGCTTGTCTCTCATAATCATACTCAACAAAGATCTTGATGACAGATGTCCTGATTGCCAACGGTGGTCAAAATCGGATCATAAATAGTCTATAGATTGATACAAATCTCCAGATCAATTGCAGCATCACATCATGCATATGCATACGTGTTTCTTAATAAAAATTCATCCAACATCTTGACAATATTAGCCCATTCCCAAACTAATTCATAAGATATCTGTGCATTTCTCACATGAAAACTGGTATTGATTTTTCAAGGTAAAAAGAGCTCAACAAATTTTAAAATTTTAATTTATCATTGGTATTTAGCATATATGACCAAATTACTGAACTGTTTTACATGTTTTTGAAATTGCTCTTAATTTGTTTGATACTATTAAGTTTAAAAACAAAATGTATTCATAAAAAATGTGGCTTTTAAAAAGCTGGTGTATAATAAAGAGTTATTTCAACTCTCAGTGTTTTGACAAAAATAACAGTGCTTGGTTAAAGTGAATTCATTAAATGCTCAGTGTTTTTTCCTTTCAACATAACAACACAGGAACTGTAATGACATTATTAAATATTCATGAAAAAATGTAGCTTTTAAAAACCCAGGTTATAATACATTAGGAGTTGTTTCCCCTTATATAATTATCATGATTCCCTTTGATTGTTATGTCCATTTATTCATTTTAAAATACTTATCTGATATTCACGGGTGAAAACTTATCAGATAATGAACTTTCAATTGTGAAGCATTGATAGATAATATTGACTAATACATTTGGAACAGTGAATTCCCCATCGACCTTGATCAATACAAAATGTAAATACAATTTTCATCAAGAGGTAATGTGTTGTTTCTCTATGAATGTTATAATTTTAATTTGACCTTTCATAGAAATTTATGATTAGAATTGCCACATTTTAATACACAGAATAATACAAATAATCAAGCTGTTTAATTTCTATAATATCTGTACAAATAAATATTACCAGATAAATTGATTGGACTAGATTGATCTACTGAAGCTCATTATTATCAAACCATGATGCATATCCTTAAATTTCCATTCAAACACCACAAGGCAAAGGTAGAACATAAACTATTAAAAACAAGATAACCAAGCCAGGAATCATGTGGAGATGAAAATCGCTCACCCAATACCTCCTTGTTTATTTGAAAATTTCATACAGCCCCCTAAAACATTTCCTATTCCATTGGTTTTAAAATTAGGGTGCCTACTAGGTAGGTATTTTTTTTACAATTCTTTTCTTTAAATATTATATTTTATATTGTAATGATAAGAATATATAATTTATTAAGTACTTCAAGTACTGGACTAGGAACAAAACATTTTCAGAAATTATTGTTTTTAAAAATATATTTTTCTCTTTTAGATAGGGTTGGTGGGGGGTGGGTGCTATGGTTGACAAACAAAAACAGGGATGCTTGGCTGGCCAGAAATGCACACCATTTTTTGACAAATTATTTACAATGCTAAAATTACAATTACACCAACAAGAATACAACCACTACTATTATAGCTTCACAAACATGCAGTATCATTGTTGGGACTTTTAATATTCATAGCGATATTACAAATAAATAAATTTGGACCCAAATGAAATATCTCAAGAGAAACATTGCCAGAAAATGTGCTCAGATTTACTTGCATTTTCTTACAACAGTGATAGTGAATGAAAGACCTGTGTGTGCTGTACATTACTGAGAAAAGTATGTACTGTGCAACTGTTTAATGATTTAGATTCGTGTGTGGTATACATAACTAAGACAAGCATGCACCATGCAACTGTTTAGCACTTCAAGGTCATGTTCGTGTTATACATTACTAAGAGTATACACCCATACTTTACTATACGGAGTTTGCAGGCTACTACACCACAACGATAACTTATAGGTATTTATTGCTAAATCTACGTCTTACACAGGACTAAGCCTACACTTGACTCACCTTCGTATCTTTCAAATCAAAGATGAGACGCGGGCACAACACTGTTTACTGCAAAATCTACCTCCACGTGAAGAGACCGAAATGCAAAGGGCGATAATCTTTACGTTCATTAGTTTTCAAATCTAAGTTACATATATGATTCCAAAGAACGAAATACTATTTCGAAATAACGAAATACTATTTCGAAATAACGAAATACTATTTCGTTTAAACGAAATACTATTTCGAAATAACGAAATACTATTTCGTTTAAACGAAATGCTATTTCGAAATAACGAAATGCTATTTCGAAATAACGAAATACTATTTCGTTTAAACGAAATACTATAACGAAATACTATTTCGAAAAAACGAAATACTATTTCGTTTAAACGAAATGCTATTTCGAAATAACGAAATACTATTTCGTTTAAACGAAATGCTATTTCGAAATAACGAAATACTATTTCGTTTAAACGAAATACTATTTCGAAATAACGAAATACTATTTCGTTTAAACGAAATGCTATTTCGAAATAACGAAATACTATTTCGAAATAACGAAATACTATTTCGAAATAACGAAAAAAAAATATATTCATCATGTCACTTAAGGGGCTCCGTATGTATCTGAACAACAACTCAGGTTTAGTACAACTGCAGAATTAACTTCCTCCAAATTTTTGATGACTATTGAAGACGTGCAGACAATGAGAGAAATATTTGACATCACCGATGGAAAAGTGACCATTCGTATATATATATATATATATATATATATATATATATATATATATATATATATATATATATATATATATATATATATATATATAGAGAGAGAGAGAGAGAGAGAGAGAGAGAGAGAGAGAGAGAGAGAGAGAGAGAGAGAGAGAGAGAGAGAGAGAGAGAGAGAATTGACAATGCGAGTGCGAGCAGCAGAGGGAGCGAACCCTACAAATTTTGGAGGCGTCGATTTGGCAAACTGAGGCTTCCTCGAAAATGTTATATAGAAGCGTTGGTTCGGCTAACTGAGGCCGTAACAAAAAGCCAACCAACGCTTCCTCGAAGACGCCAACGTCGTTGTCACTCACCCCCTCTGCTGCTATGGGTTAACAATGAAAATCAATTAGGATTCACAAACAGACTAATTTGTAAGACTTCGCCTCGTAAATCAATTAGATTATTGTATTGGTCAGTGAGTCTGAAATTAATTCTCGTTAACGAATTATTATGACATTGCATATAGACTGGATTAGTTGGATCCTCAATAATTAGAAATCCTGGAGGAGCTGTTGGTGCAAATGAATATAAATATACCCCTGCTGAGCTTTATTTGATCGCTTGAGATTTATTTGATAGCTTCCTTCGATAACACCACATGTTAAATCCAATGCAATCACCGAGGATATATTAACGTTGAGTGGCGCGATATGTCTACCACCGCCGTCTGGGTCATTATTATGTGTCAAGATAGTTGTTTGTTGTGGTGCTGTTTTTTTCCATGCGTAGTGGATTTTTTTGAAACCATCATCGATGGCATCATTGAGAGATTTTTGTAGTGCTGAGATATTATATCCGTGTAGTTTGAGCGTGGGAATATCTTCTACGCGTATATTATACACTATTGCAAACTCCGTTCTCGTTTTAGGATTACTGTACCTAATACCTCTTGAATAATTTGCGAATGAAATGTTTCCATGTCATTGATGATTTTGTTATAAGTTTGTACAACGTTGATAAATTCATCTCGGGTGAGAGTGCCGGATTTAAGAGATACTAACAACAGTGAAAAATCATTATTCATCGTTGTGAAATTTTCAGTGATTTTATCCTGTCGAGTTGCGTAATATCTTCGGTTGCGGTCGTCTATCATTCCAGTGAAAAAATCCACCTGGTGTATTCGTTATAGTTTTTTACTTGATTATCAGGTTTTATCTTGTCCGTAACATAATCAGATTTTTGTGGTTCGGGTGGTATGTTAACATGTCGAGGTGGTATTTCAGGCCGCCCCAGTATTGTTCTTATAGAACTCTGATAGATATCTACGACATAACTAGGCGAGTTTATCTCGATTGCAGATGATAGTGTCGGCTCGTGAACTGTTATAGCGATTTTCCAGTAATAGATTTTATTCTACGTTGAAATTCAGCATTGATTTGTTCGATTTGGTAGGATCCTGATGGTAACGAAACAACGTTCCAGACTGGAGTTCCGTCTTCTTTATTCTTACTCGCAAATACTAAGGAATTATTCGGTTGTTGACCACCAAATGCTACCTACCTAATATTAGGCCAACTATGGTATACTCGTAGTTTTGCTAGCGCTATTTTTTTCACGGAAATCGGAGTAGGGAAATTCAGACAGAATTCAGGATTCATTGAGGTTATTGAGATCATGCTTGTCTTCAACGGTGTGGTATTTTCCTTTATTTGTTGAATCGGTTCGGTATTTTTTACTATTCGTTGAAGTAGTTCTTGCGGTGTTGTCATTATTATTATATTCATGTTGTATTTCTAATTTTGACATCGCGGAATCATAAATACTTACCATCGCTGAGAACTCATTATCTGATATAAATGTATCATCGAGCGACGACGATATCAACGAGGACAATTGTGAGTACGCAGTTGATACAACATGAAATTTAATTGAATAATCTTGCAGTTTACACTGGCTGCATGATGATATTTTTTTTGTTATTATCGAAATTATTCCCGCAATTGTTGTCGCCGTGGATATACAAATTGGAACAGCTATCGGGGCAATCATTGTCACCGAGGAGAGTATAATAATGGCTCCGGTTATTACACCACTTACCGAGTACACGGTAACATCAACTGCGGTGATTCTTCGTCGGTATTTCTTTATTTTTGTTTGGTACTCCTCAGTCAGGGTTTTGAGTTTAGGTTGAAATTCTCTGACCTGATCATAGCGGTATTGAGATACTGAAGGTATTGTCGGTGATGTCATTTTGTTTTTAAATCGTTTACGATTTCAATTTAGTTGTTTACTTAAATCCGCTACGAATTCCATATACCATGATACTGAAACCCTAGCCAAATTATTATCAATGGATGTTATCGTGAACTGTTCGGTTGTATCCTTTTCGATGATTTTTTATATCGTATTGTTGACCCCAGATGAACTCGACGATGATATATTAAATTGAGTCGGTGTCACTAGTGTTAATCGATAAATGCCTTTGACGGTCGCGGTGATACTTAGTATATTGTCTGTAGGAGTCCACGCAAATGATCCGTGTTGGATCGTGTATACTACGTTGTTGGTTTTCTCATGAGGAATTTTTGTTTTTCCAATGATTTTTATCATCCTCGTAAAATCAATTTTGATTGCCTCGATGAAGTTTTTCGTCTCATCGATGAATTTTTTAATATCCGGGAGTTTTATGTCGAGTTTATCGAATGTGGGTCCAAGAAATTTATCTATGATATTTTTACGAAAAATTGAAAACTCTTTTACGTATTCTTCGTATTTGGATTGAAGTGTTGCTAGTTCCAACATAGAAGTTTTTATCTCTGTGAGCTTCGGTGTGGTCACTGGATGATTACCAAAGAATTCTAACACGGGTTTATCAATATTGTCCATGATGGATTTTTGTAAATCAGTAAATGTATTTATATGATCGCCATACTTATCATTGAGCGATTTTAATGATTTTGCTGAGGATATATAATTGTTATCGAGTGTTAATATTTTATCTGTGATTGTTGACATGAGGATACCTGGTTTGAGTTTACCCTGATTGGAAAACAACGCGATAGTATTCTCTACTGCGTTGCGTTGTTTAACTTAAATATCGCCCAGGGAAATATTACTCGTTTTCAATTTACCCTGACGATCTTGAAATACAACTATTTCATTGGGATCAACACTTGCTAAGTTTAACATCTCAGCTATTTCATCTTCGATTATTTTTTATATCACCGGTTGCAGTGCCATCAGGTTCGGGCTTCTTCAGCGCTGATAAAGATCTCCCCCAAATATTAATCATGTTATTCTATATAATTCCTTTCTAAATCTTGATTTGAAATCTTTGATTTCCAGCGATTACTCGTGTATTCATTTACGGCCTGATTTTCCAGATGTTGAAATAGCATCAAGGACATTTAATACTTTGTTGCCGCATATTGGTGGGTCATTCATTTGTTGTGTTGGTAGCTTAGAATACCAACGATGAGTTTTTAAGCGATTTATATAACGCATGAATTCTTTAGGCAGCGCTAATCCATATGAATCGAAATAAACGATTACACGTGGATCAATCGTGTATGCAACCCAGTGGGTTCCGGGTCCGGTGCTATTATCGAGATTAATAATACCTGTTTCAGCGTTGTTTGGTTGTGTCGGCAACTGATCTTTCATAAAGACGCCTTTGAAGGTTTTAATCGCAAGTTTTTAACAGCATCAAGTAAATCAAAATTTGACATAGGAACTAGTAAATCGTTCCTGGTATTCTCAGGCCGCTTTCCTTGTACCACGTGTGTGGAGTTCCGGGTAGTCTTAGACCCTTTCCCTTTTTTTATACCCCCGCCCGGTAGCTTTCTTTAGTGTCCATTCCTGCCGCGGTACCAAAAGCTCCTAACGCTGCCACTTTAGCCACCGCTGGGGCCTCTTCCGCAATCAATGCTGGAATCTCAGCTAACAACGGGAATATACCACCTGATTTTTTCATGTCGCTGTTCGCCGCTGCAGAGAGAGCGATCTGAACACCTTTTTTATCTTTGAAAGCATCATTGAAGTGTTTTACCTGACGAGTTGTCAGTGACAATTTATTATGACCACCAGTCATCTGATTATGTTTCAGCGTGATCGTGGTTCCGCATTTTTTAGCTGATTCTGATTGCAATTTCTGGAGTTGACCGGGGGTTAACGCAACACTAATATGACTGTATTTCATTATATAATAGCAGATTGATCTAATTGTTACAATCATAAATTTTCCACTGGCGCATCTATCACTCTCATTCTTCCATCAACACCTTCGAGTAGTATTGATTTGTCGCTGAGAATGACAGCCACCGCTCTGTATAGGGGAATAGCATGATAACCAATAATAACGCGGTTTACATTAGCTCTAAAGTGTATATCGACGACAGATTGTCTTGTTAAATCAAGATGTTCCAACGAAAAGTAATAGATCGGATATAAATTCTTAAAATCCAACTGTGATATCTGCAAACCAGTATCGACATTTTGATCACGCGCCATATACAATAACAATCTGTGATATACACGGGAAATATGGTTGTGAAAGTAATTAAGTTGTATATCCTCGGATGGTTCCTGTTGGCCGTTTATTCATAGTGAGACGTCAGTTGATCAAATATCATATGGCTGAGTTGTTGATTACCAGTTCGTGCGGTATTCTGTAACGCAATAAATATATGACGTGGAGCTGAAACGCCTTGTTTTGATGCTAGGTTCCACGTAAATAACCCATTAATATCTGATTGCTTAACATCTGTAGTCGTTGTTAACCAACTCATCCGTGATTTTCCTCCTTGGTCCATAAATGATAGTAATCGTTCTTCTGCGGTGATTGATGGAGTAAACACTGGCATCCACAGTGATAGTTTTGTTAAATTGACTTTACCGGCATCATCATTTACATGATCTGGACGTAAATCTGCTGGAATCCTCCAAATTGCATCATCGTCAGTACCCTTTCGCACGAGTGCTACTGTGTGCTTTGCTCCATAAATAACTTTTCGAACATTTCTGCAGAATCCAAATATATGATTCAGTGGAATCGCGCATGAAAATGATCTACGCGCTCCTCCCAACATTGACATACGTTTTGCGGCTCCTAGATTGAAATTAAGATCAGCATTTATAATCATATCCTCGGCATCAATATTAGCATTACCAGCATTATTCTTTGGTCGTCTTACAATAAATTGATTTCCTCCAGCAAGATTTTTACCATCCTTTGCAAACATCATAGAAGGGCCCGCCGATCTTCTATAATCGTCGGAATATCTTGCTAGCCATATTATTGTTGTGGCTACATCAACATCACGTTCTATCGACTCGATCTCTTTTCCATCGATGAGATATCTTGCACTCTCGAATAACGCCATGATACCATTATTGACAAATCCGACTTGAGTGTCAGTTGGATATACTGTATCATCTGTTCGTATAAGTTCTCATTGTACTTCGATAAACGATTCACACGGTAGAAAGTATTTACTGGTATCATGAACTTGAAGTTCAATTCTTGATCGACTATTTGGTTGTATTGCGTGATAGGCATAGTATTGATAATCGCGTACAGAATCATTCTTGAGTTCTGGGGCGTCCATATCAAACGCTGGATCAGGCGACCTTTCGAACATTTTATTATATATCCATTGATCTAAATCATAATTGGAAAATCTTCGATTTTCATTGTCGTCGACCCCGTCGTGGTTTTAAGCCACTTAATGCTGTCATATTTGCGATGTTGCTTTGGTCGTTGGTTACCAGCGACGCTAGTTTCTGTTCTACTGCGTTATTTATTATTTTACTAACACTCTCAGGCATATCCGCTGTAGATGTTAGTGGTCCCAATGACGAAGTCATCGGTGACGTAGTTGCTGGTGGTTTCCTTCGCCGTCGAACTAACGTTGTTAGTTTATCCTTTGCGGCTGATAATGCTTCCCCGGCAACATCTCCAACAGCGCTAATACCCTTATCACGAATAACATCAATGGCTTTCATAGATAATTCTTTGCTAGCGGCGCCACTTTGGAGCCATTCTTGCAAATAACCCTGCAATGTTATCACCGAGACCATCACCATAATACGCTCTATAATCAGACAATCGTGAGTTTACTACGTAGACGCTGGTTGGTTTATCATGGTTGTAGTGTATGATCATCTTATTTAATTGTTATTCATCTAATGTGGTGATGAAAAATCCGTAGGATTTTCAGTCACTATGATAACCATGATGCTCAACTAACTCGTCAATGAAATCTCGATATGTTTTGATATCCACGATGCCACCTTGAAATAACCGCATGCAGATATCAGCCGCTTCATTAATTATTTCCGGTGAGTTATTTCCAGCTCGTTTCCCTGATATAAGAACTTCTAATCGTGCTATATCACTGAAAATATTATCAGGACAACTAACTAGACCACTACCTGAAAAAGCCTTTTGATATCCCCTTCCCTTTTTACCAGTTGCACCTTGCTCACGAGATAATTCATCCAGTGATGTGTCCATTTCTTCTAAATTATCATCATCATCTAAGGGTCTTCTTGTCTTTTTCGTCTTCGTGTTAGTGCTATTTGGAATTTTCTTTCCTTCTCTGTTATAATCATCAATTTCTCCTTTGAATGTTTTATACTCCTTCCTCTTCCTATCTATCCCCCCATTTTTATTTTATACAACTCATCAGCCCAATCATGGTTTTTAATAGCAAAATCACTTAACTCGTATTGCTTTTCTTGTTGTATTCGTGTTATAGCCTCCTCGGTAAATTTACCCACTAAAGAAGGATCAATCAATTTTTTAGTTAACAACGCTGATGTTTTTTTCAGTTTCCGTTGCTATGGTTTTAAGTACAGGAAGAGGAGGCTCTTCTTTTCTTTTCCCCTCCTTGGGGGATCTCCGTATATAGCTCGCGCTCAGTGGCTGATATTACCTCCTCTGCTGCTCCCTTCGTTGCCATGGTAATTGGTCTAAACAACTGTTCAGATCCTACAGATTTTTTGTCTAGCGTGAAATTTTTCCCGTATGGAATTGCATACGGGTATATACTTTCTAGTTGACGCTAATCTCTCACGAGCCAATCTACTTGTTAATGATTCGTTTACCATTCTTGGAACAGTAAAGCAATTTCCAATTAGTGTACAATGTAGTGATTTTGTCATCACTAATGAGAAATCGACCATTGACCCGACTCAAGTAGGTAGAAATTAATAAAAAAATAGATAAACATTTATGAAAAATCACCTAAAACATAACAAAAGAAACACAACAACAATAATTTTCAGTTTCACTATAGGCAATTTACTTCCTTGTAGCAACGAAACACCAGTAACAGAATTTCACAGCTGATATTGATTAAACCGCATTTACAGTTGAGCGCATGCAACATCTGTCTATGCATTGAAGTATTTATAGCGAGAATTTTACTAACGCTCTATACATGTTATACAAGGGGTATCCGAAGGGGAATTTTGGTTTTGTTGAATAATCGTCTTTATATTTATAATTTTTGAATTAAGTGTACGTTTCAATTCGTATTCCCGGCCCAGTTCCTGTCTTAGTTTTTCCACGACGGTAAATAACGGAACAAACACACTAACATCATTACAGAATACAAGAGAGTCGCGAATAGAATTCTGGATTCTTTTTATGAATGCATACTTTTTTGGCAGGACATATTTATTAATCAAAGAACCAAATTCGATGTCCCGAAAGTCTGAAATAATTTGATTACAGTTTAAACCATCTGACAACTGTATTTTTTGAGATTTCAATTTTGAAATTTCAGCTATAATTTCGTTGATATTTTCAGGATTCATATTATATGATAATTATATATTTCTAATACAAAAATAAAAAATAATTGGGGTCAATTTTGACCCGTTTTTTTTTAAAAAATATAACTTAAATAAGGACAACACAATGCCGTTGCCACGGTTTTAGGGTTGTTTTCAGGCATACAATACAACATATAACAATGAATTATATATCATGAACCCCATTTGGAAACGTCTCCGGTGCTATTCACATCGGAGGCGCCCAGAGGTTACATATATAAGACAACACATCTCATAGGGTCCAGTTAGGTGTCTTCACATCTAACCGGGCCCAGAGTATATTCCCCCGGCGAGTTGGCCTAATTCGTCAAATAACGGGTTAGAGCAACAAGAGGATATGTTCGGTGAATTGACAACACATTTACATATATACAATGATTGACGTCAATGAATGATAAATGAACTATATACAATGAATGATGTCAATGAATGATAAATGGACTATATACAATGAATGATGTCAATGAATGATAAATGGACTATATACAATGAATGATAATAACACTCTACATTAAAATTGCAACCCACGATACCCTCCACAAAACTACCCCGGGTTGAATGAAAAAATCATTCACACCGTTCACCCACCCCCAATTAAAACCATCTATCAGTACCGTTGGCAATAATGCCTGTTACGGGTTTCGAACCATGTGCTCCAGTATGTCATCGCATCGTACAGTCAATAGCGAACAGGTGTGATGTACAATGAATGAAGTCAATGACGTGGTATTATATACATAATGAATGAATATGGATTATATAGGACAATATAACATATAACAATGAATGAATCAATATACCTTTCGCGCACTTAACAACATTGAAGCAGAACCGAATACTAAAAGAAAAAAAGAATACAATTGTTTGCAAAACACTGGGTATTTGATTCGTTTTTTTTTTTTTACAAAAAAACAGATACCGCGATTGATGATTATACTACAATATCGAAATTCCATGTATGGAGTGTTAATGGCTGGTTCTCTCGATACGACAACTCGGACTGATGATCTAACACCTCTATTAAGTTTAGGGAAAAGTGTTACCGTGATGACACGACAAAAAACAGATAATTGATTTTTGTGATAATTATAATCATTCAATGCAAACCATTGAGATCAGATAACGTAGTGTTTCAAAAAACCCATTGAGATCCATAACTCTTTCATAAGCCGTACACATACCCGTACGAGTTATCTCCCTTGGTGTTATATACATATAATATCAAGTTAAATTTATACGAAAATAAATCAAATTTTTTGTCCAATCATTTTAGAAAAAGCTGATCGATAAATTCCCTCTGCTACAAACTGTACTGAGGGTATACAAATATCAAAATATCTACCGGCTTTAGTCATTGATTGGACTACAATTTCCTTGTTAGTTACTGTATTAAATGATTTTACTGGTCTCTTCCCAATTGATTTACAAGTGCCAGTTTTCCCATATGTAGTATTCTCACTCTGTATAACAATTCGTAAGTTATCCAGTTTGTTATTCCGAGGATTGGAATCAATGTGATCGATAACAAAACCATCCTTGATCAATCCATGAAAACACTCGTAGATGATTCTATGATTAAGATACTTCTTCTTCCCAGCACTAAACATAAAAAGCCCCATAACATTATCAACACCAACTGGTTTCTTCAGTCTTCGGTGACTGACAATAATATCAGGGGATGCCACGTAGTTGAAAATCACAGGGTGTGGTCGAAATTCTTGGTTCATTTATATACAATAATACTATTTGTCTAATTAATTATTTGGTTGAATGATAACATAACTTGAGAATCTATCAATGTATTCTTGAGGGGTTCTTATAACTCTGTCATTGACGTTGACACGTTGACACAGTCAGAGGTAGAGTCATTGATGGAGTTTTTGATTCTCTTATTATCGTAATATCGCTTCAACTCTGTATCTCTTACCACCACAACCGAGACACAACTGCGATTTTCCTCTCACACCAACCCCACATCGTACGCAAGGGACCGGGCCACAACTTCCTCGACGAAAGCTTTGCATATGAATCCACAAAATTCATTTCTGCATGATTTGTTACACAGAGTTACTGATCCAATCATCAACCATTTGCAATGATTCATTATATAAAAAAGCTCTCTATTTAAATACTTGTTTTAATTATAGCATGAAGCAGTTCGAGAGATTATCGAAAATTGCGCCTTGGAAAAATGCTAAATTCAATCACGATAGAGTCTCTGATACACCAAAAAATCTAATAAGTGATAGAACTATGTTGGGTAAAATCCGTGATTCTTTTAATGAATTCAAGCGTGACGGAGCATCTCATTGTTGGTCAACATTTCGAATTGATGGTAGCGTTGGTGCTACCATGAATGATGAAAGTGCAGCAGTGATAATCTCACATCTTGGACGAGAAAAGTATTTTTTTAGAGTGAAATTCATTATCCGTTTAGACACGGGAGATTGGATTATCAGAGATAAATTCGACTCCATATTGAAGGATAAAAGAACTGTAACTGTGAGTCGAGATTCCAAACCAGGAATTCTGACTGGAATTGACAAACCGTATTACGAAAGATCTTATCATGTAACAGCAGTTGTTTATGGGATATATCCGTTAAATGATAAACCGAATATTGAAAATCTAAAACCCAAGAAACTGTAATTGTTGACTTCGTCAAGAATGGATTGTGTAGCAGAACGAATAATAGAACACTTCACAAATGCGATGCGTGGAAATAAATTGACCGATCTAAGACGCAAAAAAAATAAATGAATGGGGACTAACAGTCTAACAGAATTGTTACCGAGAGGATGGTGGATTAAATGAACAACACAAACACAATATGTGAAAGAAAATATAAATTTATGAAATAAATTATTTATGAAAAATAATGATGTATCAACACATTAACTCATGCGTTCAACCCACAATTACACTCACAACCATTCACAATACATGAATAAATTAAATATTAATACACAGATACAAAGGAATCTCTTGGACTATACACAGATCCAAGGAACCTTTACATAAGTTATATTACCACAAGTATAAATTACGATAACAAATACAAAACATCAAACTATACTATCGCACGTATGGATTGCGACAACTAGCACGAACATATACATGTATTTAATCAAGTTGCTAACTTCTATTGAGATTCATGCAATCCCTTGAAATACTATAGTGATTTGAAGTAACTATGTAAATATAACAATGTATTCAATTGTACTACAATTGCAACACACACATGTGTCTCGACCCTGTATAACCGTACGATTCACCAACAGTTGAATCGCCGCCCAGTTTATCCGAAGACCTAGGGTTGACACAATACTTTTATCGGTCACTTGCCCTTCACTGATCCACCACAGTTATACGTACAGACAGCATACAACATCTATTAGAACCAAAGGTTCCAAATACTTAAGATGCCACCCCGGATGTTTACACTTCTAGACAGCTCCGACACTCGGACCTCTAGATTTCAGGATATTTACACGTCACGACAGATGTAGACGAACAGACAATCTGACAGACAGACAGTCAGATACTTCAATTCGATTGCACAATTAAACAGCACAATCACGGCACAATCAATCACATTCAGCTACAATTCAGAGATGTTCCCCAACAAATCAGCTACGATATCAAAGACGTTATCAGAGATGCTCCGCTACAATATCAGCTACAATTTCAGCTACGATATCAGAGATGTTATCAGAGATGTTCTCAGAGATGTTATCAGAGATGCTATCAGCGATGCTATCAGTGACGTTATCAGAGATGTTCTCAGAGATGCTATCAGAGATGCTATCAGAGATGTTCTCAGAGATGTTATCAGCTACAATAAAGAAACCAGACTAATATAGTTGTCTCTAAAAAAATAATCTAAACCTTAGATTACGCTATTGCATTTAAAGTCTAATAGTGACTAGTGATTCCAAATATTCCACGTTTAAAATCTGCATTGTAATAAAGGCATCATTATATGAAATGATAAACTGAATAAAAATTCACAATAAACGAAATATAAATTTAACACTCACCCCTTTGGCTGGAGATTTGAATGACGAGCTATCTTTCCTGTGATAAGATACTTTTGGTCCCGTAATATTGATCAGAAATATTCTGCCTTATATACCCTCAAATAGGTGAGCAGAAATCACGGCAAGATTACCGTGCACCCTGTGAATCTAATGTTCCGGACTTCATGTAATTCAAAGTCAGGCACATGCAAATCGTTACACGCCGCTTACCTTGGAGAAAACCACTTATTCACCCCAGGTAACGCATGTACGACGAAACAACAAAAAAAAAAATGGTGAGATTAGTTTGTAATTCAAGAAAAAAAAATTCAATTTTCTCTTAATTCTGTGACAAACAGTAAAGGAAAATGGAGCAACAATTCAGGATATAGCCAAATTAGAAATATCATTAAGTTTCCCAATAACAGTAGCGACGATAACTGGCGAGATATTATATGAACCTAAATATAAATCAAATGGAGCTTCAATCAAACTTATTGTTCATAATGAACACGCGTGGACACCTTCAGTAACAATATTTCCGAGAAATAGAAGAATAAAATATCTACCCGCGGAGTGTTTCTCTGAGAAAAAATTATTTGATTTTATTTACCAGTTGAGTAAAAACGATCCTGTGTCAGTGTGGTTACTTCACAGTTTTGAGCACGAAGAAGACAAATTCAATCAATTTGTAAGACCCAGCGGAGAATTATACCGCATTGAAGCCCTCCATGATGCGATGTAAAAAGTAGCTAGTAGTTTTGCAATGGATTAGGACGAACAATTATTAACAAACTGTTTTACAATTTCGTCAGTTGAAGCTCATTTTGCGAAAGAAAAAAACACATGGAAACCAACAAGAGCTGAATTTCTCACAGACATTAAATCAAGCTGCGTTGGGTATGGTCATGCTGGATTATGGAATAAAAATATGACCGCAAAACTATTATTTCAGTTGATATAGTCGCGTGTTATCCAGGGAGTCTTCTCGGGTACGGAGAAAGAGCTGAGTACTTCAAACGATTTGGACATCTAACACATGAAATGACCCGGGTTGCGATTAATGGACCACTACCTGATTTTGATTTAACTGGATTTACTCGTGTGGTATCATTTAAATTGGCTACAGGACTTCATCCGTGCTGTTATGTTTGGATTGGTAGACACATATCTGAAAAACACTGGATGGCAATAGTGTTTTTACGGTATATGATTGATTCTAAAATGCTGATATCGTTGATTGTCGGTGAAGCAATTATATCATATCACGCGCAGACTGAGGTTTGGTTACCACAACCTAGTCTAGATAGTATAAAAACAATTTCCCGATCTCGACGAAGAAAATATCGTGAATTGGTCCAAAAAGCTATTTGAAGTGAGTTAATAAGACGCAAAATAACTCGGTAGAAGAATAATCGGTAAATTCACAGAGGATGGAAAGTACGATAATACAAGATATTCTTCACGGTTGATTATAGATAACGTCGAATACGATTTTGTTATCGCAGATCTAACATCTAGAGGTACATACGTTCATCGTAAAGACGCTTTCTTGTCCGATGGAACCAAATTGGGTACAATTGTTACTTACAACGATGGATACAGTCTTCAGTATACACATTTGAGGACGTCTATGTTGGATTATGCTTCTATTAATCTATTTTCAATGATAAATAGATTTCCTGACACCGCGGTTAGAGTAGCCACTGATTCATTTTATATAAACGCGAAACACAGCGAAGCAGTGGCCGAATTCACTAATTCTGAAGAGAGGTGGGGATGATGGAGAATTAAGCGGGAAATACTGCACGATTATTCCAAATCAGCAGAGGTTACGATTGAAGATAAATATTTGAAAAATAATCAGATATCGGAACTATCTAATGCACCGCAGATATCTGATCCAATATGTAGATACAAAACCGTTTATTTAAACGGCTGTGGCGGGTCAGGAAAGACAACTCGTGCGATTGAGTTATTTCGTGGAAAATCAAACATGATAGTGTTAACACCAACCCACAGACTTGCCAGAGAGATTAAACAACGAAGAATTAATGCAAGAACTTATCACAGTTTCTTTCGATGGAAAAGCGATGAACGGACTCCTTTATTGAATGGGTGAGAAATGTATTCCTGAAGTCGTAATTTGGGATGAGATATGAACGGTGTCGTTAGATGTATTACAAAAGTTTCTCGAGTCGTTATTGTTATCGAATACAAAAGTCGTCATGTGCGGCGATCATGGCCTACCACCACCATTTGTCGGTTTATCCCCACATGATTGGCTGAAGATTCATGTAGACTACTATAAAGAAATTAGTACTGATCATAGAGCACTTGATGAACAATTACGCGAGTTCAAGAAACTAATTAGATTACAACCGGATAGAATCCAATGTGAAATAGCGCGTGAAATAATTTCAGATACACCATTAAATGACTTCTGGGAAGTGTGGAGACCAAACGATTTCATAGTAGCGAGTAGAAAATAGTCAAAGATACACTTCAGATGAAGTTATTTGAATTACATAAAGAAAAATTTGCAAAACTTCCAGTGCCGCTCTGTTATGGACCCAAGGATACAAGAAAGCAGAATATCGAAGTTGATATTCCAGGACAGCGTGAAAAGCAGAATTTAGTGTTAAATGATATTGTGTTAGTTGATATCAATGTCGTCGAAGATGCATTACGCGCTGATAAATCCCCATGGACGCTAGGTTACGCAGCAACAATACATTCTTCACAGGGATTGATTATATCAGATACAATTGTTTGGATGGTAGATAATCACATCGAGTGGTCGAATTTAGTTTATCTAGCAGTATCCAGAGTACGAAGAATAAATCAGCTTCGAAGAGTTGTTTTAGATGATAATGACACTACAATCAATGATATTGTCAGCGATGAAATAATCAGAAAAAACTATCTGGTAATAAATAACAGGATAAAAAAAAATATAGAGAATTTGACATTGATGCTGAATTAATAACAACGTTGAAACAACAACAGAAAAATCACTGCGCGAGTTGCAATTGTGTAATGAGTTGGCGTTGGTCGGATAAAGATCCTCGCCAATTCACTGTAGACACAAAGAATAGCAGCGTAGGTCATACCAGAGATAATGTGATGCTGACTTGTCTTGAATGCTACAGACGAAGTGGCGCTAGTTAAGACCACGCGGTGGTAATTGAGTATCCTCGGGTATCACTTGTAGTTGTTCACGAGTAAATCCTCGCTGACGAGCAGTTGAAACCAGTTTATAGATTGCTGGTCTACCCGTAGATCGTGTTATACTAGATATTTTATGCGCGGTGACACTGCAAATAGGATCAGTAGCTCTTTTTTTACCACCTTCGAGCTCTCCTGGTTCGTATAAATACCTAACAGTGACATTACCAAGAATTGGTTGTTTCGAAAAATCTTTTTGCGGTTGTACGGGTATATACTTCTTTTTAATGGCGTTGTTAGATTTCATATTAATTGTTCGAGTACTTTCGTTATTTAGCGCGGTAATTACACCTGGTAATCTCTTGACCCACTCACGAGATAGTTTATCCTGAATAAATTCCTTCGCGTATTGATATCCAAATAACCGCTCAGCAAGTGTCCGATTAAATCGTTCAACAATTGCCTGATCGCGATGTAATGCAGTATGCCCTCGTCGTAACGCGGTATTATGATTCTTCATCGTTGATAGAACCGCACCCTGAAATTCCTTGCCAGGATCAACTTGTAATAGATTTGGCCAGCGCAGAGGACCCCTTCGATAAATCCTTTCAAACGCAGAAGCCACCTCAGTTGACGATTTCGTCTTTAGCGGTTCTGATTATTTGTATCGACTCTCAACATCAACTGCAGTTAGCGTGTATTTGTAACCACCATCATGCAGTAGAAATAATATATCAGATGATGAACTTCATTAGGAACGGTCACATCAAAATAAGTGTAGTTAATTTGTTTAGGCGGCATTAGATAAATTTGCCATATTGCCTATTTGGATAACCAATTAGTCGCGGTGGTATATTTCACCGCTGCGGCGCTAGCGAGTTTACTGATTGCTGCCTTAACCCTCCAGTATCCTTTGGGAGAATAATAAATAGATTCCATGTTATTATTAATTCCAGCACCTAACATCAATTTATCTTTCATAGCCGATTTTACTAACCATGAAGCCAACTTTTCTTTGAAGGATTTATCAGTGATAGGATCCAGCGCATGAATTAATTTTACTTCTGCGAGATGTCTGTGTTGCAGATTACTGCTTTTATAAGCAAAATCATGAGCATGACACGCCTTATTAATAGCATTTATTGGATATTCACCCGGTCGAGGTTGATTTTCATCATCAAGTTTGATATCGAGTCTTGTCCCGGGTCCACAATAATTATATCATGGAAGATGTTTTTCTCCTGGATACTTTGCCCATGGTGTTCCTGGGAGTTCTACTAACTTGGCTGCCAAATAACCTTCTCGTTTGTTTTTAAATCCTTAGAAACAATTCTAAATTTTTTTGTACTGCATTGTACACACGTACCAGAAAGTGCTGATCTGTTATTACTAGTTGTAATCGTAGTCAAGTCGTCTGTGCCAGTACGCTTCGTACACTTCACACAATATAGATCCATAATATATTTATAATAACATGAATGTAATTGATTATTCAGCTACCCGACGACAGGAACCTATTAAACACTATGCGATGTTGCCGAACTCAATTAGAATGATTATAAACGGACCATCTGGAAGCGGCAAGACACAACTACTACTTAATTTGATAACGAGATGGATGAAATGGAAGAAGTTGTATTTGGTCGCCCCGAGCGTAGACGATCAACGATGCTATGAAGTGTTAAAAGATGCTAACTAGAGAGTAACAGAAATCAACGACGAGGGTATTATTGAATTTATAACTGATATGGAAGAAGCACCGAGCACTGATGATATCGATGGAAGTATTAAGAATTTAGTCGTATACGACGATGTGATGTTAGACAATCAAAAGAATCCTGCTAGGATATTTTCCAGAAGCAGACACAAAAGCACCGACGTAATATATGTCACTCAACGGTACACTCAAATACCAAAAGTGATCAGAGATAACTGCAATTTGTTATGTATATTCAACGGAGTTGACACACATACTCTTAGAAATATTTGGCAAACTTGGTGCTGCGGTGATATGGATCATAATGGATTTAGAAATTTCTTTAGTCACGCTCAGTCAATCCCACACGGATTTGTAACGATAAATTTATCAGACCCTCGGACGCGATATCGTGTCGTACTTCATAAAATATTCGTTTAACCATAGCAGCAGAGGGGGTGAGTGAAAACGACGTTGGCGTCTTCGAGGAAGCGTTGGTTTGCTTGTTTTACGCTTTTCGAGGAAGCCTCAGTTTGCCAAATTGACGCCTCCAAAATTTGTTGGGTTCACCCCCTATGCTGCTGTGCGAGTTTTAAGAAACATATTGTGGGGTACTTGCTTCATACTGTGGGGTTATTGTTCACTTGAGATTTAGCATATCTACAGATAAAATGTGTGCTGCCTCTCGAAACTTTGTTACATAAATTACCAACCAACAACAGCTACAATGAGATATACTCTCTCTTTTCTGATTTCTCTTTTATATACTTTTATACATTCCTGGTGTTAAACGCCTGGAGCTATCGAATTATCTTCAGTAAATGTGTAAATTATTTTTATTTTTATACAGTTTTATTCTGATTAAAATGTAATTTGGAGTAAAATTATATATATGATGAAAAGTTTGAAACGCTGTTAGTAGCATTAAATGAACATAAACACTGAAGATAAACTAATAAGTTACATGATCTTATTTCCAATCAGTTTGCCTTTATATTTTATATTCACTTCTGACTGTGACATGCTTAACATAAATATTGCGTACTTAATATGATTTTTAATACTGAATTGTTTGGTTATAAAATCTGGTTATGTTATATGTTCATGGTTCTTGTATAACTCTCTCTCTCTCTCTCTCTCTCTCTCTCTCTCTCTCTCTCTCTCTCTCTCTCTCATACTTTTAATAAATTCGGCATGATGGTAAAAATCAATCTATTGTTGCGGGACAGGAATCGTCGGGTTTACATCTTTTAGATATATTGGAACAGTTCAATATACTATTTTTAAATGATATCTAATTTACTAAAATTACGAGTAATTCAGTAGGACAATGTGACTATGGGCGGTGTCCGTTATGTATAACGTACCATTCTACTGTTTGAAATCTATTAAATATGAATAAAAAAAACATTATTCCCACACTAATTAAATATGAATAAAAAACATGATTCCCACACTAATTTATTTTCAAAGCATATTATCTGGGCTACTAATATTACGATGCTCTTGCGTTACGGCTTTGTTATGCGAAATGAAACAAATGTGAAAGATTCTGAAAATCAAAATTGGCAAATTAATATTTCAGATTTTTACAACTATAATACCATACTTTAAAAAACTTCGATTGGTTTAATAAAAAAGGTATTTTGCAGACTACTATATATATTTATAAACCGCTGTTCACATTTAACATGTTCTTGGCATAAAGTTAAATAAAAGTAGGAAGACACCAAAACTTTTATAGACATGGAAGACATGTCACAATTTATTCAGATGGAAGAAATGATATAATTTATAGAGGGTTAAGACACGACACAATTTATAGAGATGGATGACACGATGTAATTTATAGAGATGGATTACTCAATACAATTTATAGAGATGGATGACACAATATAATTTATAGAGATGGAAGAAACGATACCATTTATACAGATGAATGACACAATACAATTTATAGAGATGGAAGAAACGATACCATTTATACAGATGAATGACACAATACAATTTATAGAGATGGAAGACACGATGTAATTTATAGAAATGAATGACACAATACAATTTATAGAGATGGAAGACACGATACCATTTATATGACACAATACAATTTATAGAAATGGAAGACACGATGTAATTTATAGAGATGAATGACACAATACAATTTATACAGATGGAAGACAGATGGATGACACAATATATTTTATAGAGATGGATGACAATACAATTTATAGAGATGGATGACACGATACATTTTACAGAGATGAATGATACAATGCAATGATGGAAGACACGATGTAATTTATAGAGCTGGATGACACAATAAAATTTTTTTATACAGATGGAAAACAATACAATTTATAGAGATGGATGACACAATACATTTTATAGAGATGGATGACACGATACAATTTACACTGATGGATGACACAATACAAATTATAGAGATGGAAGACAATACTATTTATAGAGATGTAAGACACAACACAATTTATAGAGATGGAAGACACGATGTAATTTATAGAGATGGATGACACAGTACAATTTATAGAGATGGAAGACACGATACCATTTATACAGATGGATGACTCAATACAATGTATAGAGATGGAAGACACGATGTAATTTATAGAGATGGATGACACAGTACAATTTATAGAGATGGAAGACACGATACCATTTATACAGATGGATGACTCAATACAATGTATAGAGATGGAAGACACGATGTAATTTATAGAGATGGAAGACACGATGTAATTTATAGAGCTGGTTGACTCAATACAATTTATAGAGATGGTTGACTCAATACAATTTATAGAGATGGATGACACAATACAATTTATAGAGATGGAAGACACAATACAATTTATAGAGATGGAAGACACAATACAATTTATAGAGCTGGATGACACAATACAATTTATAGAGATGGAAGACACAATACAATCTATAGAGATGGAAGACACAATACAATTTATAGAGATGCTAGACAGGATGCAATTATAGAAATGCTAGACATGATACAACTTACATTGATAAATACAATTTATAGAGATGTTAGACACGGTACAATTTATGGAGATGGATGAAACGATAGAATTTATAGAGATGGAAAATATGATACAATTTATAATCAGTCAAGTCATGATAAAATTTATACAGATCGAAGACATGAAACGATTTATTGAAATTTAATATACAATACAGTTTATTGAGATGGATGACAAAGTACAATTAATAGAGATGGAATAAAGAATATAATTTATACATAGGCACGACACGATAACATTTATATAGCTCGAAGACATGAAACAATTTATAGAAGTGTTACACACAATACAATTTAAAGAGATAGCATGCGAGAAACAATTCAATGATAATCAATACACAGTACAATTTATATAAATGGAAGACGTGAAACAATATAAAGAAATATAACACACAACACAATTCATATGGATTGTAGACAGGATACAATTTATAGAGACTGAAGACATGATACAATTTATAGAGATGGTAGACATAATATAGGTATAAAGATGGAAGACACGATACAATTTATAGAGACGGAAGACAGGATACAATTTATAGGGATGGTAGACAGGATACAGTTTAAAGAGATCGTAGACACAATATAAGGTATAAAGATGGATGACAAGACACAATTTATAGAATTATAACATACAATACTTATAGAAATGGAAGACACAATACACTTTATAGAGATGGAAGACATGATACAATTTATAGAGGTTGAAGGCAAGACAAAATTTATAGAGATATAAGGATCAGTATAATTTATAGAGATATAAGGAACAGTACAATTTATTGAGATGGAAGACACAATACAATGTTAACAGACGGAAGGCACGATACAATCTATAGAGATGGAATACGCGATACAATTTATACAGGGGCAAACATGATAAAACTTATAGAGATTGAAGACATCAAACAATTCATAGAAGTATAACACACAATACAATTTATGGAGATGGAAGAGGTGACAGTTTATAGAGATGTAGGACTCAATACAATTTATACAAATCGGAGGAATTGATATCCTTGTTATAAACTGTGCATTGTTAGAAAAAATAATTTCATGCTTGACCACATCCTGTTATTTGACATCAAAACAATATTGAAATTGGCTATAACATCTGTTTGTAATTTACATCCTTTAAATCATCGAATTTCTGTCCGCGTGCGTTTGAATCTCGGGGTCGGCCAATATGCACATCTGCGAAAACTTGTCAGTAGCTTCATTGAGGTCGCTTGTTCTTACCAGAGTTTTCTAGGTTTCTTTCTCCACCACTTATACTGGCCGCCATTTATAGCCAGCGTGCTTAAATATGGCGTTAAACCCACAACAACAACTATAACAACAAGAAGAAACACAACATCCTTTCGATTAGTTTATCTGAGTATTAGTCACTTTTTCCGGCTTGCCAATTTAGATATGGAATTATTATTGTACATTCTAATGCATATCTCTATACAGAAAGTGTTATAATAACATCAATATAGGTGAAGTAATAAAGTCTCTTTTGAATTGTGTATTGTGGTCAGGAGTCCTAATTTAATTATTTGTTTTGTATTGTGTATCATGGGCATGAGTCCCAATTAACTGATTTGTTTTGTGTTGGGTATTATGGGCAGGAGGTGCCTTATTGATTTGTTTTGTGTTGGGCATTATGGGCAAGAAGTCAGCCTTATTGATTTGTGTTGTGTTGGGTATTATGGGCAGGAGGTGCCTTATTGATTCGTTTTGTGTTGGGTATTATGGGCAAGAAGTCTGCCTTATTGATTTGTATTGTGTTGGGTATTATGGGCAGGAGGTGCCTTATTGATTCGTTTTGTGTTGGGTATTATGGGCAAGAAGTCTGCCGTATTGATTTGTGTTGTGTTGGGTATTATGGGCAGGAGGTCTGCCTTATTGATTTGTGTTGTGTTGGGTATTATGGGCAGGAGGTGCCTTATTGATTCGTTTTGTGTTGGGCATTATGGGCAGGAGGTCTGCCTTATTGATTTGTGTTGTGTTGGGTACTATGGGCAGGATGTCTGCCTTATTGATTTGTGTTGTGTTGGGTATCATGGACATTAAGCGTAAGTCATTGATTCAGTTTGTATTGTTTGTTGTGAGAGTCCTAATTTACTGACTACACAGAATCCTATACTCTCATAATTAGTTTCCTCCTATATCGAATAGTCTGTTTCGGATTTCATTTAAACGACATGGAATGATCTTCGACTGAAAAAGAAACAACTCGGTTGATAACTTTTATAATTCGATACAAAAATGTGTAAGTTACAGTGACTACATTTTTAAAATTTTATACCGTTCCTTTATTTTTCTTTAGGTTTACTAATCCACCATGCTAGGAGAGAAAAGTCTGCACCCCCATAGTCTCTCTCTCTCTCTCTCTCTCTCTCTCTCTCTCTCTCTCTCTCTCTCTCTCTCTCTCTCTCTTTCTCTCTCTCTCTCTCTCTCAGAATTGGATTGTTGCACATCAAAATAACATCCCCTAGAATTGATATATTTTTTATTTTTTGATGGAGTGATGGTGTGTAAGTTTCAGTAAATATATTTAAAAATTTGTTTCTGTTTCCTGTATACTTTTCAGGTTTACTAACTCCCTATGTTTGGACACAATAAACTACGCCGAGTAGCCAAAGTGTTTCTGGGAATCGCCACTATTACGTTGTTTTTAGGGACTGCATTATTGGGGGTCGGCGTAGGGTATCCATTCTGGTATCGTGACTCATCCGTGAACAGCGGTATATTTGACAGATGCCCGAGTGGAACATGTAAGAGCACATTTCAGGAACAGTCCGGCATATTTATAAAGGGTAATACAGGCCATGCACAAGTACGGAGGTGCTTACGATCTTGCATAATGTGCTTTAAACCCAAGACTACAATGTAACAACAATCTAAATTGAGTAACAAACTTGCAAATTTGTTTTAACGAATATTTTCTGATACCTATGAATATATAGGAGTTTTGGTTGTGATCGTGCACCAGTAGCACATTTAACACCCCTGCCCTGGTGCAAGACAAAAGATGCGGTCCTTGTTCCGGGTGACGACCGATCCGGTATGGTTTGAGGCAAAGTTGTCATTGCATGTGGTCTGTCTTGGGCAATGAACCTGGCGGAGCCCATCCCTATCTAGGCTGTTGACCACAGCCGAAACTCCACGTTACTAGTGGCTCTCCTTCGTCCTGGACACATGGCCGTTGAGTCCTTCTTGGGCTCCTCCGCTCTGGGCGGTAACCTTAGTGAGGAAGTGCATACGCCCAATCAGGTACTGTGTCAGCACCAGAGCCTTTGGTTATCCAAAACCGATCACCACCAAAACACCGAGCCAGAAACAACATCAGCATTGGTACGTGGAACATCAGAACATTAAGAACGCCTGGAAAGGTAGAGGAACTGACACACGAAATGAACAGATACCATTGGACTATCCTGGGACTGCGAAGTACGATGAAGAACATTGGGGAAACATCAACACAGGACGGCCATAAGCTATACTACTCTGGCAGAGATGATAAACATGAACATGGTGTCGGATTTCTCATCAACAAAGACACCGTGAATACTGTCAAGAGATGTCGGCCAGTTTTCATCAGGCTTATCATCATGCGCTTGAGGGCAACACCACTCAATATCACCATTGTGCAAGCTTACGCTCCAACTACAGACCATGATGATGAAGAAATAGAGGACTTCTACGACCAACTGCAAGAAGTCCTGGACCAGACCCAAAAGAAAGACATTCTTGTGGTGCAAGGAGGCTGGAATGCCCAAATAGGAGATGATGCCGTTGAGAATTGGAAAAGTACTTGTGGACGCTACTGCAACGTAGAGACCAACGACAGAGGCTTAAGGCTCCTGGAATTTACCAGCTTTAATGATCTGAAGCTGATGAACACGTTTAGTCCACACAAAGCATCCAGAAGGTGGACGTGGCACAGCCCAAATGGAGAACACCATAACCAGATTGATTATATCATGGTGAAGAGACCTTTCCATACCAGTGTAAACATTGCCAAGACAAGAAGTTTCCCAGGAGCAGACATTTTTAGTGACCATGACTTAGTGATGATGACCCTCTGACTACGTCTAAAGAAAGTCGACAAACAGGGCCCCATAAGAATCAAGTTCAACCTTGACAAGCTAATAGACCCATAGGTATCGGAAGCCTTCAAGGGAACTATAGGAGGAAAATTTGCACCACTGTTACTTCTTAGTGCAGAGAACACAGATACAGACACATTGATCGACGTATTTAACATAGCAGACCCTTGGCAAACATCGACGAGCAAAGAAACCTTGGGTTACAACTGACATACTTGATCTGTGTGACAAGCGTCGAGAGCTAAAGAAGAAGTCAGAAGTAGAAGAAGAAAAACAATACTGGGAAATAAACCAGGTTATCAAGAAAAGCATGAAAAAGGCAAGGGATACATGGATTGAAGATCAGTGTAAAGATATAGAAAACAATATAAAGAAAAATAATGGCATAAAATCATACCAACTGGTGAAAGACCTGACCAGTGTAAAACAAGGACGCTCCTCCATCATTCAAGATAATGGAGGGAAATGTTTTACAGAAGAACAAGACATTCTTAAGAGATGGACAGAATACTGCTCAGACCTGTACAACAAAAGACCTACAGGGGACCCAGATATACTCAACACCCCACCAGTGACAAACATTGACAATTACTCCATCCTACGAGAAGAAGTAGAGGCTGCAGTGAAATCAATGAAAAAAGGGAAGGCAGCAGGAGTAAACATCCCTGCAGAACTAGTCCAAGAAGGGAGTGAAGCAATGATAAGCGCCCTACTAATAATCTGCAACAAGATCTGGCAGACAGGGGAATGGCCAACACCATGGACTCAGTCACTCATAGTATCTCTCCCGAAAAAAGGCAATTTGCAGCAATGTCAGAACTATCGTACAATTAGTCTCATATGCCACCCAAGCAAAGTCATGCTAAAAATCATATTAAACAGACTGAAGCCACAGGCAGAGGAAATCATAGCTGAAGAACAGGCAGGCTTCAGACCAGGGACTAAGCAGAACTGAACAGATTTTCAACCTGAGAATACTATGTGAGAAGTACCTCCAGCACCAACTAGACATTTATCATGTCTTTATAGATTTTAAGAAGGCATTTGACAGGGTGTGGCATGCAGCCCTTTGGTCAACCATGAAGGTGTACAACATCAATGTCGACCTGATCGAAGTCATAGAAGACCTATACAGCAAGGCCACTAACGCAGTCTGCTTCAACGGTCAAATAGGAGATTGGTTTAGGACAACAGGGCTGCTTGCTTTCATCTACTCTCTTCAACATCTTCCTTGAAAGAATCATGACAGATGCACTGGACGACCATGAAGGAAATTTCAGTATTGGTGGAAGAATAATAACGAATCTACGCTTTGCTGATGACATCGATGGCTTTGCAGGAAATGAGGAGGAGCTAGCTCAGCTGGTGGAAAAACTGGACAGGACAGCTACTGCTTTTGGTATGGAAATCAGTGCAGAGGAGACCACATTGATGACCATCAACACCAGTGACATCGGCATTGTCATCATGATTAGTGGCCAGAAACTGGAAACAGTTAATAAATTCAAGTACTTAGGAGCCATAATGACAGATGAGGGATCAAAACCAGAAATATTGTCCAGGATTGCGCTGACAATAAAAGAAATGGCAAGGCTGAAGACAGTTTGGCAAGACAGAAACACCTCCGTCAGCTCAAAAATCAGACTGATGCACTCCTTGGTTGCATCTGTATTCTTATATGCCTGTGAGTCATGAACCCTCACAGCTGATCTCGAAAGTAGGATACAAGCTGCTGAAATGAGATGCTTTCGAAAGTTGCTTGCCATTTCATATATAGATCATGTCACGAATGAGGAAGTGGGAAACAGAATTAGGCAAGCCATTGGGCCCTATGAAGAGCTATTGACCATTGTGAAGAAACGCAAAATGAAATGGTATGGACATGTCACACGCTCAACAGGGCTTGCCAAGACAATCATGAGAGTTGTTTTGCAAGGAGGGTGAAGGAGTGGAAAACAGAGGAAAAGATGGGAGGATAACATCTCAGAGTGGACATGACTGAAGCTGAACGACACAGTAAGATTATCAGAGAATAGAATGGAAGAGAAGAAGCTGGTTGTCAGGTCATCAGTGGTGCCCCAATGGTCGACAAGACTAAGGGATAGATAGATAGATAAATGAATATATCTACCTGTATCCATTGATATATATATATAAGTTTATATCTTTCTATTTATCCTTCCCTCCATCTATAAAATGAACAATACAACACCTGAACCTCTCTACCATACTTTAACATGTGTGCTTTTCATCATGTACAAACATGCATACATAGACACCCATGTACGTATGGACACTCCAGGTTACAGATATCTCGACAAATCTGGACTAAACATCACACGCCGTGTGAAAAGGAGACTTTTTGTCATGCTACATTGTTGATAGTAACTCGTTGTTATAAGTTTTTGGAAGGGGGATCCAGCTAGTCTGTGACCAATAAAAAACGTCGTTTGGCTGCCATAAATCAAGGATATACGATAAATGAGGATACGGTACTCATGGTCGCCAAAATAGTTATACTTAATTGCATCCTTTGTGATATGTGGTAGCATAAACAGTTCTCCATAATTACAGCCTATGTCATATGTGGGCAGCAAAAATCTAATTACAGTTATGCTATAAATGATGACCAACATATTTATCCATAACTACAGCCAATTTTATATATGGTGACCAAAATAGTTATCCTCAATTGCAGCTTCTTTGATATGTGGTGGCAAAAGAGGTTATACACATTTACAGGCTATGTAACATGTGATAAAAAAGTACTTATCCATAGTAACAGCCTATTCGATATGTGGGAACTATCATAGTTACCGGTAATTACAGCCTATGTATTATGTGGTAACTAAAATAGTTATCCCTAATAACAGTCTAAGTCTATTTTATATGTGGTGACCAAAATAGTTATCCCTGATTACAGTCTATATGATGTGGTCTGCGCAAAATTTGCTTGTAAAAATCCATACAGGTTTCGTCTCTAGCTGAGTGGTCCAGGCAGTTTAAAACTGACCACAAAGGATTAAAATCCTTAAAACCAGCAACCCCTTCTCTGCTTCAGATATGAGTATGTATGTATGTATGTATGTATGTATGTATGTATGTATGTATGTATGTATGTATGTATGTATGTATGTATGTGTGTGTGTTTGTGTGCGTGTGTGCGTGCCAAAAATATACGATCTTTTTAAATCTCTTTTGATGAAACAGTATATGATGCTAATGAAGCTGTTGTACTTGTAAATTAATTGCTTTTTTTAATTTTGAGACTGATGCTGACACTTGAAATAGTTTATTCTTCATCGATATAAGCCGCATGCGAGAAGTATTAACCTCCGGCAAGATTACTTCATTTCTAAGGAATATGAGCAAACAATAAATACATTATCAACATACCAATGAAAAACGATCTTATACATCAACGAATTATTGTAATAAGTTCTTATATATGAACGAATCAATTAAATAAGTTCCTATACCTCAGTGAGTCAATGAAATAAGTTATTACACATCGAGTCAATTCAATTCACTCATATGCATCAATGAGTTAATGAATAAGTTCTTTTAATCAATTAAAGTAAGCTCTTGTCCATTAACAATTGTTTCTGTTGTCCAAACGAAAATCTGACTGGGTCATATTGGATCATAGTGGGTCAACCTAACGAGAAAATTTTACTTTGGATTGCAATGTTTGGTTAAGCAAGCTATCTGCATATTCATAAGATACGAGGAAATCTTATCGTGCGTAGCGGCATGTGACGACTGAGCGCAACTGACTTCTACTCGTGGCTTGAATCGATGGTTAAGGGGAGTTTCATCAGTGTGTTGAGTTGATCTTATTTTTATTTTTTTGTTGTTGAGCCAATTATAACAGACAAAGTGTATCAAAGTTTGGACTATCCAATTCACGTTACGTTTAAGTTACTGTAAATACTAAATTTTCTTAGTTTTAAAAATTACTACGTGTCTCACTAGGAAACGCATCATATGGAATCTTTATCAGTTATACTTAACTCCATATACACTTTCATCCTTTCAGTTTTGAAATTGTTTGTCCACTTTGCTTCATTTAACTTAAGGACAGATGGTATAGTTAGGTCAACCAGAGAGATTTGTTTAATGGGACTGTTCCAGCAAAGATACAAGAAATCCAGATAAAAGTGAAAATGATAACAATAACAAATGATCAATAGTTAAATAAATGTATTACAATCATTACATAAAAATGTACAGTTAACATCAGAATCAAACAGTATCTTAATTGATATATTTTTATACATGATAATGGTCAATATTTATAAAAAGAACAACAAAGGGGTTAAATAGTTATTAAAGGAAAGCAATTATTTGGGAAATACATTTTATTAATAACTCTATTGCCAAAAATATCTAACTAGTCAATGTCACATTAATCAGTTCCATCTCTTGAAATCAATGAATTATTCTTTGTAACTTCTGAATGAGTCATTTGCTTGGTGAAAACATTACTCAGAGAATATTTATGTGATTCTTGGTCCCTATATACCTCGTATCAGCCGTTTAGGCTCCACATACAGGTGTCGGACACACTTCACAACCCTCTAGCTCCCACAAGTTCCTGAGACATTCCTTTTCAACAAGAAAAAATTCAGAGCTGGGCTTGTGCAGTGTGCTATGACAGGACTTGCCCCCATTATGCCAAAGATTATTTTATATGTACAATAAAGTGTATTTTAACCTATTTATTGTGTGTTATTTAAATTGTAATTTAATTGGTTAGATATAGTTTGAATAACGCACAATGCATTCTTACCTGACCCCTTGTTTGGGCCCCTCTTTGTCTGTGGTGGTTCTGCCAAACACGAGGTCAGTTACTAATTTTAGCTATGTTCATGTTGAACCAATCAGATGACGGAATTAGAACAAGTGATCTAACATTCGTCAGCTGGTTTGAGGCAGTCATACATTGGCTTGGATGCAACAAAGATGTGCCTTTCAGTGCTAGCGTTGCATTAAATTATTAACCAAGGTTACAGTAGTGAACAGACATCTCCATCGAAAATGAAGTTTTCCTGATTTTTAAATTCTTCATGCATCAGATTACTGTCCTTTTTGTGCACTTGATAACTGGTATACATAGGGATATGGTGGTATTGCATTGGTTGCAATAGAGATTATACAATGGTGACCACTGCTGGGATGGAGGATTGAACCCAGGCTCACTGGTAAAAAGTGTTGAATGTGTAATGTAATGCCTTGTTGCAGGTATTTACACACAAGATATACTCTGATGCAAATCAAAGTTATTATCAAATTTACAGTAGAAAATGCTTATTTTGTTGCCAGTAATTACTAATAAAAGATAACACTTTCTACAACTTTAATTTTTGTAAAGGTAAATTGCAGTATATACTAATTAACGTAAAGACATGTAATATTAAACTTTAATGAGATTTTACAACTTAAATTTGGTCTTTTTGTTACCTTTTAAGAAATGGAAATGGTTCCCTTTAATTACTTAATGGAACAATTTACAACATCTTTACAAACTAAAAGTTATTCTTTCATGCACCTTTTGTTCATTGGAAAAGTGTGCCATTTATTTACATTTTAGGATCCTAAAATTGCTTGTAAATATCATCTTTAATACCTTTAACTTTTTCTTAAAATTTGTATTAAAGTTAAGTAAAGGTCAAGCAAAGTGTGTCTTTCTTTATCTTTTAAGTGCTTGCAAAGATATATTTTCTTTTTTTTTTTTTTTCTTTGGGGGCACCAGACAGATGCCCCCCCCCCCCAATCAAAAAAATTTTTAAAAAGTTTATTTGTCTGTGTGTTCCCCCCGATGTTTTTATGTTGTTTTTTATTTATTCTTTAATTTCTAAAGACCAATTAATTTTCCCCATCGGGGTTATAGATATATGACCAGGGGTATTTTTTTTCCGCTGCCTAGTGTATTTCTAAGTATACCTTCCTAGTTGGGAATTGACCTACCCACTCTAGTAGGCTACTTTTCATTAAGTTGACCATGGCTAGTGGTCCTTCTTATCCTGGTGTGTGTTATATGTTTGGTGCTATTTGTTTGTTTGCTATAAGAGTATATTATATACTCGTATATATGTTCAGGATAGCCGTATCATTTTTCCAAATCTTTTACCAGTTGTCTTATTTGTTATTAATTTTTATTAATTTTTATATATTGAAAACTTAATTTTTTTTTTTTTTTATTATTATTTTCCGAATTTGGAATAAATTGAGGTGTGTTATTTAAAGGTTACGTGAGTCTCAATTTATCTAGTTTATTATGATAGGTCCGTTTTCCTTGAGTCAGAAACTGCACAAATTTATTTGGCTGTGCAGTTCCTCTCTCAATTTGCCCGTCCTTTAATTATTTAACTTAATAAAAATTTCCAAAATTATTTTAAGTCCCTTAATTGGGATACATGACTATTATGGGATATAGCCATGAAGAAAAAGCTAGGATATAGTATCCAGAGAGCGAGAATATTGCTTCTATATATAGAGTATGTTATAGGAAATACATATATTAATTACGTTAACTTTGGGTGTTTTCTAAACTCTTCCATAGGCCTGCTCACTTCGCGTAGCGCCCTGTGATTTAGCCCTATGGCGTCCTCATCTATACTTCCCCTCACAGGTTGCATAATATTCATTGTTATATTCAAATAACTAAACAATTTTTATTTTTTTTCTCCAATTTTAAAATTTTAAAATTTCAAATTTCAAATTTCAAAAATTTCAAATTTAAAACTTAAAATTCCAAAATTAAATTTGTAAGTTTTCTATATTACATTAAATTTAAATTTAAAGCTTTGTTCCTAACCTTCATTAGAGGACCACATTTTATTAACGTATCCGTAATGAAGTCCGTAATTTGTCTAATTAATTGTTTATTGAAATTTCCGTCAAGGAAGAGTAGTTTACGTCCGTCATATTTGTCTACCTTCATTATTTCTTTTATTAGTTTTGTCCTTTCTTCCTTTGTTTTGTCGCATTTTGTAATTACGTGGTCTTTTGTGTATGGGGCATTATTGCATAGAGGGCAGCTAACAGGGGTCCTTATTAATCTTCGTTTAATTGCCACTTCGCCTGTTAGCCAGGCGTTGTGGAGGTACGTGTACATGATACTTTGTACCTTAAACGAGTTAATGCCGGACCAATGCCTCCAAACTCTGTCCTAATTCACAGAGGGATGTTGTACTAGAACTTTTGGTCTATGTTGAAATGATAATTTTTCTAAAATCCAGTCATATGTTCTATCTTGTCCTATATCCCAAATTTCTTTAATATCTCTATACTTATATAATATATTTTTAGTTTCCCTATATAAGTGTGGTGCGTCTACTTTTTTCACTAGTTTGTTGTTCATGTATATGTCTTATTTGTTGCGCATTCCAAAGCCTATCCAAAAAATGTATAGTGCTTCCCATGGTTTCTGTGGTGTGGCATTTAATCTTTTAAGCCTAATTAATATTGATTTTAGTTTTATTACGGGGGGATTAGGTAAGGCCAATCCCCCTTTAGATTTAGTCCTATATAACGTTTCCTTATTTATATAGTGTGTCTTGAAATTCCAAATGTAATCTTTTATTTCATTATCTATTGTTTCTAGTGTTTTGTTTTTAATGTCCACAGAGTTTATTAAAAATGTCAGATTTGAATACATATATGTTTTTGCAACTTGTGAACGTTCTATTAAACTAAGCGGCTTCAGTGCCCAGATATTTATTACTTCTTTTATTTTCTTTTGAACTTTTAAACAGTTTTCCTTTTCTTCGTTTGCCCCAAAGAAAATTCCCAGGGCTTTCACTCTATTTTTAATCAGGTGGGGGGGGGGGGGGGGGTAAACCAGGATGGTTCCCCCTCCAGTTTCCAATTTTTAAAATTTCCGTTTTGTCATGGTTTAATTTTGAACCCGAGGCCCTCCCAAAGGCCTCATATTCTTTCTGTAAGTGGTTGAAAGAATTTGGATCATTAATGAAGTTTGTGCAATCATCGGCATGCTGTAGCATTTTAAATTCCTCTTTTAAGTTAGGAAATTTTAGTCCTTTAATATTAGTATTATTTCTAATTTTTAAACTCAGAATTTCAATTGCTATTACGTATAATAGCATCGATAGTGGGCATCCTTGCCTCACTGATCGATGTATATTAATTTTTTGGGTTTTCGCCCCGTTAACTTGTACATTCGCAGTTATTTCATTGTACATTATTTTAGTCCAGTTCAGAAAATTTATCCCAAAGCCAAATTTTTCCAGTACTTTTTGCGTGTAATTATGTTCCAGTCTGTCAAAAGCTTTTTCTTGGTCGAAAAGTACCATAGCACATTTCGAGTTATTAGTGTTTACAAAATCTATTATTGTCCTAATGTTAAGTATATTGTCATGTATGCTTCTATTTTTACCCGCGCATGTTTGATTAGTGTTTACTATGGTGTTTATCCCGTGTTTAATCCTATTTGCCAAAATTCTACTCAGTATTTTGTAATCGGTTTTAAGAAGGGAGATGGGCCTCCAGTTTTTTAAGTCTGTTCGGTCCCCTTTCCCTTTATAAATTAAAGTAATTAGTTCCTCCCGCATTGTCTTTGTCATTTTGTCGTTTTCTAGTAAAATATTATTAAATAATGCCTCTAATATTGGTGCCACCTCACTTTGGAATTTTTTATAAAATTCCGCCGTGAGGCCATCTCTGCCTGGTGATTTACCTTTTGCCAAATCTTTTATTGTGGTTTGGATTTCTTCCACAGAGATGAGCTCATCGCACCGTTTCTTATGCTCAGATGAGATCATCTCACATTGTGTTGAATTTAAGTATTGCATGATTATGTCGTTGTCTATGTTGTTAGAAGTATAAAGTGTTTTGTAGTAATTGTGAATTTCTTCCATAATTTCTGCTTTAGTTGTAATTTCCATTCCATTAATGACTAGTGCATCAATTGCCCTTTCCGCGCCTTTCCTTTTTTCTTCCCTTTTAAAAAGTTCTCTGCCCTGCTTGTATAAGTGGTGAAATTTTCCCGCCCTGATTTCCATTCCCTTTGTTTTGTACTCTCTTAGCTTCTCTAATTGTTTAGAGTAGTTCTCTTTATCCCTTAAAGGTGTGTTTTTATCATTTATTAGTCTATTTAAAACCTGTCTCTCAATTTTTTGAATCCGATTACGTTTAGTTGAGTGATATATCGCTATTTGCTTGACTTTTTGTTTAAACTTATCCCAATCTTTTGCAATATCTATTTATGTTTTCCCTCTTCATTTGTAAGTATTTTAGGGATTTCAAGTTTTATTTCATTTATTAAATCCTCGTCGTCAAGTATCGAGTTATTTAATCTCCATTCGCCCGATCCCCATTTATTTTTTTTTATCACTATTTCTAGAGTTATTAGTTTTTGGTCCGAAATTCTGTAATCTAAAATTTTAGCATTTTTGTATTTTTTATGGTCTAAATCTGTTACGTAAAATTTATCTATTCTACTTGATTTATGTCTTCCTAAGTTTACATAATCATGTGTATATTCAGTTCTTAAGAGGTTCAATCTTCTATACACATCTATTAGGTTATATTTCTTTAATAATCTATTCATTACATCAGATGAAGATAGATCTTTAGTTGTTAAGTTTCCGGTTCGATCTATGTTTTCTCCCACCCAATTAAAATCCCCCCCTATAATCAGGTGTTCTGCTGTGTATTTTTTTAAATAGTTATTTAGATTTCCTATAAAGTCATAGTGCCTTTCTCTTTCTGCAGGAGCATATATATTCAAAATATGTACCTTATTTAGTTTTATATGAATTACCCTTCCCCTTAAGCTAGTTTCTTCTGTTATTCGTTCCCAATTTTGCCTATTTTTGTTTCTAATAATCATTGCTACCCCCGCTTTCCTATCGTTTTCATGTGCTTCGCTATTTACAACTATTGCGTCCATTTTGGATTCTAGTTCTGCTATAATATTTGGTGTAAACTTATTGTGTTTCTTGTATTAGTAAGATGTCCTGTTTTAATTTTATTAGTTGTGCAATTTTGTCCTTATCTATTCCATTTATGTTTAGTGATGCAATATGGAAGTTTGATTCCTCCATTTTAGGTTTCCAGGTGGCAATATTATAATACTTTATCTTTTATCTATATCTAATTAAAGTTAGTTTTTTTATTACTGTGAAATATCATTTGGGGGCATAGGTCCCCCGTCAGTCGCGTCTGATGGTTCTGAGAGGTTTAATCCCTCTTTACTTCCGTTTGTTATGTCCAAGTTTTCATTTGTCGCGTCGTATGTCAGATCGGTTGAGGTTGAGGTATAGTCAATTAGGATCGCTTTTTGGTATAAGGGTAGGAGGTCGAGCAGCAGAGAGGGTGAACCCTACAACGTTTTGAGACAAAATTTGATTGAAATCTTAAAACGAGCCGTCCTATAATCTCATTTTAACCAAAAAGAGGGTGAACCCTACAACGTTTTCAGACAAAATTTTGATTGAAATCTTAAAACGAGCCGTCCTATAATCTCATTTTAACCAAAAAGAGGGTGAACCCTACAACGTTTTCAGACAAAATTTTGATTGAAATCTTAAAACGAGCCGTCCTATAATCTCATTTTAACCAAAAAAAATGTCTCAGAGGCAAACCCTACAACGTTTTCAGACAAAAAATTGATTGAAATCTTAATGAGTCTTCCCTACGAAATCTCATTTTAACTAAAAAAATGAAAACGGAGACTTTTACGATTTTTTAATTAATTTTGGTCGCAACTTGTTGTCATTCCCCCTCTCTGCTGCTATGGGTTAACAAAAAATAATAAATGATTTGATCCAGTCTTTACGATGAAAATCCTTTTAGGATTTCACAAACAAACTAATCACTAACACCTCTTCTTGTAAATCAATTAGATTATTGGACTGATCTGTGAGTTTGAAATTAATTCTTGTTAGCGAATCATTATGACACCGCATATAGACTGGATTAACCGGAGACTCAATTATTAAAAATCCTGGAGGAGCTGTTGGTGCAAACGAATAAAGAATATATCCTTGCTGAGCTTGATTTGATCGTTCGAGATTAATCTGATAGCTTCCTTCGATAACATCACATACTAAATTGAGCGCAATCACCGATGATATATTCACGTTGAACGGAGCGATATGCCTGCCGCCACCATCTGGGTCATTATTATGTTTGAGGATTTTTATTTCCCCTGATGCTGTTTTTTTCCATGCATCATGAATTATTTTAAAACCAACATCGATGGTGTCACTGAGAAGTTTTTTTAGTTCCGGTACGTTATATCCCGGTAGTTTGAATGTGGGGATATCTTTAACAGGAATTTTATATTCTGATGCAAATCTTGTTCTCGACTTGGGATTATCGTCATCTAATATATCCTGAATAATTTTTAGGTTAAATGTTTCCATGTCGTCGATAATTTTATTGCATGTTTCTATGACGCTGATAAATTCATCTCGGGTGAGAGAGCCGGATTTGAGAGATATTAACAACAGCGAAAAGTCATTATTCATTGCTGTGAAATTTTTAATGATTTCAGGTTCGTTAACAAAATGATGTCCCTCTATTCCCTCCCCTGGCTTCTCTCTTCCAGTTGAGTGATATCCGAGACCAAAGAAATCTATAGTGACTTTGTGATCTTCATAACTCTTTATTGGATTATCGGGTTTTATTCTGTCGGTGATATAATCAGATTTTTGTGGTTCTGGTAAATCAACGGTTTCCCCCCCGGGTGTTAATTCAGGCCATCCTAGTACGGTTCTTATTGAGCTTTGATAGATATCAACGACATATCCTTCTGTGCTTATCTCAATTGCGGATGATAGCGTCGGCTCATGAACTGTTATAGCGATTTTTGATTCTGTTCCAGTAATCGATTTTATTCTACGCGCGAATTCATTACTGATTTGTTCGATTTGGTATGACCCTGTTGGTATCGAAACGACGTTCCAGTCTGGGGTACCGTCGTCTTTATTCTTATTTGCAAACACTAAAGAATTATTCGGTTGTTGACCACCAAATGATTTTGATCTGATATTAGGCCAACTGTGATACACTCGTAGTTTTGCTAGCGCTATCTCCTTCACGGGGACTGGGCTAGGGAAATTCACACTAAACTCGGGTTTCGTCGATGTAATTGATATCATCCTCGTTTGTACTGGGTTCGTGTTCTCCACTATTCGTTGAAGTAATTCCATCTGTGTTGTCATCGTTACTATATTGTTGTTGTCGCTCTAATTTTGACACCGCGGAATCATAAATACTGACCATCACTGAGAACTCACAATTTGGTAACGTTGAGACTATTGAGATCATTTTGTTTTTTGGGTTTATGTTTTCCAATTCCATCGGTGTTGTCATTGTTATTATATTCATGTTGTCGCTCTAATTTCGATATCGCGGAATCAAAAATACCGACCATCGCTGAGAATTCACTATCTGATATAATCGTATTATCGAGTGACGATGATATCATCAGGGATAATTGCGAGTATGCGGTTGATGCAATATGAAATTGAAGTAAGTAATCCTGCAGTTTATTCTGGCTGCATGATGAGATCTTTTTTGCTATCCCGGTTGATATGCCCCCGATTGTAGCCACCGCAGAAATGCAAATTGGAACTACGACCGGAGCAATCATTATAACCGATGCAAGTATTATTCCGGCGCCAGCGAGAACGCTTGACACCGAGTACATAATAACATCAATTGCGGTGATTCTTCGTCGGTATTTTTTTATTTTTATTTGATACTCCTCAGTGAGGGTTTTGAGTCTATTTTGAAATTCTCTGACCTGATCATAGCGACATTGAGTTGATGAAATCATTGTTATTTTAAAAATACTAGTGTTTTCAATTGTGAAATCCTTTCAATTTTCAACTTAAATCCGCTACGAATTCCATATACCATGTTGCTGAAACCCTAATCAAATTTTTATCAGTAGCTGTTATAGTGAACTGTTCAGTTGTATCCTTGTCGATGATCGTTGAAATCGTATTGTTGACCCCGGATGAACTCGACGATGATATATTAAATTGAGTCAATGGTGTTACTAGTGTTAATCGATAAATACCTTTAACGGTTGCAGTGATATCTAATTTGTTGTCTGTAGGTGTCCACGCAAATGATCCGTGTTGGATTGTGTATACTAAGTTGTTGGTTTTCTCATGAGGAATTCTTGTTTTTTCAATGATTGTTATCATCCTCGAAAAATCACCTTTGATTGCTTCGATGAAGATTTTCGTCTCATCGACGAATTTTTTGATATCAGGGAGTTTTATGTCGAGTTTATCGAATGTAGTTCCAAGAAATTTATCCACGATATTTCTACGAAAAACTGAAAACTGTTTTCCGTGTTCTTCAATTTTAGATTGAAGTGCTGCTAGTTCCAACACAGAATTTTTTAATTCATCGTTGAGAGTTTTAAATCTGTCTGTAATCGTCGAAATAAGTACACCCGGTTTGAGTTTACCCTGATCGGAAAATAACGCGATAGTATCCTCGATTGCGTTTCGTTGTTTAACTAAAATGTCATTCAATGACACATCACTGCTTTTCAATTTACCCTGTTTGTCTTGAAATACAACTATTTCGTTCGGGTCAACACTTGCTAAATTTAACGTCTCAGCTATTTCATCTTTGATTTTTTTTTTAATATCACCCGTTGCAGTGTCATCGGGTTTGGGTTTCAGAGGTCTTCCCCAAATATCAATCATGTTATTTTATACATCTCTCTCTAAAATCGTTTTTGACGACTTCGTTGAAAAATCTTCGATTTTCTCCAGCGATTACTAGTGTATTCATTCACGACAACATGTGGTGGTTTTCCGCTTGGGTTACTCAAGGAGTTAGAAATAGCGTCAAGGACATTTAATACTTCGCTGCCACATATTGGTGGGTCATTCATTTGTTGTGTTGGTAGCGTAGAATACCAAGTCTTCATTGGAAGGGTTTTTATATAACGCATAAACTCTTTTGGCGGTGCTAATCCATATGAATCAAAATAGATAATCCCACGTGGATCAATAGCGTATGCAACCCAGTGAGTTCCGGGTCCGGTGCTGTTATCTAAATTAATGATTCCGGTTTCAACGCTGTTTGGTTGATGTGGTAATTGATCTTTCATAAAGACACCTCTGAAGTTTTTAATCGCTAGTTTTTTAGCAGCATCTATTAAATCAAAATTGGACATGGGAGTCATAGACTCTCCAATTAATAAACCGGTCCTAGTCTTAGACCCTTTCCGCTGTACCACGAATACGGGGTTCCTGGTAGTCTTAGACCCTTTCCCTTTTTTTTATATCCTTTCCCAGTTGCCTTCTTTAGTGCCATTCCTGCTGCAGTACCAACGGCTCCTAACGCTGCCGCTTTAGCCACGGCTGGGGCTGCTGCTGAAATCAATGCTGGTAACGCAGCTAACAACGGGAATATGCCTCCTGTTTTAATCATATTTTTGATAGCAGCCGCAGAAAGAGTAATCTGAACACCTTTTTTGGCTACAAGTGCATCATTGAAATGTTTCACCTGACGAGTTGTCAGCGATAGTTTATTTGCACCACCAGTCATTTGGTTGGGTTTCAACGTGATTGTGGTTCCACATTTTTTAGCTGATTCTGATTGCAATTTTTTTAATTGACCGGGAGTTAACGCAACACTAATAACACTATATGACATTATACATAATGGATTGATTCTAAATCGTTTACAATCAAAGATTTTCTACTGGTGCATCTACCACTCTCATTCTTCCTCCAACACCTTCAAGTAGCATTGATTTATCACTGAGAATGACAGCAACCGCTCTATAATTAGCAATACCACCAGGACGGGTTACACGGGCTCTAAAGTGTATATCAACGACAGATTGTCTCATCAAATCAAGATGTTCCAGTGAGAAGTAATAGATCGGATAGAGGCTTTTAAAATCTAATTGTGATATTTGCAAACCGGTATCCACATTTTGATCACGTGCCATAAACGACAATAGATTATGATAGACACGTGCAATATGGTTGTGAGTGTAATCGAGTTGTATATCCTCAGATGGTTCCTGTTGGCCGTTTATTCTCAGCGAGACTTCTCTAACACCTAACTGATCAAATATCATATGGCTTCGTTCTTGATTACCAACTCGCGCAGTATTCTGTAACGCCACAAATATATGACGTGGAGCTGAAACACCTTGTTTTGATGCCAGATGCCAAGTAAATATATCATCAACATTGTCTTGTTTAATATCCGTGGTCACTGATAACCAACTCAACAACGACTTTCCTCCTTGTTCCATAAATGATAACAATTTTTCTTCTGCTGTGATTGATGGAGTTAATACTGGCATCCATAATGCTAGTTTTGTTAAAATGACTTTACCCTCGGGAACACCAGCATCACGCCATATTGCATCATTATCAGTACCCTTTCGTACAAGCGCTACTGTGTGTTTAGCTCCATAAATAACTTTTCGGACGTTTCTACAGAATCCAAATATATGATGCAGTGGAATTGCACATGAAAACTGTCGACGCTGTCCTTGCAACATTGATATGCGTGTTGCAAATCCTAGGTTATAGTTAATGATATTATTAATGACATCAAAAGTACCAGCTGGTCTTGTATATCCGGCTGGTGCTGGATCAACTGCGGTAGCTTGTGTTGCCTTGACTCTAGAATACTGGACGTGTTCAGGGTGATCAGTGATATCCTTAGAAAACATCATAGATGGACCCGCTGATCTTGAATAATCATCAGAATATCTCGCTAACCCGATTATTGTTGTTGCAACATCAACTTCACGGTCAATGGATTCAATTTCTTTTCCATCAATGAGATATCTAGCGCTTTCAAATAACGCCATGATCCCATTATTAACAAAACCAACTCGTGTAGTTGGGTTTATGTCATATGGGGTATCAGCTGCAACATTTGTTACAAGTTCTCCTTCGATTTCGATAAATGCCTCACACGGTAGGAAGTATTTACTGGTATCATGAACTTGAAGTTCAATTCGCGATCGGAGATCTGGTTGTACTGCGTGATAAGAATAAAATTGATAATCGCGTACAGAATCATCCTTGCCAACTGGTGCATCCATATCAAATGCTGGATCAGGTGACCTTTTGAACATTTTATTCTATTTATCAGAGTCTAAATCGCGATTTTCCATTTAATCGTCGTGTTTTTTTAAAGCCACTTCCTGCTATCATGTTTGCTATCATGTTATTTTGGTCCTCTTGATTTATCAAGGGAGTCACCATCGACGCTAATTTTTCATCTACTGCGTTATTTATAATTCTACTAACACTCGCAGGCATTTCTGCTGTAGACGGCAACGGTTTCTTTTTTCGTAAATCACTTCGTGATTTTACTAATGATGTTATTTTATTCTTCGCAGTTGAAAACGCTTTTCCAGCAAGATCTCCAACAGCACCAATACCCTTATCACGAATAACATCAATTGCTTTCATTCCTAGTTGTTTAGCCAACGGCATCACTTTTGGAGCCATTCTTGCAAATAACCCTAAAATGGTATTACCTAAACCATCGCCGTAGTATGCTCTATAAACCGGAAACCGTGAATTAACTACGTAGACGGGGGTTGGTTTATCATGATTGTAGTGTATGATCACTATTTTAAATCAGAAACAATTTTTCAATTGGAAACGCTAGCGTTTTTATTCAATCACTGTGAAACCCACTTTCCACTAACTCGCCAATGAAATCTCGATATGTGCTGATATCTATGATACCACCCTGAAATAACCGTCTACAGATATCAGCTGCTTCATTAATTATTTCTGGAGAGTTATTTCCAGCTCGGAATCCTCCGATGAGAACTTCTAATCGTGATATATCACTGAGAACACTACCAGGACATGAAATCCTTGGATTTTCACTGGAATCTCTTAATCCACTTCCGCTATAACCCATTGCTACATCCATTTTTTCCATTTCGTCTAAATCGGCTTTTTGTAAATAACCAAAAGGATCATAATCATCACGTGGTATTTGTTGTTTTTTAGGTGAAAAAGATATTTTCTTTACAGGTTGCTGTCGCCGCCTTTGCAATTTTGGCGGTTTTTGTTGTTGTTTTAGTTCTTCATATTGATTATACACTGTATCCACCTTATTGATATAATCAATATATGATGCACTATCTGTCTTTTTTTGACTTTTTCCAGTTTTGATTTTATAGATTATATCAGCCCAGTGAGTTATACTTCTAACATATTTATGATGTTCTGGTTTCAACATTTTTTTTCTGTTTTCATAAGACGTAACAACAAGCGCAGGAATTTCTGTTGGATCAGTCTTATCAATTGCTGCTAACCCTTCCTCGTTAAATCTCACGCGTAAATCATCTACTGTTCTTTTTTATTCTATTTTTTGTACGGCCTGTTCTGTTTGTTCAGTTTTCGCTGCTATTTTTTCGAGTTCACCGATAACAGATTTTCCCGTCTCGGGATCATCTCCCAATATAGCACGCTCTACTACCTTCGTTGCTGTTGTTACTGGTTTAAACAATTCTTCAGATCCCGCAGCAAAATCAGTCTGAAAACTCTGTCGTTGTTGCAGTTTATTCCGTACAGAGTCACGAATTGGTACAAATCTCCTGATTGCATCCAGTCGTTCACGAGCCAATCGGGTTGTTAATGCTTCATTGACCATTATTTGAAATCAGAAACAATTTTTCAATTGCAAAACAACTTTTCAATCCCGACCTAACAGACGAAAACACTTTTTGTTACATGTCAGACATGTCATAGATGATTTTTGATACGGTCATGGAAGCGTTTTAACGGCTCTATCAATGATGGGGAAAGTGTCATAATTGCTATATAAATAAATAATACTGACAGTTTCCCCACTTTTCCATTGATCAATCCGACATATCATCCATCGATTATTGACATCCATTGAGGGTCGGCTAAAAAAAAAATGATAATGGTCGGTCAATCAAATAATGATAAATGGTCGGTCAAAAGTGTTCATTTTCTTGAATTAACGCCCGTAGGTTTCTAACTTTAGAATTAACCTCCTTTTTCAATTCGTATTCGTACCCCAATTCTTTTCGTATTCGTTCTACGATAGTATATAACGGAGCGAACACACTTACGTCACTGGAGAATGCGAGAGAGTCCTTAATAGAATTCTGAATTCTTTTGATGAGTGCATACTTCTTTGGTAGCATATATTTATTGTTGTTAACTCCGTATTCTATATCCTGATAATCAGACATGATTTGATCAGGATTTAAACCATCTGATAGTTCAATATCCCAACCTTTCAATTTTGAAATCTCGGATATGATGCTATTCATGTTTTCAGAATTCATTATTCTATAATAATGATATATTTCTAAATGAAAAATATGACGCATTAGACATAACTAAATTGAACTTTTTGTCCCGTCTTTTTAGAAATCGCAGATCGATAAATCCCCTCTGCAACAAATCGTACTGAAGATCGACAAATATCGAAGTGTCTACCGGCTTCATTCATTGATTGAAATATTTTTTCTTCGTTAGTTATCGTATTCAAAGATTTCACAGGTCTCGCTTTTTTTGAACAAATGCCAGTCTTTCCTCGTTTCAAATTCCCACTCTGTGTAACAACTTCTAGATTTGATAAAGAATTATTCTTTGGATTAGAATCCTTATGATCGATAACAAAACCATCCTCGATCAATCCATGGAAACACTCATACACGAAACGATGATTGTGATATTTTTTCTTTCCAACACCAAACATCAAATACCCTTGATTAGTCACAACACCAACTGGTTTCTTAAGTCTACGGTTTCTGACAGTACCATCACTGGATGCTTCATAATTTGTGATCACAGGGTGCTGTCTGAATTCTTGGTTCATTCGTATATATAATACTATTGTTTGTCTAATTCATTGTTTGGTTTAATGATAAATCTTTCGATGTAGTCTTGAGGGGTTCTTATGATTTTATCCTTGATACTGACTTTGTCAGCGTCAAGAATACTGACTTTGTCAGCGTCAGGGTCATAATTTCTGATTGATTGTCCATTTTTTATTCTTTTATCATAATAACGCTTCAATTCCCTGTATCGCTTACCACCGCAATTTAGACACAACTGCGATTTTCCCCTAACCCCAACCCCACATAGAATACAGGGTAATGGACCAAGGCTTCCACGTCGAAAGCTTTGCATATGATACCCACAAAACTCATTTTTGCATGATTTGTTACACGGGGTTACTGATCCAATCATAAGCCACTTGCAGTGATTCATTATATAAAAATCTTTCATTTAAATGCTTGTTTTAATTATAGCATGATGGAGTTCAAGAGATTGACTTCGAGAAATGCTGATAGAGAGTTTAAGAGATTATTGAAAATCAGTCCTAGATTTAATCTCGATAGACCCAAAAAACGTCCAATAGACGGAAACATGAAAGAGTTTAAGAGATTATTGAAAATCAGTCCTAGATTTAATCTCGATAGACCCAAAAAACGTAACAAACGTCCAAGAGACGGAAACATGAAAGAGTTTAAGAGATTATTGAAAATCAGTCCTAGATTTAATCTCGATAGACCCAAAAAACGTAACAAACGTCCAAGAGACGGAAACATGAAAGAGTTTAAGAGATTATTGAAAATCAGTCCTAGATTTAATCTCGATAGACCCAAAAAACGTAACAAAATCAATCCTAAATTTAATCTCGATAAACCCAAAATCCTTCGGATTTCAAAAACGTCCAAGAGATTACCCTGGAAGGATGCTCAATTCAATCTCGATATAGTTTCTAATACACCAAAGAATACAATTCTTGATAAAGCCATGATTAATAAAATCAGAGACTGTTTTAATGAATTCAAGCGTGATGGAGCATCCTATTGTTGGTCAACATTTCGAATTGATGGTGTTGTTGACGCTACCATGACTGATGAAAAAGCAGCAGTGATAATTTCACGTGTTGGGGAAAAACGGCATTTTTTCCGAATCAAATTCATTATCGAAGTCGATGGCAAATGGATTATTAGGGATAAATTTGAACCAATCCTTAAGAATAAAAAAGCTGTCATTGTGAGTAGAGATTCCAAACCAGGGATTCTAACCGGCATTGACAAACCATACTACGAAAGATCTTATCCTGTAACAGCAATGGTTTATGGGATATATCCGATAAATGATAAACCCGATATTGCAAAACTAGCTCCTATGAAATATTCGTCGTCGACGAAGTCAACGCTTAATTGTGTAGCAACACGGGTACTAGAACACTTCACTATTGCGTCCCGGGGAAATAAACTAACTGATCTAAGACGAAAAAAAATAACCGAGTGGGAACTGACAGTGAAACAGCATGGTGCAAAGATTTCTGATATAGCTAAATTAGAAACATCATTACGATTCCCAATAACCGTTATGACGATAACCGGAGAAGTATTATACGAACCGAAATATAACAAAAATGGAGTGCCAATACAGATTATTGATCATAACAAACACGCGTGGACACCTGCGGTAACAATATTTCCACGAGAAAGAACCGTGAAATATATCCCCCGGGAGTTCGTCGGGGATGTTTTCTATGAAGAGAGATTATTTGATGCTATTCATGCGTTGTGTAAGGATGATCCTGTGTCAGTGTGGTTACTTAGAAGTGATGAAGGATTCGATCAATTTGTAAGACCAAATGGCGAATTATATCGCGTTGAAGAATTAGATAACAGAATGAGAAAAATCGCTAGTGACTTTTCACCGGAGAGTTTCCATGAAAAACTATTGACGGATAGTTTTACTATTCCATCAGTGGTAGCTCACTTCGCAAGAGAAAAAAACTCATGGCGTCCAACACGAAGTGATTTTCTCGAGGATGTTAAATTGAGTTGCGTCGAATTTGGTCATGGAGGACTATGGAATACGAAATACTCACGTGATGGAATGATTTCAATTGATATAGCCGCGTGTTATCCTGGAAGTTTTCTCGGGTATGGAGAATGTGCTGAGTACTTCAAACGATTTGGACACCCCACACATGAAATGACTCGTGTTGCGATTAATGGACCATTGCCTGATTTTGATTTAACTGGATTCGCTCGTGTGATATCATTTGAATTAGCTACAGGGTTACATCCGTGTAGTTATGTTTGGCTCGGTAGACACCTATCTGAAAAGGCCTGGATGCCAATAGTGCTATTGAGATATATGATTGATTGTGGTATGCTAATATCGTTGATTGTTTCCGAGGCTATTATATGCTATCGAGCTCAGAAAGAAGTTTGGCTACCACAACCCGATCTAGATCGTATAATTAGCGAACTGCGAAAACAGTGTCCAGATGGAAATTCTTCGAATTTTAGTGAAGAAGAAATCATAAATTGGTCTAAGAAGTTATTTGAAATTAAAAAAGAACAAGCAAAAGATTTTGGACGAAGAATAATCGGTAAATTTACCCAAGGTGGGCGATACGACAACGCAAAATATTCTTCGCGGTTGATCATAGATATCGCTGAATACGATTTTATTGTAGCGGATTTAATGAAACAGGGAAAACTTGTATCCCGTAAGGATGCTTTTCTATCCAATGGTGAGAAATTAGGTACGGTTGTTACCTACTGTGATGGATATAATTCCCAGTACACACATTTGAGAAGTTCAATGCTAGCCTATGCTTCTATTAATCTATTTTCGATGATAAATAGATTTCCTAATACCGCGGTTAGAGTGGCCACTGATTCGATGTATATACACAATAAGTACAAATCAGCTGTAGCTAAATTCACAGATCCCGAAGAAAATTGGGGATGTTGGAGATTTAAAAAGGAGATGCTACATGATTATTGTGAATCGGCAGATGCTACCATGGATGATAAATATCTTTGTTGTAACCGTATTGAAATTCAATCAGAATTTTCTAATGCACCACCGGTATCTGATCCAATCTGTAGATATAAAACAGTTTATTTAAACGGTTGTGGTGGGTCAGGAAAGACAACTCGTGCAATTGAATTATTTCGTCGGTCAACCATGATTGTTCTAACACCGACTCACAGACTCGCCAGAGAGATGATACAGCGAGGGGTAAATGCTTGCACTTACCATAGTTTCTTTCGATGGAAGGGTGACAAATGGACTCCTGAGCGTATGGGTGATAAATTCATTCCTGAAATCATCATTTGGGATGAAGTATGCACAGTGTCATTAGATGTATTACAAACATTTCTCGAGTGGTTGTTAAACAAAAACACAAAAGTCGTCATGTGCGGTGATCACGGCCAACCACCACCGTTTGTCGGTACATCTCCACATGAATGGCTAAGGGGTTTTGTAGACTATTATGAAGAAATCACCACTGATTATAGATCACTTGATGAACAATTACGCGAGTTCAAAGCGCTAATTAGACTACAACCAGATAGAATCCAATGCGAAATAGCGCGTGAAGTGATTTCAGAATCCCCAATGAATGATTTCTGGGAAACATGGAGACCAAATGATTTGATAATTGCAAGTAGAAAAATAGTCAGGGACACACTTCAGATGAAGTTATTTGAATTGCATAAAGAAAAATTTGCAACACTTCCAGTACCGTTGTGTTACAGGCCTTCGGATACACGAAAACAGAACATTGAAGTTGATATTCCAGGACAGAGTGAAAAACAAATTCTCGTATTAAATGATATTGTGCTGGTTGATATCAGCGTCGTCGAAAATGCATTGCGTGCTAATAAATCCCCGTGGACGCTAGGATACGCAGCGACGATACATTCTTCACAGGGATTGACAATATCGGATACAATTGTTTGGATGGTGGATAATCACATCGAATGGTCGAATTTAGTCTATCTCGCAGTATCCAGAGTACGAAAAATAAATCAACTTCGAAGAATTGTTTTCGATGATGAAATCATTGGTGACGATAATGACACCACAATAAATGATATTGATGTTAGCATCATTAATAAAAAACTCTCCGGTTACAAACAACAAGACAAAAAAAAACAACGAGAATTTGATATTGATGCTAAATTAATAATTACGCTGAAACAACAACAGAATAATCACTGCGCGAGTTGCAATTGTATTATGCGTTGGCAGTATTCGGATAAGGATCCTCGCCAATTTACCGTAGACAGAAAAAATAACAATCTCGGACATGTCAGAAATAATGTGATGTTGACTTGTCTTGAGTGCAATAGACGCAACGGTGCTAGTTAAGACCATGCGGTGGCAATTGAGTATCGTCAGGAATTACCTGTAGTTGTTGTCTAGTAAAACCCCGCTGAGGGGCAGTTGAATCCAGTTTATAGATTGCTGGTCTACCAGTTGATCGTGTTATACTAGATATCTTATGCATAGTGACGCTCCAAATAGGATCAGTAGCCCTTTTTCTACCCCCTTCAAGCTCTCCTGGTTCATATAAATACCTCACAATGACATTACTACCAAGAATTAGTTCTTTGAAATCTTTTTGTGGTTGTACGGGTATAGACTTCTTTTTAATAGCGTTGATAGGTTTCATGTTGATTGTTCTAGTAATCTCGTTATTCAGTGCAGTAATCACAGATGGTAATCTTTTAACCCATTCACGTGATCTTTTTTCTTGGATGAATTCTTTTGCGTATTGATATCCAAATAACCGCTCAGCAAGGGTTTTATTAAATCGTTCTACAATGGCCTGATCGCGATGTAGCGCAGTATGCCCTCGTCGTATGGTGACATTATGATGTTTCATTGTAGATAACACTGCACCCTGAAATTCCTTGCCAGGATCAACCTGCAATAGATTTGGCCAGTGCAGAGGACTTCGTCGATAAATCCTCTCAAATGCAGAAGCAACTTCAGTGGCTGATTTTGTTTTTAACGGTTCTGCTTCTTTGTATCGACTTGCAATATCAACTACGGTTAAAGCGTATTTGTAACCACGATCATGTGGCAGAAATAATATATCAGCCTGATGAACTTCATTAGGAGCGGTCACATCAAAATGCGAGAATTGAATTTGTTTAGGCGGTGGTAGATAAATTTGCCATAGTGCCTGTTTGGATAACCAATTAGCCGCAGTGGTTTTTTTCACTTTTGCAGCGCTAGCGAGTTTATGGACTGCTGATTTACCCCTCCAGTATCCTCTTGGGGAATAATAAATTGATTCCATATTATTAATTACCGGCACCTAACATCAATTTGCTTTTCATAGCCGATTTTATTAAAAAGGAAGCCAATTTTTCTTTGAAGGATTTATCAGGAATAGCATTTAACGCATGAATTAATTTCACATCCGCGAGATGCCTGTGTTGCAGATTATTGCTTTTATAAGCAACATCATGAAGGTGACAGGCCTTATCAATGGCGTTTATTGGTTCTTCACCGGGTCGGGACTGATTTTGATCATTGAGTCTGATATCAAGTCTGGTTCCCGGTCCACAGTAGCTATATCCCGGAAGGTGCTTTTCTCCGGGGTACTTTGCCCATGGGGTTCCAGGGAGCTTTGCCAATTTGGCTGCGATGTCACCTCCTCGTTTTTTTTAAAATCAGATTTCATAGACACAAATCTAAATTTCTTTGTACCACATTGCACGCATTTACCAGAAAGCGCTGATCGGTTATTTTTAGTTGTAACCGTCGTCAAGTCATCTGTGCCAGTACGCGTTTTACACTTCACACAATATAGATCCATAATTTATGTATAGAGATATGGATATAATTGATTTTTCGGCGACTAAAACAAGAGAACCAATTAAGCATCATGCAGCGCTACCAAACTCTATCCGGATGATTATAATCGGGCCATCTGGATCCGGTAAAACGCAATTGTTGCTCAATTTAATAATGAGATGGATGACGTGGGATAAGTTGTATTTAATTGCCCCTAGCGTAGATGATCAACGATGTTATGAAGTGCTAAAAGATTTTAACGACAGCGCGGTAGAAAAATCCGGAGAGGGTATTATTGAGTTTATAACCGATATCGATGAAGCACCGAGTATTGATGATATTGATGGAGATATTAACAATTTAGTCGTATACGACGATATAATGTTGGATAAACAAAAAAATCCTGCTAGGATCTTTTCCCGTGGGCGTCACAAAAACACTGACGTGATATATGTCACTCAACGCTACACTCAGGTTCCAAAAGTCATCAGAGATAACTGCAATATTCTTTCTGTATTCAACGGCGTTGATACTCATACTCTTAGAAATATATGGCAGACATGGTGCTCTGATATGGACTTCAATCAATTTCGAGATTTCTTTAGTCATGCTCAGTCAAAACCACACGGATTCGCAACAATAAATCTACATGATCCTCGGACACGATATCGTATCGGACTGGATCAAATATTCGGTTAAAATCGTAAAAGAATTATTAACCCATAGCAGCAGAGAGGGTGAATGACAACAAGTTGCGACCAAAATTAATTAAAAAATCGTAAAAGTCTCCGTTTTCATTTTTTTAGTTAAAATGAGATTTCGTAGGGAAGGCTCATTAAAATTTCAATCAATTTTTTTGTCTGAAAACGTTGTAGGGTTTGCCTCTGAGACATTTTTTTTGGTTAAAATGAGATTATAGGACGGCTCGTTTTAAGATTTCAATCAAAATTTTGTCTGAAAACGTTGTAGGGTTCACCCTCTCTGCTGCTGGTCGAAGTCTGAATCATACTCTCCTGAGGATGAATCAACTAGGGGTTCTTCCTCTATTCTTCTTTTCCTTTCCCTTTTCCTGGTTTTCTCGATCAGTTTTATTTTTTGTGCAGGTTTCTCTGTGAGTGTCTGAGACTCATCACTTGTAGAAGTGCCAGAAAAGGTTTTTGTTTTTCCTTTTCCTTTGAGGCACTCTTGGCGTGGAAGTGTTCTTTCCCTGATTTTCCGTCTCCTCCTCACTTTGCATAGGTTGAACCCCTAGTTCTTCCATTTCTATTTCTTCAATTGGTAATCCTTCGAACCTGTTACTTGTTTTCAGGGGTGCTGTCGGCCTCTCCCTTCTGGTTGTTTTTTTTGGAGTAACATACGTATCATCATGCGCGAGGATTTGTTCTTGTCTATCCACTTGTGGTTCATTTTGTTGACTGTCCTGTGGCGCGTGTATTTGCGCTTGTACTTGCATCTGAGTTTGTGTTTCCAGGACTTGTTGTTGTTGTTGTTGTTGTTGTTGTTGTTGTTCAGGTTGTTCAGTTTGTTCAGGTTTTTCGGTTCCTGATTCGGAATCTCCTACTAATTTCGCCGCATATGAAGTAGGGTCCCTGGTTTGGCTGGCAGTCGGACAAAATTTTGGGCCATGCCCCATCACTTTGCATTTAGGGCATGGGCGGTGTTTGTCACAACCGCGGTACCAGGTCCTACATAAGAATCCAAGAACATAAAAATATGCTGGGACTTGCGCAGCCTGGTCAGGGTGGACTTTGACTATTCTCTCTCCACTTAGCACATCTTTATGTCCCCAGCAGGATGCTTGGGTATTGCTACCCACATGAATTCCATACTGGGTCTGCAATTTATGGGTCACTACTTCAGTACGAATCTCTAGTGGTATACCCGAGATATATAAGTCTACCAGTTTCATCTCTATATCTCTTACAATTGGATCTGCGTCCGTGATCTTCACCTTTTGTCCGCCTAGTATTAACTCTTTTTGCTTTAGGAGGGGTTTGTTACCTTTGGGGTATAAATTATATTTGTTTCTCCCTCCGTATTGCAGTCCATCTATCTCTGCTAGGTTCGTCCCTAACACTTTAAGTTCTGTTAAAACTTCAGTCTGTCTAGGAAAAATCTTGGCCGACCCAAAGTCTAGAGTCTGGCACCCTTCTCTATGATAAATCACTAACTTCCTGTGGCCAAATTCCCCTTCTACTACGGTATTGAAGAAGTCCGTGATTTTGAACTTCTTTGGGGGATTTGTCCCAATAACCTCTGCCATTTCTAGTGCAGTCTGCGTCGTCGGTCAATTGTGTTTGTCAGGGCAAATTAATATAAGCAAAATACTAATAAAAAATTACAAAAGGGGTGCTGAAAAGAAAGATAACGTGCTACAATAACAAAAATTGACGAAATGCATAAACACAATACAAAGAATCAAAGTACCTAAGGTACTAACACAATTGTTGATCACTGCTCAACACTTACTCAATAGAATATACTCCACAAAAAGCCTTATAATCCAGTAGATTTGCGTGCAGTTTGCTTGGTACGATTTCTTTTGAGAGCGCAGAAAAAATACGTCTACACTCTTCGACGTCCAGTAGTGAATCTTGCAAAGATATATTTTCAAGCAGTGAATGTGATTTCAAACTATATATACATCCAGACTTGAGAATATCTAGTAGGGTGTAAAATAACAAGACAATTTAATGTGAATATGTATGTTATGTATCTAGGAGCCAAGTCATGCACGACATGCCACATTAGTAAAGTGACTGGAAGCCAAGTCATGCATGACATGCCACATTAGTAAGTAAAGTGTCTGGAGGCCAAGTCATGCATGACATTTCACATTAGTTAGTAAAGTGTCTGGAGGCCAAGTCATACATGATATTTCACATTAGCTAGTAAAGTGTCTGGAAGCTAAGCCATGCATGACATTTCACATTAGTTAATAAAGTGTCTGGAAGCCAAGTCATGCACGACATGCCACATTAGTAAGTAAAGTGTCTGGAAGCCAAGTCATGCATGACATTTCACATTAGTTAGTAAAGTGTCTGGAGGCCAAGTCATACATGATATTTCACATTAGTAAGTAAAGTGTCTGGAAGCTAAGCTATGCATAACATTTCACATTAGTAAATAAAGTGTCTGGAAGCCAAGTCATGCATGACATTTCACATTAGTTAATAAAGTGTCTGGAAGTGAAGTCATGCATGACATGCTACATTATTTAATAAAGTGTTTGGAAGTTCAGCCATGCACATTACACAATAAGCAGACTGTTGTAGGTAATTTCTTCAGAATTAAATGGAATAGTTAGAGTGGATATTAGAACAATAATGAGAATTAGCATTGTGCAACATTATTAACGTATATTTAGGGATGAAAGAAGAGGTATATTTTAAACTCCCATTAGATTTATGTAATTTGCAAATAACTGATGTAATGTTTGTTTGAAAGTTAAGTTTTAGTCTAAAATAACACCTAAGTAGTCACAATTCTTAACTCTTGATTTGGTCGACATTGTTCTGGTTAAGAGATGTGTTTGTGCCAGATGTGTTAGTGTCAGGTGTGTTAGTGTCAGGTGTGTTAGTATCAGGTGTGTTAGTGTCAGGTATGTTAGTGCCAGGTGTCATAATGGCAGGAAGATTTTTGCTTCTCTCATTCTAGCAATAGCATTGGTCTTTTCATTGTAGAGACTTTGTTTGTTTGCATTCAACATTAATAAGGTCAGACTGCAGAACATACTTTAGGATGACTATAGACCCTAGTGTACAGACGAACGAGGGGCCAATGCCCCACAACTCAATAATTTAACTAAATAATTGAAATTTAACCTAATACTATTACTATTTAAATAAAATCAACAATGTAAGGAAAAGCCACCTGGAAACCAAATATGGAGGAATTAATCTTCCATATCGCATCAATAAATACTAACGGTATAGATAAGGATAAAATTGCACAACTGATAAAATTAAAACAGTACATAATACTAATTCAAGAAACTCACAATAAACTCACAAACATAATGATAGCAGAACTTGAATCTCAAATGAATGAGACAATTGTAATAAATGAAGCCAAACACAATGACATTAAAGCGGGAGTAGCAACGATAATTAGAAATAAAAGAGGCAAAATTGGGAAAGAGTAACAGAGGATATGAGCTTAAAGGGAAGGGTAATAGATATAAAAATAAATAAACTACATATTTTGAGTATATATGCTCCAGCAAATAGGGAAAGTCACTATGACTTTATAATAAATCTAAATAACTACCTAAATAGCTTCACAGCAGAACACCTGATTTTAGGGGGGGGGGGGGATTTTAATTGGGTGGGAGACAATATAGACCGCACCGGGAAACTTAAAACCAAAGACCTAGCATCATATGGAGTTATGGGTAACTTGATAAAATTAAATAAATTAACTGATGTGTATAGAAAATTGAACCTATTAAGAATTGAATATACACACTATTATATCGGGGAAACAAAAGGCTCAATTAGAATAGATAAATTTTATGTATCTGATTTTGACAATAAAACATATAAAAAAGCAAAAATTTTAGATTTCAAAATTTCTGATCATAAACAAATAACTCGGGAAATAGTGATAAAAAATAATTGATGGGGGACTGGAGAATGGAAATTACTAAAAAATGACAAAATGACAAAAACAATGCAGGAGGGATTGATTACTCTCATATACAAAGGGAAAGGCGACAAAACAGATTTAAAAAACTGGAAGCCCATCTCCCTCCTAAACACAGATTACAAAATACTGAGTAGAATTCTAGCTAATAGGATTAAGAACGGGATAAACACCATAGTAAACACTAATCATGGAGGGAAAAATAGAAGCGTACATAACTTAAAAGAGGAATTTAAGATGCTACAACATGCTGATGATTGTACAAACTTTATAAATGATCCAAATTCCTTTAAACACCTTCAAAAGGAATATGAAGCATTCGGCAAAGCATCAGGATCCCAAATAAATCATGACAAAACCGAAATTCTAAAAATAGGCAACTGGAGGGGAAACCACCCTGGATTACCTCCACACCTAATAAAAAATAGAGTGAAAGCTCTGGGGATATTCTTCAGGGCAAATGAAGAAAAGAAAAACTGTCTAAAAATGAAAAACAAAATAAAAGATGTAACAAATATCTGGGCACCTATGCCACTTAGTCTAATAGAACGTTCACAGGTTGCAAAAACATATATGTATTCAAATTTTATATATCTAATAAACGCTGTGGACATTAACAATAAAACACTAGAAACCATAGATAATGAAATAGTCGAATACATATGGAATTACAAAACACACGACATAAAGAAGTCGACATTATATAGAGCAAAAAAAAAGGGGGTGGCTTAGCCTTACCTAATCCTCTCCTAATTAAAACCAAAAACATAATAAATAGGATTAAACGGATAAGTAGCACACCACAAACACCATGGGAAACACTATACATTTTTTGGATAGGATTCGGAATGAGAAATAGACATGACATATACATGAACAACAAATTAGTTAAGAAAGTAGATGCACCACATTTATATAAGGGGATAAAAGAAATATTATATAGGTTTAGGAACAATAAAAAATATGGGAACTAAATGAAGAAGACACCTATGACTGGATCTTGGAAATAGAATCAAACAAAACAAAGAGTAAAATAGAGATAGAATTTCCATATATCAACTGGGACAGAGTTTGGAGGCATTGGTCCGACATCAACTCTCCAAAGGTACAAAGTTTTATATACACGTACCTCCACAACGCCTGGCTCACAGGCGAAGTGGCTCTTAGAAGACGATTGATACGGACCCCTGTTAGCTGCCCTCAATGCAAAAATGCCCCTTATACAAAATACCACACGATAACACAATGTGACGAAACAAAGGAAGAAAGGATCAAACTAATAATAGAAATAATGAAGGTAGACAAATATGACAGACGTCAATTACTCTTCCTTGATGGAAACTTTAGCAAACAATTGGTACGACTAATAACAGACTTTATAACGAGGACCCTTATAAAATGTGGACCACTAATGAAGGTTAGGAAATAACTTTTAAAAAAAAAATATTTAAAATAAACTGAAATTATTTCAATTTTTAAATAAAAAAATTTTTTTTTTACTTACTCCTTAATTACTTATATATACTACGTAAGGGAAAAGTACACATGAGGACACCATGGGGCTAAATCACATGGTGCCACGCGAAGTGAACAGGCCTGTGGCAGAGTTTGGAAAAATCACCCATAAATAAAACTATTATACTAATGCACCTCTACTTCTCTGGATACTATATCCATACTTAATCTGCCATGTCTATCTCCCATAATAGACATGGCTCCCATTAAAGGGATCTTAAACAATTTTGAAATTTTTGTATTCATAATTCAAATAAATTATTATAGGCTGGCCCAAATTGAGACAGGATCTGTACAACCAAATAAATTCATACAGATTCTGTCTCAAGGCAGACAGACCTAAAAATATAAATATTATTAGATAAATTGAAGCATACTAAAACTTTTAAATAACACACTTCAATTTATACGAAATTCAAAATTAAATTAAATTATAATAAACTAAATAAAGAGACTGTCTCCCATTTAGAGAAGACAAAAAGTAAGACAACTGGTGATACAAATTTGGATGAAATGGCAATCCTTAACACAAATACAAGATATATACCTATATAGCAACAGACAAATAGCACCAACACAAATAGCAAACACAAGGATAATAGGAGACCACTAGCCATGGTAAAAAACAAATAAAAAAGTAGACTACTAGTTGTGGGTATATTAATTCCCACCTAGTAAGGATCTACGGAAAAAACATTAGGGATATTAAAAATACCCCGAATCAAACATACAACCCCGATGGAGAAAAATTAAATGGGGTGTTAAATGGAAAATAAAAAACAACAAACAACATACCTGGGGGAGCACATACATACATAAAACCTTTTATTTTTTTGATTGGGGGGGGGGGCTCTGTCTGGTGCCCCCCCTCCCCAAAAAAATTTTAAAGAAAAGGCTGACTTTGTATTAAAGTGGAGCATTCCAAGTAGTCACCTGCCTTTTTTACAGTAAATCTAAATGCAGTTGGTTTTATAATTTTGCATCATAACCGTTATCAAGTAAAAAGGTGCTTGGAGAGTAGAGAACCATTTTAGTGTGTCTGTCATTACACTCTCCACTTTCTAGCTTACATTTATATAAAATCCTTTTGTTCCTTCTACTCCGTTAAAGGGAAATATTCTGTAAATAACCATTAGGTAGCTGTTCTTGGTGTCTTTTCTCTATATACCCCTACCCCACTACAAAGGTGAAATTTTATCATATACACTCTGTTCTGTGTTTACTTTATTTAGTTCCTCATAAATTGGTTTTACAGTCTGTGGATTCATCTCAGTATTTGAATATGTGTGCATTTCATCATCTGTCTTTCCTTTGCTGAAGAAAGAGAATAATGCAAGCATCAGTAAAATTAGAAATTGGAGATACAAATAATTGTTAATTTCATATTCATATTTTAATTACATTACATTATATTTTGAAATTCCATTTGAAACTATCAAGTGAAAATAAATAGATTATACTAAGTTGAAATGCAAGGTTGCAATTCCCTTGTAATGAAAAATGTCAATTTCTTCCTGAAATAAACAGCAAGTACTGTTACTAATTGACCATGAAACAAATTTTAAACCTTGAACCTTACATAACATACTAGCATCACATAAAATACAACACTGGTATACAATACATCATTTCAAGAATTCCAGAATTACAGACAATGATTCCTATGAAAATAGCTTATGTTGTCAATTAGTTTAACATTGGATATTTAATATTGGATATTTAATAATCTGTTAATTAGTTTAACATCAGATATTTAATACTGTGTCAATTAGTTTAACATTGGAGATTTAATACTTTGTTAGTTTAACATTGGATATTAAATACTGTGTGAGTTAGTTTAAGATTGCATATTTAATACTTTGTTAATTAGTGTAACATTGGATATTTAATACTTTCTCAATTAATTTAACATTGGATATATAATACTTTGTTAATTACTTTAACATTGGATATTCAATACTTTGTTAATTAGTTTACCATCAGATATATATTACTTTGTTAATTAGTTTAACATTGGATATTTAATACTTTCTCAATTAATTTAACATTGGATATATAATACTTTGTTAATTAGTTTAACATTGGATATTCAATACCTTGTTAATTAGTTTACCATCAGATATATAATACTTTGTTAATTAGTTTAACATTGGATATTTAATACTTTGTCAATTAATTTAACATTGGATATATAATACTTTGTTAATTAGTTTAACATTGGATATTTAATACTTTGTCAATTAGTTTACCATCATATATATAATACTTTGTTAATTAGTTTAACATCGGATATTTAAAACTGGGTTAATTAGCTTAACCTTGGATATTTAATACTTTGTCAGTTTAACATTGGATATTTAATACTGTGTTGATTACATTTTAATATTGAATATGTAATACTGTGTCAATTTGACATTGGCCAGAGGTAACAGGACTTCAATTCTATCACAGTATACTGTCCCTGGTAATCATGTCAACTTTGAAAAATAACAGTAATTCAGCAGAAGCAATTTTACAGTTTCAAGCTGATAATGAGAAAACAAAATTTGACATTACCCAAATATATCGATCTTGCTACTTTTACGTGGACATAGATTTCTAGCTAATTAACTAATTAACTCATGTTATCTACTCACCTCCTGAAGCAAGAGTTTTGAGGTCCTGAAAATGAAAAATAGTTACGTGAGTGAACCAATCACCATAATATATATATAGTGTGTAGTAGTAATAGTATAAGTAATAAACATATAAATTGATATATAGATATAGTGTGTGTAGTAGTAATAGAACCAGTAGTAGATATATACATTGATATATATATATATCTATATAGTGTGTAGTAGTAATAATATAAGTAGTAGACATATAAATTGATATATATATATATATAGTGTGTAGTAATAATAGTATAAGTAGTAGATATATACATTGATCATTATATTGGACACAACTATGAGCAAGCACTTTTGGTACAAAAATGTTAGAGAACTTAAACTTAATTCATGCTCAAATGTAAAACAAAATTATTTTTCTTAAATTTGCTTGATTTGAGATTAAAATAAATTGTAAAAAAAAGGTATCTTTTTTTCCTTTTTATATTCTGACATGAACATTTTCAATGATGATTAGTCATTTTGAGTTAGAGTTTATGTGCCATCTTTAATTTGTCCCATCATTTATTAGAAATGGAGGATATAATTATTAGGAGGAAAACAGATTCTTAGCTTATTGGCATTTCACTTGTCAAGATGCCACTTTATTTCTAGTAGGTGTTCTGATATTCTTAGAAAAATACTTCTTATAAAAATTTGCCTCTTCCACAATGAAATAAATACATGTAACATGATGTCAATACAGTCCTTAGATCATTCACTTGTCAGATGTTTGCATTAAAGTAAAGCTTAATAGCTAATGACAAGGAAATAAAAAAGCAAGACCTTGATATCAGAATGAACCTAATAAAATAGTTTATTAAAACTCATCATTTTTAAAAAATAATTTTGAAATGGTTTTCATTTGGATTTCTTTTAAGAGGATGGCAGTGATGTATGTCTGCAAATTGGCAATATTTATTTAAAAACGAGAGATGTCTCGATCAAACGCCAAACAATACATACTGATCATGTGCTTTTGGAAGATTAGAATAAATATTTATCTCATTTGTCGCAACTATGGTCATATAAATCAGGAGACAAATGCCTATTCTATAAAATGGAAAGGTTTTGATAAATGTGAAATTTAAGGCCAAAATCAAGTTTTAATTGATAGACTCTTTAAAAAAGAAGCTGTTTAAAATATCTGTTAGCTTTAGGCAAAAAAATTTGGCTACCAATTGATCATTAGAAAATATTTAAAACAAGCATGTCCAGCTTTCTTGAGTTCATGAACCAAATAAATGATTTTTAAGCCACACCTTATGATGTCATATGTAAATATTAAGTATATAAAACCAGATAAATGATTTTTAAAGCCACACCTTATGAGGTCAGATGTAAATATTAAGTGAATAAAACCAGATAATTGATTTTTAAAGTCACACCTTATGATGTCAGATGCAAATATTAAGTGTATAAAACCAGATAAATGATTTTTAAAGCCACACCTTATGATGTCAGATGTAAATATTAAGTGAATAAAACCAGATAATTGATTTTTAAAGCCACACCTTATGATTTCAGGTGTAAATATTAAGTGTATAAAACCAGATAATTGATTTTTAAAGCCACACCTTATGATGTCAGATGTAAATATTAAGTGAATAAAACCAGATAATTGATTTTTAAAGCCACACCTTATGATTTCAGGTGTAAATATTAAGTGTATAAAACCAGATAAATGATTTTTAAAGCCACACCTTATGATGTCAGGTGTAAATATTAAGTATATAAAATCAGATAAATGATTTTTAAAGCCACACCTTATGATGTCAGATGTAAATATTAAGTGTATAAAACCAGATAATTGATTTTTAAAGTCACACCTTATGATGTCAGATGTAAATATTAAGTGTATAAAACCAGATAATTGATTTTTAAAGTCACACCTTATGATGTCAGATGTAAATATTAAGTGAATAAAACCAGATAATTGATTTTTAAAGTCACACCTTATGATGTCAGATGTAAATATTAAGTGTATAAAACCAGATAAATGATTTTTAAAGCCACACCTTATGATTTCAGGTGTAAATATTAAGTGTATAAAACAAGATAAATGATTTTTAAAGCCACACCTTATGATTTCAGGTGTAAATATTAAGTGTATAAAACCAGATAAATGATTTTTAAAGCCACACCTTATGATGTCAGGTGTAAATATTAAGTATATAAAACCAGATAAATGATTTTTAAAGCCACACCTTATGATGTCAGATGTAAATATTAAGTGTATAAAACCAGATAATTGATTTTTAAAGCCACACCTTATGATGTCAGATGTAAATATTAAGTGAATAAAACCAGATAATTGATTTTTAAAGCCACACCTTATGATTTCAGGTGTAAATATTAAGTGTATAAAACCAGATAAATGATTTTTAAAGCCACACATTATGATGTCAGGTGTAAATATTAAGTATATAAAACCAGATAAATGATTTTTAAAGCCACACCTTATGATGTCAGATGTAAATATTAAGTGTATAAAACCAGATAAATGATTTTTAAAGCCACACCTTATGATGTCAGGTGTAAATATTCAGTGTATAAAACCAGATAATTGATTTTTAAAGTCACACCTTATGATGTCAGATGTAAATATTAAGTGTATAAAATCAGATAAATGATTTTTAAAGCCACACCTTATTATTTCAGGTGTAAATATTAAGTCAATAAAACCAGATAAATAATTTTTAAAGCCACACCTTATGATGTCAGATGTAAATATTAAGTGTATAAAACCAGATAAATGATTTTTAAAGCCACACCTTATGATGTCAGATGTAAATATTAAGTATATAAAACCAGAGAGATGATTTTTAAAGCCACACCTTATGATGTCAGATGTAAATATTAAGTGTATAAAACCAGATAAATAATTTTTAAAGCCACACCTTATGATGTCAGATGTAAATATTAAGTATATAAAACCAGATAAATGATTTTTAAAGCCACACCTTATGATGTCAGATGTAAATATTAAGTGAATAAAACCAGATAAATGATTTTTAAGCCACACCTTATGATGTCATATGTAAATATTAAGTATATAAAACCAGATAAATGATTTTTAAAGCCACACCTTATGATGTCAGATAAATATTAAGTGAATAAAACCAGATAATTGATTTTTAAAGCCACACCTTATGATTTAACGTGTAAATATTAAGTGTATAAAACCAGATAAATGATTTTTAAAGCCACACCTTATGATGTCAGGTGTAAATATTAAGTATATAAAACCAGATAAATGATTTTTAAAGCCACACCTTATGATGTCAGATGTAAATATTGAGTGTATAAAACCAGATAAATGATTTTTAAAGCCACACCTTATGATGTCAGATGTAAATATTAAGTGTATAAAACCAGATAAATGATTTTTAAAGCCACACCTTATGATGTCAGATGTAAATATTAAGTGTATAAAACCAGATAAATGATTTTTAAAGTCACACCTTATGATGTCAGATGTAAATATTAAGTGTATAAAATCAGATAAATGATTTTTAAAGCCACACCTTATTATTTCAGGTGTAAATATTAAGTCAATAAAACCAGATAAATAATTTTTAAAGCCACACCTTATGATGTCAGATGTAAATATTAAGTGTATAAAACCAGATAAATGATTTTTAAGCCACACCTTATGATGTCAGATGTAAATATTAAGTATATAAAACCAGATAAATGATTTTTAAGCCACACCTTATGATGTCAGATGTAAATATTAAGTGTATAAAACCAGATAAATGATTTTTTAAGCCACATTTTATGATGTCAGGTGTAAATATTAAGTATATAAAACCAGATAAATGATTTTTAAGCCACACCTTATGATGTCAGATGTAAATATTAAGTGTATAAAACCAGATAATTGATTTTTAAAGCCACACCTTATGATGTCAGATGTAAATATTAAGTATATAAAACCAGATAAATGATTTTTAAAGCCACACCTTATGATGTCAGATGTAAATATTAAGTGTATAAAACCAGATAAATGATTTTTAAGCCACACCTTATGATGTCAGATGTAAATATTAAGTGAATAAAACCAGATAATTGATTTTTAAAGCCACACCTTTATGATTTCAGGTGTAAATATTAAGTGTAATAAAACCAGATAAATGATTTTTAAAGCCACACCTTATGATGTCAGATGTAAATTATTAAGTGTATAAAACCAGATAAATGATTTTTAAAGCCACACCTTATGATGTCAGATGTAAATATTAAGTGTATAAAACCAGATAATTGATTTTTAAAGCCACACCTTATGATTTCAGGTGTAAATATTAAGTGTATAAAACCAGATAATTGATTTTTAAAGCCACACCTTATGATGTCAGATGTAAATATTAAGTGTATAAAACCAGATAAAAGATTTTTAAAGCCACACCTTATGATTGTCAGATTTAAATATTAAGTGTAAAAAACCAGATAATTGATTTTTAAAGCCACACCTTATGATGTCAGATGTAAATATTAAGTGTATAAAACCAGATTATTGATTTTTAAAGCCACACCTTATTATTTCAGGTGTAAATATTAAGTGTATAAAACCAGATAAATGATTTTTAAAGCCACACCTTATGATTTCAGGTGTAAATATTAAGTGTATAAAACCAGATAAATGATTTTTAAAGCCACACCTTATGATGTTAGATGTAAATATTAAGTGTATAAAATCAGATAAATGATTTTTAAAGCCACACCTTATTATTTCAGGTGTAAATATTAAGTCAATAAAACCAGATAAATAATTTTAAAGCCACACCTTATGATGTCAGATGTAAATATTAAGTGTATAAAACCAGATAAATGAGTTTTAAAGCCACACCTTATGATGTCAGATGTAAATATTAAGTGTATAAAACCAGATAAATGATTTTTAAAGCCACACCTTATGATGTCAGATGTAAATATTAAGTGAATAAAACCAGATAATTGATTTTTAAAGCCACTCCTTATGATTTCAGGTGTAAATATTAAGTGTATAAAACCAGAAAAATGATTTTTAAAGCCACACCTTATGATGTCAGATGTAAATTATTAAGTGTATAAAACCAGATAAATGATTTTTAAAGCCACACCTTATGATGTCAGATGTAAATATTAAGTGTATAAAACCAGATAAATGATTTATAAGGCCACACCTTATGATTTCAGGTGTAAATATTAAGTGTATAAAATCAGATAATTGATTTTTAAAGCCACACCTTATGATGTCAGATGTAAATTATTAAGTGTATAAAACCAGATAAATGATTTTTAAAGCCACACCTTATGATGTCAGATGTACATATTAAGTGTATAAAACTAGATAAATGATTTTTAAAGCCACACCTTATGATGTCAGGTGTAAATATTAAGTGTATAAAACCAGATAATTGATTTTTAAAGCCACACCTTATGATTTCAGGTGTAAATATTAAGTGTATAAAACCAGATAAATGATTTTTAAAGCCACACCTTATGATGTCAGGTGTTAATATTAAGTGTATAAAACCAGATAATTGATTTTTAAAGCCACACCTTATGATTTCAGGTGTAAATATTAAGTGTATAAAACCAGATAATTGATTTTTAAAGCCACACCTTATGATGTCAGATGTAAATATTAAGTGTATAAAACCAGATAATTGATTTTTAAAGCCACACCTTATGATTTCAGGTGTAAATATTAAGTGTATAAAACCAGATAATTGATTTTTAGAGCCTTACCTTATGATGTCAGATGTAAATTATTAAGTGTATAAAACCAGAAAAATGATTTTTAAAGCCACACCTTATGATGTCAGATGTAAATATTAAGTGTATAAAACTAGATAAATGATTTTTAAAGCCACACCTTATGATGTCAGGTGTAAATATTAAGTGTATAAAACCAGATAAATGATTTTTAAAGCCACACCTTATGATGTCAGGTGTAAATATTAAGTGTATAAAACCAGAAAAATGATTTTTAAAGCACACCTTATTATTTCAGGTGTAAATATTAAGTGTATAAAACCAGATAATTGATTTTTAAAGCCACACCTTATGATGTCAGATGTAAATTATTAAGTGTATAAAACCAGATAAATGATTTTTAAAGCCACACCTTATGATGTCAGAGGTAAATATTAAGTGTATAAAACCAGATAATTGATTTTTAAAGCCACACCTTATGATTTCAGGTGTAGATATTAAGTGTATAAAACCAGATAAATGATTTTTAAAGCCACACCTTATGATTTCAGATGTAAATATTAAGTGTATAAAACAAGATAAATGATTTTTAAAGCCACACCTTATGATGTCAGGTGTAAATATTAAGTGTATAAAACCAGATAATTGATTTTTAAAGCCACACCTTATGATTTCAGGTGTAAATATTAAGTGTATAAAACCAGATAATTGATTTTTAAAGCCACACCTTATGATGTCAGATGTAAATATTAAGTGTATAAAACAAGATAAATGATTTTTAAAGCCACACCTTATGATGTCAGATGTAAATATTAAGTGTATAAAACCAGATAATTGATTTTTAAAGCCACACCTTATGATTTCAGGTGTAAATATTAAGTGTATAAAACCAGATAAATGATTTTTAAAGCCACACCTTATGATGTCAGGTGTAAATATTAAGTGTATAAAACCAGATAAATGATTTTTAAAGCCACACCTTATTATTTCAGGTGTAAATATTAAGTGTATAAAACCAGATAAATGATTTTTAAAGCCACACCTTATGATGTCAGGTTTAAATATTAAGTGTATAAAACCAGATAAATGATTTTTAAAGCCACACCTTATGATGTCAGGTGTAAATATTAAGTGTATAAAACCAGATAATTGATTTTTAAAGCCACACCTTATGATGTCAGATGTAAATATTAAGTGTATAAAACCAGATAAATGATTTTTAAAGCCACACATTATGATGTCAGAGGTAAATATTAAGTGTATAAAACCAGATAATTGATTTTTAAAGCCACACCTTATGATTTCAGTTGTAGATATTAAGTGTATAAAACCAGATAAATGATTTTTAAAGCCACACCTTATGATTTCAGATGTAAATATTAAGTGTATAAAACCAGATAAATGATTTTTAAAGCCACACCTTATGATGTCAGGTGTAAATATTAAGTGTATAAAACCAGATAAATGATTTTTAAAGCCACACCTTATGATTTCAGGTGTAAATATTAAGTGTATAAAACCAGATAATTGATTTTTAAAGCCACACCTTATGATGTCAGATGTAAATATTAAGTGTATAAAACCAGATAAATGATTTTTAAAGCCACACCTTATGATGTCAGATGTAAATATTAAGTGTATAAAACCAGATAATTGATTTTTAAAGCCACACCTTATGATTTCAGGTGTAAATATTAAGTGTATAAAACCAGATAAATGATTTTTTAAGCCACATTTTATGATGTCAGGTGTAAATATTAAGTATATAAAACCAGATAAATGATTTTTAAAGCCACACCTTATGATGTCAGATGTAAATATTAAGTGTATAAAACCAGATAATTGATTTTTAAAGCCACACCTTATGATGTCAGATGTAAATATTAAGTATATAAAACCAGATAAATGATTTTTAAAGCCACACCTTATGATGTCAGATGTAAATATTAAGTGTATAAAACCAGATAAATGATTTTTAAAGCCACACCTTATGATGTCAGATGTAAATATTAAGTGAATAAAACCAGATAATTGATTTTTAAAGCCACACCTTATGATTTCAGGTGTAAATATTAAGTGTATAAAACCAGATAAATGATTTTTAAAGCCACACCTTATGATGACAGATGTAAATTATTAAGTGTATAAAACTAGATAAATGATTTTTAAAGCCACACCTTATGATGTCAGATGTAAATATTAAGTGTATAAAACCAGATAATTGATTTTTAAAGCCACACCTTATGATTTCAGGTGTAAATATTAAGTGTATAAAACCAGATAATTGATTTTTAAAGCCACACCTTATGATGTCAGATGTAAATATTAAGTGTATAAAACCAGATAAAAGATTTTTAAAGCCACACCTTATGATGTCAGATTTAAATATTAAGTGTAAAAAACCAGATAATTGATTTTTAAAGCCACACCTTATGATGTCAGATGTAAATATTAAGTGTATAAAACCAGATTATTGATTTTTTAAGCCACACCTTATTATTTCAGGTGTAAATATTAAGTGTATAAAACCAGATAAATGATTTTTAAAGCCACACCTTATGATTTCAGGTGTAAATATTAAGTGTATAAAACAAGATAAATGATTTTTAAAGCCACACCTTATGATGTCAGATGTAAATATTAAGTGTATAAAATCAGATAAATGATTTTTAAAGCCACACCTTATTATTTCAGGTGTAAATATTAAGTCAATAAAACCAGATAAATAATTTTTAAAGCCACACCTTATGATGTCAGATGTAAATATTAAGTGTATAAAACCAGATAAATGAGTTTTAAAGCCACACCTTATGATGTCAGATGTAAATATTAAGTGTATAAAACCAGATAAATGATTTTTAAAGCCACACCTTATGATGTCAGATGTAAATATTAAGTGAATAAAACCAGATAATTGATTTTTAAAGCCACTCCTTATGATTTCAGGTGTAAATATTAAGTGTATAAAACCAGATAAATGATTTTTAAAGCCACACCTTATGATGTCAGATGTAAATTATTAAGTGTATAAAACCAGATAAATGATTTTTAAAGCCACACCTTATGATGTCAGATGTAAATATTAAGTGTATAAAACCAGATAAATGATTTTTAAAGCCACACCTTATGATTTCAGGTGTAAATATTAAGTGTATAAAATCAGATAATTGATTTTTAAAGCCACACCTTATGATGTCAGATGTAAATTATTAAGTGTATAAAACCAGATAAATGATTTTTAAAGCCACACCTTATGATGTCAGATGTAAATATTAAGTGTATAAAACTAGATAAATGATTTTTAAAGCCACACCTTATGATGTCAGGTGTAAATATTAAGTGTATAAAACCAGATAATTGATTTTTAAAGCAACACCTTATGATTTCAGGTGTAAATATTAAGTGTATAAAACCAGATAAATGATTTTTAAAGCCACACCTTATGATGTCAGGTGTAAATATTAAGTGTATAAAACCAGATAATTGATTTTTAAAGCCACACCTTATGATTTCAGGTGTAAATATTAAGTGTATAAAACCAGATAATTGATTTTTAAAGCCACACCTTATGATGTCAGATGTAAATATTAAGTGTATAAAACCAGATAATTGATTTTTAACGCCACACCTTATGATTTCAGGTGTAAATATTAAGTGTATAAAACCAGATAATTGATTTTTAAAGCCACACCTTATGATGTCAGATGTAAATTATTAAGTGTATAAAACCAGATAAATGATTTTTAAAGCCACACCTTATGATGTCAGATGTAAATATTAAGTGTATAAAACTAGATAAATGATTTTTAAAGCCACACCTTATGATGTCAGGTGTAAATATTAAGTGTATAAAACCAGATAAATGATTTTTAAAGCCACACCTTATGATGTCAGGTGTAAATATTAAGTGTATAAAACCAGATAAATGATTTTTAAAGCACACCTTATTATTTCAGGTGTAAATATTAAGTGTATAAAACCAGATAATTGATTTTTAAAGCCACACCTTATGATGTCAGATGTAAATTATTAAGTGTATAAAACCAGATAAATGATTTTTAAAGCCACACCTTATGATGTCAGAGGTAAATATTAAGTGTATAAAACCAGAGAATTGATTTTTAAAGCCACACCTTATGATTTCAGGTGTAGATATTAAGTGTATAAAACCAGATAAATGATTTTTAAAGCCACACCTTATGATTTCAGATGTAAATATTAAGTGTATAAAACAAGATAAATGATTTTTAAAGCCACACCTTATGATGTCAGGTGTAAATATTAAGTGTATAAAACCAGATAATTGATTTTTAAAGCCACACCTTATGATTTCAGGTGTAAATATTAAGTGTATAAAACCAGATAATTGATTTTTAAAGCCACACCTTATGATGTCAGATGTAAATTATTAAGTGTATAAAACAAGATAAATGATTTTTAAAGCCACACCTTATGATGTCAGATGTAAATATTAAGTGTATAAAACCAGATAATTGATTTTTAAAGCCACACCTTATGATTTCAGGTGTAAATATTAAGTGTATAAAACCAGATAAATGATTTTTAAAGCCACACCTTATGATGTCAGGTGTAAATATTAAGTGTATAAAACCAGATAAATGATTTTTAAAGCCACACCTTATTATTTCAGGTGTAAATATTAAGTGTATAAAACCAGATAAATGATTTTTAAAGCCACACCTTATGATGTCAGGTGTAAATATTAAGTGTATAAAACCAGATAAATGATTTTTAAAGCCACACCTTATGATGTCAGGTGTAAATATTAAGTGTATAAAACCAGATAATTGATTTTTAAAGCCACACCTTATGATGTCAGATGTAAATATTAAGTGTATAAAACCAGATAAATGATTTTTAAAGCCACACATTATGATGTCAGAGGTAAATATTAAGTGTATAAAACCAGATAATTGATTTTTAAAGCCACACCTTATGATTTCAGTTGTAGATATTAAGTGTATAAAACCAGATAAATGATTTTTAAAGCCACACCTTATGATTTCAGATGTAAATATTAAGTGTATAAAACCAGATAAATGATTTTTAAAGCCACACCTTATGATGTCAGGTGTAAATATTAGGTGTATAAAACCAGATAAATGATTTTTAAAGCCACACCTTATGATTTCAGGTGTAAATATTAAGTGTATAAAACCAGATAATTGATTTTTAAAGCCACACCTTATGATGTCAGATGTAAATATTAAGTGTATAAAACCAGATAAATGATTTTTAAAGCCACACCTTATGATGTCAGATGTAAATATTAAGTGTATAAAACCAGATAATTGATTTTTAAAGCCACACCTTATGATTTCAGGTGTAAATATTAAGTGTATAAAACCATATAAATGATTTTTAAAGCCACGTCTTATGATGTCAGATGTAAATATTAAGTGTATAAAACCAGATAAATGATTTTTAAAGCCACACCTTATGATGTCAGGTGTAAATATTAAGTGTATAAAACCAGATAAATGATTTTTAAAGCCACGTCTTATGATGTCAGATGTAAATATTAAGTGTATAAAACCAGATAAATGATTTTTAAAGCCACACCTTATGATGTCAGGTGTAAATATTAAGTGTATAAAACCAGATAAATGATTTTTAAAGCCACGTCTTATGATGTCAGATGTAAATATTAAGTGTATAAAACCAGATAAATGATTTTTAAAGCCACACCTTATGATGTCAGATGTAAATATTTAGTGTATAAAACCAGATAAATGATTTTTAAAGCCACACCTTATGATTTCAGGTGTAAATATTAAGTGTATAAAACCAGATAATTGATTTTTAAAGCCACACCTTATGATGTCAGATGTAAATATTAAGTGTATAAAACCAGATAAATGATTTTTAAAGCCACACCTTATGATGTCAGATGTAAATATTAAGTGAATAAAACCAGATAAATGATTTTTAAAGCCACACCTTATGATTTCAGGTGTAAATATTAAGTGTATAAAACCAGATAAATGATTTTTAAAGCCACACCTTATGATTTCAGGTGTAAATATTAAGTGTATAAAACCAGATAATTGATTTTTAAAGCCACACCTTATGATGTCAGATGTAAATATTAAGTATATAAAACCAGATAAATGATTTTTAAAGCCACACCTTATGATGTCAGATGTAAATATTAAGTGTATAAAACCAGATAATTGATTTTTAAAGCCACACCTTATGATTTCAGGTGTAAATATTAAGTGTATAAAACCAGATAAATGATTTTTAAAGCCTCGTCTTATGATGTCAGATGTAAATATTAAGTATATAAAACCAGATAATTGATTTTTAAAGCCACACCTTATGATGTCAGATGTAAATATTAAGTGTATAAAACCAGATAATTGATTTTTAAAGCCACACCTTATGATTTCAGGTGTAAATATTAAGTGTATAAAACCAGATAATTGATTTTTAAGCCACACCTTATGATGTCAGATGTAAATATTAAGTATATAAAACCATATAAATGATTTTTAAAGCCACGTCTTATGATGTCAGATGTAAATATTAAGTGTATAAAACCAGATAATTGATTTTTAAAGCCACACCTTATGATTTCAGATGTAAATATTACGTGCATAAAACCAGATAATTGATTTTTAAAGCCACACCTTATGATGTCAGATGTAAATATTACGTGCATAAAACCAGATAAATGATTTTTAAAGCCAGACCTTATGATGTCAGATGTAAATATTAAGTGTATAAAACCAGATAAATGATTTTTAAAGCCACACCTTATGATGTCAGATGTAAATATTAAGTGTAAAAAACCAGATAAATGATTTTTAAAGCCACACCTTATGATGTCAGTTGTACATATTAAGTGTATAAAACCAGGCTGGTCATAGGTTGCATATGCTAGATTTAAAAGGTGGTTAATTATATAAGGAGGTTTTCTTTCAAATATCATTAAATTCTGTGTAATGAATTTTGACAATGTTATCGTTTTTGGGATTCCCCTATTTTATCTTATTTGATATTAGATCTTATTATTTGATCTTAAACTCCCAAAGAATCATTATGGCAGGATGCTCTTTTTCCTAATGATCTAATTATGTTGATAACTTTCAAAAAATATTTTTAAAAAAAATAATGACAACCACAATTGATAGCGGTACAACCTTTCTCTATGCCATCATCAAATGATTCTACGCAATTTCAGTTGTGTACCATCTCAGAAGGAGAAAGCGGCAATATTATTAAATGAAAAGTTGAAAGGTACCAATAGATTGGAATAAATGATTTTTAAAATTAAAATACTTACCGATCCTGTTTGAATGTGTTTAGCTGTTTAAATTGTATTTCAGCTTTTATTTAAAGCCTTTTGGCATTGCTACAACATCTGAATTCTATTAAATCACTTGACACAAGTTTATGTGGCATGATATTTTCAAACAAATTACAATAAATAAAATAGAAGCCTTTACATTTAAGCTAAAAGTTGTTTGTGTTCTGATACTTTTGTCTCAGCTACAAGGAAATAAAATCAGCCTATTCTACACATATATTGCTGCCTGTCAAGTTGATGAATTTCAAATGCCACCAGTTTTTAAGAGAAAAATAAAATAAAATTTTTAATCAGAGAAAATAAGCTGATACCACATATTGCTAAGCGTAGTTGGACAGACTAATGAGCTTTATAGTATATGCAATATTTTTGGTGTATAAGACCTTGTTCTGTTTTCTAGGTATCGGTGTTTGACTGTGTTAGTGCTACTGGACTACTGTGTGATGAGGAAGGCATTGTTTAGATAAAAAAAAAATAGGATAAAATGACATTTGCTATCTTGGTTGTCCTTACCATATTCTTGTCATAATCTACTATATTTTTTATGAGGGAATTCCAATATCCTAGACAAAGACCCAATAAACATGTTTATTTCTATTGATAATGATCCTAATAATTAATCCACACTCATTTTGATATATTAACTGTATACAAAACTAACAAGTACTGGTCAGGTACAAAATGAACTTAATTTTGGACATGGGCAGGTCCAAAGTATGATCAGACATACCATATAATCATGGAGAAAAAAAAACTAACAAAAATACAAATTAAATATACAGAACACTAAAAAGTAGGTCAAATTACAAAATTGACACAGTTTTTATTATTAGAGACATTTTGTTATTATTAGAATGAGACTTACATAGACCCTAATGTAGGGAAATCTTTAGAGAAATCTTCTTTGTTAGCTTGTGTAGTGTATAGATAGACTGTTCGGTTGACTAGTCTTTCAACTGAGTGTAGTTTACTTTTATTCTGTTTAGTTTTATCCTGCATTATTAATAAATATTTATATAAGCAACTTGAATTTCAGGATCATAGTAAAACTGTTATGATACAACGTTGTTTGTCTAACTCTGCCATTTAAATGGAATAAAAACATCCATAGAATAAAACTGTGTTATGATACACTGTTGTTTGTCTAACTCTGCCATTTAAATGGAATAAAATCATCCATAGAATAAAACTGTGTTATGATACACTGTTGTTTGTCTAACTATTCCATTTAAATGGAATAAAATCATCCATAGAATAAAACTGTGTTATTATACAATGTTGTTTGTCTAACTCTGCCATTTAAATGGAATAAAATCATCCATAGAATAAAACTGTGTTATGATACACTGTTGATTGTTTAACTATTTCATTTAAATGGAATAAAATCATCCATAGAATACTTTGTCATGATAAGTTTCTATAGGTGTTAACAAGGCACTGGATATCCCACTCAAACATGAACTTCTATTGTAATAATTTAATCATTTGAAATTGTGAATGATACGATATTAATGTCAAATTATGGCATATATACTTTAGCTATGGTGTCATTATGTGCTGGTTTAAACCTTGTGTCCTTTACCATAAATTCAGCATCTTTATCAATTGAATTATTGTAAAATATATAATTCAATCCTTCTTCTTCTAATAATAATAATTTTAGTAATGAATTTATTAAAAGAGGGTAACACAATAAGCAAAGACCTAATCTACCTTGAGGCCCTCGTACAAAGCAATTTATTTACTTTAGCTTATCTCTAAAGCCACTGGATATATTGAGTTTGGAAGAAGGAAATAGAGTGGGCATTCTAATCTCAACTGGAATACTATCTTACTGTATAGATCATCATGCTTACTGTACTGTATAGATCATCATGCTTACTGTACTGTGCATCATGCTTAATGTACTGTATAAATCATCATGCTTACTGTAATGTATAGATCATCAAGCTAAAAAACTATGCTGATTTTCTTAATCTTATTATCACTCAAAGTAATTCATAAATCTGTCTTTTGTTGAACTTTGCAGGATATCCTTTTGATGTTTCAAGTCAACCATTTTTTACTATTGAAAGTTATATGTGCTCTATAAATCTATCTAGCATCATCATACAAGATTGTTCAAAATTGCAAAATATGTGAGCGGATGAGCGGTCCAGCTAATTAAAGTTTCCGACATTACTATGGCTTAAACTCAATTAAGACTAATTAAAATGGCTGACTGATCCTCATTGTTTTTTTTTTAAAATTAATTTTAAATACCATCTGAAATCTGTTCTAGGCTGCACCTCAAGGACAATGAATCACAATGAAACAATTTTAAGGCAATCTAGATTTAAAAGTGTAAAATACTAAACTTTGAAAATGGGAAAAATGTACGAGTTCTTTGATTTTATTTATCTATGCAATGAATGGCTTGAATCTTTCCATTCACTGAATTTAAAATCTTATCAAAATTAGCAGCTTTGATGTAATTAAAACCTTGGAGTTGTATAAACATTATAAAAGTTAATTCATAATATTATTTTCTTTTGAAAAAGCCTTGTCATCTTATTCCACACAGTAACATTCATTAGCATTCCATATCTTATTCTACATGGTAACATTCATCAGCATTCCATATCTTATTCTACATGGTAACATTCATTAGCATTCCATATCTTATTCTACATGGTAACATTCATTAGCATTCCATATCTTATTCTACATGGTAAAATTCATTAGCATTCCACATCTTATTCTACATGGTAACCTTCATCAGCATTCCATATTTTATTCTACATGGTAACATTCATCAGCGTTCCATATCTTATTCTACTTGGTAACATTCATCATTGTTCCATATCTTGTTCTACATGGTAATATTCATTAACATTCCATATCTTATTCCACACAGTAACATTCATCAGCATCCCATATCTTATTCTACATGGTAACATTCATCAGCATTCCATATCTTATTCTACATGGTAACATTCATCAGCATCCCATATCTTATTCTACATGGTAACATTCATCAGCATCCCATATCTTATTCTACATGGTAATATTCATTAACATTCCATATCTTATTCTACATGGTAACATTCATCAGCATTCCATATCTTATTCTACATGGTAACATTCATCAGCATTCCATATCTTATTCTACTTGGTAACATTCATCATTGTTCCATATCTTGTTCTACATGGTAATATTCATTAACATTCCATATCTTGTTCTACATGGTAACATTCATTACATTCCATATCTTGTTCTACATGGTAATAGTCATCAGCATTCCATATCTTATTCTACATGGTAACATTCATTAACATTCCATATCTTATTCTACATGGTAACATTCATTAACATTCCATATCTTATTCTACATGGTAATATTCATTAACATTCCATATTTTATTCTGCATGGTAACATTCATTAACATTCCATATCTTATTCTACATGGTAACATCCATTAACATTCCATATCTTATTCTACATGGTAATATTCATTAACATTCCATATCTTATTCTACATGGTAATATTCATTAACATTCCATATCTTATTCTACATGGTAATATTCATTAACATTCCATATCTTATTCTACATGGTAATATTCATTAACATTCCATATCTTATTCTACATGGTAATATTCAGTAACATTCCATATTCTTATCCTACATGGTAATATTCATTAACATTCCATATCTTATTCTACATGGTAACATTCATCAGCATTCAATACTGACATTTCATGTTGAGGTAATGCTTTGGAATATTGTCTTAAATATACTCCTTATACTTACCATTTAATTGTCTTCTAATTGTAAAGGCAATGATAGCTGCAATGAATCCAAGAACAACTCCACCGACACCGATTCCAACAGCTCCACCAACACCTATTCCATTTGATGCTCCGACCTCTAATGAAGATGGGCATGCAGATTCTATTGAATAGATTTTTTTATCTATGTATTAACATATGCCTCATTCCATATTACTGCTGATGCAACAAATTTCAAGTCTAATTTGTTTACTAATTTGTTTGCTATTGACCAATGTAAGATTAAAATTGTTTTCTTTTCCAATAGATAATTGTTTATAAATATGCCAAAAATCTGTGAATAATACTAAGGAAAGTTAGTATATAGGAAATCAACTACTGAATATTTAGAAGATAGTATAGTATTCAGAGTACAGCCAAAAATAATTTCCTATGGAAGAGATTATGACCCAAACTCTTCTCTTATCTGATATATCTAGGCTGCTACATTTTAGTTGTCCATTAAATTCTGACCAGAATTCAACTTCTGAATAAAGGACACCACTGTAACTTTCTACCTGCAGAAAATTTAAGGCTGCAATGATGATCCATTCCTTATATGGACAATACTGAAATCAGACTTCATTAGTCAAGAAGGATCGACAGATTGACAGCTTGTCTGGTTCAAGAATCATGACAGCCAGATCCCAAGGTGCATTGTCAAGAAGGATGACCAGCAAATGCAGTTACTAAACTGGCCAGAAAAGCCCTTCACAAAGGAGGCAAGGACCAGACCATGATATTCTTACCATGCATTCATTATCTGTATTGTCTTTGTGGTATAATTATATTTACATATCAAATATATTCAACTGAGAACTAAAAAGTGACAGAATGAGTAAGAGTGTGGTTTATAAATAATTTAACATATACATTAAAATTGCAATCATCTAACTTTGATGAAGAATAATGAACATACAAGTATTTCAGTCATTCAAAACATTACCTTCCAGAGTGATAACAAAGATGGCCTCTGTCATGTTGCTTGTGCCAACTGAATTACTAGCTGACATGGAAATACTATAATTTGTACTGGCTGCTAGATCCTTAATGACAACTTTCCCCTTGTTTCTGTATCCAGGATCAGATGCAGTGACATTCCTTGTGAGGCCACCCGCTGATGCCAAAATATGAAATGTCTGCTAGATCTAGGTGTACAAGACAAAATTAAAGTGTGGTGTATCAATATTTCCATGTGTATAAAATTGCAACCATCTAACTTTATGAAGACCATTAAACATTCTGTCTTTCACAAATTACAAACATTACCTTCCAGAGCGAAAACAAAGATGGCCTCTGTCACACTGCTTGAGCCAATTGAGTTGCTGGCTGACATGTAAATACTGTATTTTGTTCTGGCTGCTAGACCCTTGATCACAACTGTCCCAATGTTTCCATATCCAGGATCTGATGCAGTGAAATTCCTTGTGAAGTCACTCGTTGATGCAAAAACATAAAATGTCTGCTTGGTACCACCATTATACCCTGCCACCCACTGCACTATCACACTGTTTATGGTAACTTCCATAATGGTAATGTTTGATGGAACCTCAGGAACATCTGTCAAAAACAATTTCTAACATGCATACTTATTCATACAAAGCACCACCATTTAAAGTGTTACATATATTGTCGTTTTGTTCAAACATATTTTACTGCCAGTAATGTTGATAAATGGGTTTAATTTATATAAGGAAGTAATGAAGCATTACTCCAAGCACTGGCCAAAGGGGAATTACTCTAAGACTATATACTGATATATATATATATATATATATATATATATATATATATATATATATATATATATATATATATATATATATATATATATATATATATATATATGAGGATGTATATTAAAATCCCTATGGATGACAAATCTAGGGAGTCCCCGACATTTATTACTACAAATATTATTACAAATATTTCCACCCTAGCGCTAAACAAATAATTTCAATAATTCGCTCCATAGAGAGTTTCTGCTTGGTATCGAACCTAGGACCTCCGAATGCGAGATAAGACAACTATCGCCTGCCTTCACGTTCCAGTGCCCATGCTACCACGGCCACCGTCACATCACCAAAAAATAATGTTTTGGTATCCATTCATATATGGTACTAGAACATGCAGACACTCTTGAAACTTAGATATATACATTATTTGTTCCAAAAAACCTTGGCACTGGCTAGGTTAGATTTTATGTATATAAGGGAGTAATGAAGCATTACTCCATGTACTGGCCTATGGAGACTTACTCTTAAGACTATATATATATATAATATGAGGATTTATATTAAAATCCCTATGGTTGACGAATTTAGCCATGCAATTGATATGAAATTTGCATGGGTAGTGTCACTAAATTAGTATGATTTCATACAATTATATATAAGAATACATTACTGAGGAAAAATAGGTGATAGAGAGAAATGAACAAAATAATGATCACTGCAAAAATTGGAAACATATAAGTATAACTACTCAAAATGAAAGGCATTAGGTCTTTATCAAAATGGCAGTAAGTAACTGAATACTTAAATCAAATCTGAATACTGATTTAAATGTTTCATGTCTTTAATATATGTTTAGAACAAGTACAAAAAATATACCAACATTAACCATGAAATCAAATGACCCATGAAACAAAATATTTGTAGTCACTGGGATATAGAGATGATGTAGATGCTGAACCAATTTCCTACTCTATTCCATATTGTGCCTGGAAGTTAATATGCTGTGGTATGCATTTTCTATATCAACACAACAAGTACATTATGTATTATCTCTCAGATAATTAGAATATAAATAATTATTTAAACCACTCAAGTTATTTCTAATTCTAGAATATATCATTTTCAAGTTATCAACTAAAAGATAACTGTTATCTGTGTTCTCTTAACCATAAGTTTACTTTTGAAGACAGAATATTCTTTCATGATTGATAATAATATCAATAATATATAATAATAATAATATCTATATTATTTTTTACATTTTCTTGAATTCCAAATATGAATAGAAGAGTGGCAAAAGGAGTTTTTAATTACATCTCTCCCATGATAACTCACACACAACAGGGTCCAAAAAACATAAGTGAGGTGCAAGTTACTGAGGGACCACAAACAAAAAAAAAATATCCACCCAAATTAAACACTGGACACAAAAATAAGACTGAATCATCTTCAGATCTTAAGGAAAGAATGAGTAATTAATCAAATAAACAACACTGATATAAAAAGCTAAGACACAATAATCAAGCCAAGAAATTGGTCAGTCTCCTCTCTAAAAGATTCAAAGCTGTCAACAAGTTTTGGAATTTCCAAGTGAAAAACCAATATCCCACATTCAAATAGAATTAAACATGTTTACTTCCATTAATAATGATCTGAATATTTAACTGATAATCATAGAGAAATACTAGCTATGTATTATCTTGTTTACAAAATAAATGTCACTGGTCAGGTACATCATTAACCTGATTTTGGACAAATGATAACATATAATCATAAATATGTCAAAATTATTACAAATTAAATAAACACAACACATTGGATTACCTGTAAATATCCATACAAGTGTGACAAGCCGCTCATGGCAATGAAATACCTCTCAATGTCAATTTAAGAGTGTAAAGGTATCATCTCCATCACTGTGATAGGACAGTGTTCCTTCATTATGAATGTTATTCATGTGGAGCTAGTAGTTGACACACACACACAAACAAACACACACACACACACACACACACACACATATATTCACATACACTGCACTACATATTAAAAACATAAGGCTGATATTCATATGACATATCTAGCAAGTTGAGGCTTTTGGAGGGGTATGTTTTTTTAATTACCACCTGGGGACATAGCGCACCTGCAGACTTAACAAAAACAAATTCCATGACTTTTCAAACACTTTTCCAGGACCATTTCACAAAATTCAAGGACCACAATCTTGCACTGTCATGTAAATTAATAAAAAGAAAGAAAATATCAATTAAAAGTAACTAATAAATGAGTCACAAGAAATTATCTTCATTTTGTCAGATTGTCAAATGGTAACTAATAATAATAATAATAATAATAATAATAATAATAATAATAATAATAATAATAATATAAGAATGCTTTATTTATAGCGGGTGACTCATTAGTCAAGGACTATTCTCCCTTCAGGCCCTCTTAAAGATAGTATAACAATGCACATTATATGAAAGATAGCAATAATTGCTGTTTATTTTAACATGTTTAGTATTAAAGTACTAAATTCCATTTATTTATCTATTAGATTCACATACATGCTTATGATATCTCTTCTTAAATACTCTAATATTTTCAGCAGATTTTACATGTAGTGGAAGTTTGTTCCACAGAACTGTACCAGAGTATAGGAAACTCTTTCTAAATTGCTCTGTTCTTGGTTTTGGTGCTAGAAGGTTCACATGCGATATTGATCTCAACTGGTATTGTGCTGAAAAAGGCCTGAATAAGTCCTAAAGAGACTCTGGTGCAGTTCCATGCAGACATTTATATATAAAAAAAACTGCCTTGTTAAAATCTATCCTGTCATATATTGTAAACCATTCAAGTTCTGTAAATAATGCATTTGAGGGATGATTAATAGATGCATCTAAAATTATGTGTGCCCCTCATTTCTGAAATTTATAAATCCCGTTAAGCTCAAATTTAGCACAGTTTCTCCATACATTTGAACAATAATCCACTGTTGGGAGCATATAAGACTTGTAGTATAGATTGTGAGTTTCCATAGGTAAATATTTCCTGATTCTGCTGAGTAGAGCAATATCGGATGACAGTGTTTTACAAAGCTTATCAATATGGTCATTCCATAATAAATTCTTATCAACGAACACACCTACAAGCCTTTCATGCTTGACATTTTCTAATGGATTATTATTTATTGCAAAAGATAATTCAGGGTTCCCTGACTTGTGTAGCTTTTGTGATGTCCCCAAAATCATGCATTTTGTTTTACCTTCATTAATTACCATCCTATTTTGTTGTGCCCAGTTTAGGACTCTAATAAGGTCTGAGTTTAATCTTATTTGGATAACTTTAGTATCAGAACTAGATGTATACAAGGTTGCATCATCTGCAAACAAATCTATATTTGTGGATTCATTATTTAATGGTAGATTATTGATATAGATAAGGAAGAGGAGAGGGCCTAAAACTGAGCCTTGAGGGACTCCTGAATGAATATTGCAAGTCTGAGAGCTAATATTACCAATGCTTACTTGCTGAGACCTTTGGTTTAGGTATGATCTAAACCAGTTTAAAGAAGGTTTGTCGAACCTGTAACAGTTCAACTTTTGCAGCAGAATGTCATGATCAACAAGATCAAAAAGCTTCCTTGAAGTCAAGGAAAACAATCCCAGTCATATGTCCATTATCCATTTCCTTCAGCCAAAGATCAATTAATTTGGTAAGTTCTATTTGGCATGAGGCAGCATGGCTAGCCATATGAATTTTCAAATCAAACTAATGGAAATAATGTGAGAGCTACAGTTAAAGGAATTTAGTTTTGTTATATGAAACAAAAATGTTTATTGATGGTAACTGTGTCATGTTCAAATCCAATTTTTAGGATTGGTGCTCAGCACTCTATGAAATTAGCAGTTATCAATTTTGCTAAATTCCATTGTCAGAAATTCCATGACTTTTCAAAACTTTGCAAGGTTTTGAGAAATACAATGATTCTTCAAGGCCCTTGAAAATTATTTTAAAATTCTAATACTTTTCCAGGATTCAAGGAAGAAATGCAGTTACATTTGGTGAAAATGGTCACTTTGGCACCGGGGATAATGACTTTTTGTTCCGGATGAGTTGCTACAAGCAGCAAGGGCAGTTTATCTGCATTTCAATGTATCTAGGCAGAGAAATCAGACTTCATTGAGGTGGACAACAATATCTTAGAATGTTTGACAATGAGTTCTCAGATGAAGCTAGTGTGCCAAGTGACAATAAATTCGTATGAGAGAGAGAGAGACTCGTTGAGTCTCGTCAAGATTCATGGCATCATCAGAAATGCACCGTGTTTAATTTCCAATGATGATGCAACTGCCACAGTATGTATAAAAGCTTAGGCCCAGCTACATACATGTATATGTTGACGACTATACAACATTTGTAATAACATGCCAACTGCCTAAATTATTTCTTTTAAATATACATTAAAAATTGTTAAAAGAATGTGTGAATAAAAAGGGGATATGTAAAAAATACAAAACCACATAAGTGTTTTATGCTGAGTCAGGGGAAATAACTTATTTGATATGGCATAGAAACAAAGTCTTGGCCTAATGGTCATGTAATTCCAGCGCCATATAAAACTCGTTATTTCCAATAGCTCAGAACAAAACACATATATAGTTTTGTCTATATTGTTATGAATCTATGATCATAACAGAAAGAAACAAAACCAACAAGGTTTGTAAAGCTTAATAATTGAATTATCAATGTTATAAATAAGCATGTGAGAGGAATTTAATGCATCATGAAGAGAATCCAAAATAATCCTGATAAAGTTCTAAGAAAGTCCAAAAGAATGAAAACAGTTCAAAAAATATTTCAAATTAGTAAATGTACTGGTAATCCAAGACTTGACATCAAGATGGAATTGTCCATAATTCCTTTGAATAATACACAATAGTTCCAGAATAATATTACAGTCTTCAGTAATGAGCGCTTTCTATTTCCAGTCCAAAAAAATGTTTTTCCTCTTGAATATTATCTAAGTACAACATAAAAGACATTAAGCAGACTTACAACAGGAACATAGCAAATGATGCTGACTCCAAAATAGGAATGAATCTGATTGCTCAGTTAGCTCTTTAAATACACCTTCTATTACAACTAAATTTCACAACATACCCCACTTGATAGATCTTACTACTCAGTTTATGTTAAAACTGCCTAGTCATGTGACCTAGCCCAACCAATTAGAAGTTACTGAATTCTTTTAGAACCATCCAAATCCCATCAACCAATGAGAAATTAGCCCAAAGTTGCCATTAAGGCTTATTATTAACATTATTATTAGTAATTCTCAACACAAATACAAGCATATGTGTATAGATCCTATGTTATTTCATGCTTTTAACAGACCCTAGTCATGTACAACTTACAGCTACGAATACAAATTACAGAACAAAAAAAAAATCACGTACCAAGAGTTACAAAAAAACATTGACATACATGTACATAACAAAATATATCATACTGAAACTTTCAAAGAGTTCTCTATTTACCTGCTGGTATAATTTCAAAAACTTCTCTGGCAGAAGGAGCCAATGAGTTGTCTGCCATGACAGAATAATTCCCAAAGTCATCGATGTTCAGACTGGTAAATCGGAGTTCAGTCTGTCGTCCATTGACATATGGACTTGCAGAACCAGGCAAACCTCTGCTCTCACTGCCATTTCCAAGGAACATCCATGTAAACTTTGGAAGAGGGTATGATATCACTGTGTACCTCAGAAATGCAGCTTCATGGAGTTTTTTATAAACCTTGGTCTCAAGAGGTACTTCAGAATCTGTTCGTGGATGACCTTTCCAATAACAATAATAACAATAGCTGTAAAAACTTAATTTAGAGAAGGAAACTCATTTAACATAAGGAATCAAATCTACCTGGGTCTTATGTTATTTACAACACACACACACACACACACATACACTGTTTTGAAAATTTATATGTGAGAAAAATGTATAACCAAAGAAAAGAAGTATGTTACATAAAACTATTTGATTGTCATGGATTTAATCCATTTGAATCATTGATTATGAAAAGAAGAAATAAGTGAGGACAAAGAAAGGCAAAAGCTTTCAACAATTTCTTTTGCAGCCAGTGAACTATACAAACCAAACATTTACGATAAAACCATAAATTAGCTTAATGAGATTTAACATATCCTCCACTTGATGAGATTAAAATAACTGAGGATTAAATTTATACTGTCTAAGTAGGTTTAAATCCCTAGAAAGCATGTGGCCTTGACTTAATGCACCATAAACTGCTGCAAAAATTACAAAAATTCCAGACCAATGGAAACTAGAAAATGTAGTGCCTGTGCATCAGAAAGGTTCTAAAAACCTTTACCTTCACTATGTACTTTACTAAGAACTTTTGAGAATTGCATATAAAAATACTTAAAAATTACATTGTTCAACACAAAATAATTTCACAAATTCATTCAGGCTTTTCACTAGGTGATTTGACAACACATCAGATAACAGACATCCAGAATACAATTTGTTCTGTACTAGAACAAGGAAGGGAGATTACCTACTTTACCGCATATATTGGGACACCGTTTTTGTTGGGACACAATAAATTAATTTTTAAAGTAATTTTTTGTGCACTATATGATCTGGGACACATCAGTTTTTGTAGAAGAAAGCTGTGGGACACTTTTTTAATAAAATGCACTCCAACTAAAATTTTATTTAAAAAATATAAAACTGTGTACTTGAGATAAAACTCTTTAATCCATGGCAGCAGCATCTCGTCAACACAACCCTTCACCTGCACACATTGAGCTTTCTCATACCGTGAAAAATTGTTAGAGGAAACACATCACCTAAAGCGGAAACAGCAAGGAATAAAGTTAGATTTTTTCAAATCTGCACCAGTTTAATTTTCAACTTTTGATCCCCATCTTATTATCAGTCTGTCCAGGAATATGATCATAGAAAACTAGAATTTCGTCCGTATTAATGATCATATTGGCAAAATCATCTGCTTCTCTTCTGGCCTTCACATAATCATCACATGATTTTATTTTCTCCAAATCTTCTGGGCAATGCTGGGTCATCGATGTCCATGCATGAAGCGCTATATGTTGTCACTTTAAAAATTGTTCGATTCTTTCTTTTAAAAAATTGCCATGAATACTGGTGAAAAGGAACCAAAGTTAGCTTCTATATTTTGGCCGTCTTTGTATATTAGTACAAAAAAAAATCAGCATACTTCAAAGAATCATATTTGGCTTCTGAGGTCAGCATGCTTTGAAATAAAATAACCTTTGTTTTGATATCCTTTAAAAAACATGGCTGCAGAGTATCCAAAGTCGGCTTCCAAGGTTGGCTTGCTTTCTATTAAAAATAACCTTTGATTTGATGCTGTATCGGTAAGTTCAAAGAAGGACTTTACTGCTCGCTGCCAGTTCTGTTTATTCACTACCCAGGCTTCTATGTGCTTGGCATCTGTAGTTATAATTAATACAAAGGAGCATTGATGTCTGTGGGTAAATAGTAATGATACTTTTGTAACGCATGCTGTTGAAAAGATTGTCACTTACACTCAAGTGAATGTGTTTTCAAATAATGATTTTTATTTTGGAGACACTGTCATACAGTAGACCTGGATATAATTCAATCTTGATTATTTTGCACCTAGCAAAGTGTCATGCATGAATGACAGTTGTCTTCAAGATATTGGGTGATTATTTCCCTCTTTTTGCGATTTTGCTGGATCCAGTTTTCAATCAGATAACATATTCAAACCTCTGAGCACAACCAAATATGATTTGTTTCTCAATGTTCATGTCAATGAACAATGTAGCGTGTGTTATCGGACATAAGCATTACATGCTACAATATGGAAGCCTATGCTTCATATAGGGATTTTGTGGATATATTTTATTCTTTGATGCTCATGTTGAAAAAAAAGGAAAAAATGATAACAATGCATGGTTAAGTTTCTTTCTTTTTATTATCAAATATGCGTTTTATCTGTTTTACTTCAATGTGCATGTGGGGGAGCACAAATGCAATAAAAATTTATTTTGTTTCTTAAGTCTTGGGACATATGACGTAGGTGAGAAAAAGTTTCACCAGAAGTTCTGGGAGAGGAAAAAAATTATTATTTTATTGTGTCCCAATATATACAGTAAATACAGTAGTACAGTTTTCTTCGATATATGCAAGGCTTTCAAAAGAGTTTGGCACAATGGCTTGGTCTCAAAATTAACTAGTATTGGTTTTCATGGAAATCTGTTATTATGGTTTGAAAGTTATTTACTCTCAAGAAAACAATGAGTTATTATAAATTCTAATTCTTTAGATGTTTGATGCATCAATGCTGGAGTCCCCTGGGGGCCCATTTTGGAACCACTATAATTTGTAACTTTCATCAAAGATATTGTGGAGAATATAGAACCATTAATCAAACAATTTGCTGATGATACTGCATTATATATAATTGTTGATTACCAAATCACAGCTGGTAAAATCTTAAAACAGTGATATTTAAAAGATATATGAATGGTCCACATGTTGGCTAGTTAGATTTAATCCAGATAAAATTGAATCAATGTTAATAAATCAAAAAATGTAAAATGCATGATAAAGATTTCTAGAAAAAATATGGAGGCTGTGAGAATAATATTGGATGCAACAAAAAGTGCATCTTCTTCACAACTATACCATGAAACTAGCTGGGAATGTCTAAACTCTCACTGCTACGAGCTAAACTGTTTCAATTATTTAACATTTACCACAGACTACCTCCCAAATATCAAGACTCAATTCAACCATTATTTATAGAACAGGAGACCTACTCCATTTGATCCTAAAATGATCTTCAACACCCACAATGTGTGGAACAACCTTGTTCTACAAGTCATTTCTACCTTCTATGATTCGAATATGGAACGTGTTACCCGCTGAAATGAGAAACAACCCTTCATTACATGTATGTGTGTATGTGTGATTTAGATTTTTAATGTAGCTTGAACAATTTTTCAGTCATATCACTACAATATCTGCATTCTGGCAGTTTATAATGCTGTCTAGCACTGGGGAATCATGCCACAGACATGTACAGTAAGTAGCATGATGTCCCGCCCAGTTACATTATCTTGAACCAGATTGATCAGTCCTAAAAATAACCTCTTAATGTTTAGAGCCATGCGGGGCAGCTGCAAGTACCAATTTTATAAGTCTTTGACATGACTTGGCTGGGATTCAGACCCACAAACCTCCTGCATCTGAAGCAGACTCTCTAACCACTTAGGCCCCCAAAGCAGACCCCCTCATCACATAATTTCAATGCAAAATTTCTGAATCACAATTAATTAGTTCCCTTATTCATTGTTATGCTTTGCATGTAAGTGTATGCATATTTTCTATAAAACTGTTGGTACTGGCATTGAGATCATTGCTGTTATATTTTCTTTCTTGTTACCTTTGGGAGACAGTACTAATAAGTTTATGCTTTCTACTGAATCACCCAAATCATGTTTGTAATTGCATTTGACAAAGTTTTTCAACTAAATATGGTTAAAATAAGAAATGCTTTGAACCTGCCCTGACATTTAATTCCATATCAGTGGATCAGTGTAATAAAAAGTATTTTTTCAAACAATTCCTTCTTTGGCTTTGGTATAATGTAATTTATATTGTTTTAAGAGACTTAACTTTGGAGCACTATCAGCATCTCTTTGGTGGAAGATATCTTTCAATTACAATTCAATTGCTTTCAATGCATATTATACATAACTTTGTCATTTTTCAAGAATATTATTATTCTGTCAACATTTTTACACAAGTCATCACATCCTGAAAATTGTCTAATAAATGGAAGCAAGAATATAATTTAATTCTAGATCAATTAATAACTGATATAAAATTAAATTATATGCCTTCATTTGGAGTCCGACAAGTTGTCTTATCTTTGAACTAGAGGTATTAATCCAAATTACATTACAATAGTTCAAACATGGTTAAATTCTAACTGCATACATGCTAACCCCTGGTGAGGAAAATGTGTAATCCAAGTGGACAAAAAGAGTAACCCAAGCAGAAAAAGAGTAATCCACATATAACATGATAAAAATTCAATGAGCATATGTACAAAATGATTTATTTATCCCTCTGGACTTTTAACATCAATTACTGCTTCAAGTTTTCATATATAACACTTTGAGCTTTAAAAAGCAACAGATCTTCATATTGCATTTCAAAACACTTTGTACCAGCTGAGACTATAAATGTTTTGCACATCTGCTGAACACTTAGTTCCAGGTTACTTAGTCTGGATCTGAATTCAGTTTTATTTTTGTTAACAATACTGAACAATCTCTCACAACATTAGAATGGTAAAGCACCAATATTCCTTTCAAAACCTGACAAAGAAGAGGAAATTTATATCTTCCAGTTATTGGGGCTTTTAACATGGAAATAATGTGCCATTCCACATCAACTCTCTCTGTATGAAGTACATTCAATTTGTCAGGTAGAATACCAACTTGATACTTCAGGAGTTCTTCTAATTTATCGGCAGCCTTTCCAGCAGCAAGGTGCATGAAATGACAGGGACAACCTGATTTGTACACTGATGGAGACATTTTTCAAAATATGGAATGCAATTCCTTTATGAATTCCAGTCATCACTTATGCATTATCAGCTGAAAACCCCATACAGTTCTGCCAACTTGTAAGACCCGGCCTAGAGAGGCCTACATGATCATTGTTACTAAATTCACTTACATCAGATGTAATGAGCTAAAGCAGCATATACTAGTAATATACTTGTGTACATTTGATTACATACATATGTATTAGAATAGACAAGCTAGAAAATTAAAAACCTTGACAATGACACATTTCATCATATTTTTATTCTTGCATCCTAGCAATCAAATAAAACGTGTCCAGATATGGGAGAGATTGAGGTTTCAGGATGTAATTACTATTTAATTTAATTTGCTGTTTTCTCTCTTTGAGAAAAGCCCAATCTAAATGGAGATGAAGACAGGCTGCTTCCTCTCCGTCTCAACATAGGACCTGGCCTAGAGAGGCCTACATGATCATCAAGAGATTGTATACAAAACAACATAGGACCTGGCCTATAGAGGCCTACATGATCATTGTTACTAAATTCACTTACATCAGATGTAATGAGCTAAAGCAGCATATACTAGTAATATACTTGTGTACATTTGACTTATAGACAGGCAAAAATATGGTAATCAAGCAAAACGTTGTAACTACATCAAATACACCAATAAGTGTCATTCCCAAGAATATGGAAAAAATAATAATAATAATAATATGACGTTATTTAAAGAGGGTAACACAATTAGCTAAGAACTAATCTACCTTGGGGCCCTCATACAAAGGAATTTATTTATTTTAGCTGCATCTCTGAAGCCACTGGATATATTGGGTTTGGAAGAAGGAAAAAGAGGGGGCATTTCTAATCTCAACTGGAATACTATTCCAGAGCAAGGTTCCAGAGTATTGAAAACTTTTTTTAAATAATTCATTATTTGGTTTGGGGATTTTATACTGTTTGGTAGACATGGATCGCAGGTGGGGAGTATTACCAGGTAGCCTATACTGGAATAGTGATTGTAAATATTCAGGAGCACTATTATTGAATAATCCTGTACATTAATTTGGCTTTTCTTAAACAGATTCGGTCTTTAATAGGTAATATTTTTAACTTACCAGCTCAATTTTCCTTGCTTTCTTTCTGGATTGATATTAGCCCAAATGCTCTTTTTTGAAGATGTGCCAGCTTTGCTATGTTTTTATTATTCGAATTACACCATACTGTATAACAGTAGTCTAAATAGGTTTCTATGTAACTGTTATTAAATAGTTTTCTGTGCCTTTCAGAGAGGAAATGTCTTATTCTACTGAGAAGCCATAAAACTGAATTGACTTTTCTTACTGATATATTTGATATGTTCAGTCCATGATAGGTTATTATCTACCAGAACACCAAGTAGTCTATCATAACAGACCATTTGCAAATTTTTATCCTTCCATGTCAGACATAGTTCATCACTATCAAGATTTGTCCTTTTTTGCCATGTTGAGATAAGTAATATTTTAGTTTTACCAGTATTTACCACCATGCCATTGCATGTGCACCAGTTTTCCAGTTTGTTTAGGGCATTCTGTAAAGACATTTTGAGTTCATGCTTTGTGTTTTGGATGTCGGACAATGTTGTGTCATCTGCATAGAAATATATGGATGATATTGAGTCTCTTAGTAAAAGTGGCAGGTCATTAATAAATAAAATAAATAGCATTGGACCTAGAATTGAGCCTTGTGGTACTCCATATCTAATTGTTCCAGGCTCAGACAGAACATTATTTATATAAACATGTTGTGTTCTCTCACTTAAGTATGAAGTAAACCATCTAACTGTTCTTTCATCACATTGATAGATTTTCAGTTTCTTCAAAAGGATTCCATGATCCACTATGTCGAAAGCTTTCCTGAAATCTACAAATACAGATCCTATTATTTTTCCTTGGTCAAGTACTTGAAGCCGTTTATCAGTCAGTGAGATCAAGGCAGTCTAACATGAATGTTTCTGTCTAAAGCCTGATTGATTTGGATGTAACAGCAAGTGTTTGGTTAAATATGACATGAATGAGTCATGGACATGTTTTTCAATCAATTTTGACAAGTTTGGTACTATTGAGATTGGTCGGTAGTTATCAGCGTCATCCTTAGAACCTGATTTGTGAAGAGGAGTTACTTTTGCAGTTTTCCATACTTTGGGGACTGATGAGGTTGCAATACTTAAATTGATTATGAATGTTATACTATCTAAAATAGCAGAGGCAGAAGATTTAATGAGTCGTGAACCAATCTGATCAAGTCCTGTAGCTTTCTTTGTATCAAGTTCATTGAGATATTTTTTAACAAAGTTTTTTATACTGGTGGGATAGAGAAACATACCTCCTTAGAGATTTTGCTGCTGCAGAACTTTTTCAGTACATTAAAGTCATTTTCTATCACCGGTTCTTTTAACTTTGAGGTGATGTTGGGGAAAAAATCATTGAAAACATTTGCAATGTCAGTGTCATCAGAGACAATGGTGTCATTTACCAGATGTGAGTGAATTTTATTCTTCTGATCATTGTGTGTTCCTCCAGTGAGTTCATTGAAGACTTTCCAATTGGAGTTTGTGTTGCTCTTTTTGTTTTCAAGCAATGATTGATAATACGATTTTTTAGCTTTTATAATCATACTTGTTATTTTATTTCTCCATACTTTATATTTTGCATGGTTTCCCCTAGCCTTGAATTGGTCTCGTGTTTTCATAGCATCTAGTATTTCAGTAGTAAGACAATTAGGTTGGATTTCATTCTTTACTCGATGAACTTTCAGTGGTGCATGCTTAGAGACTATATCCATAAATAAGCCAATCCACACCCTCAGAGCTTCATCTATGTCATCCAAATTTTGGATCATATTCCATGGAACTTTATATAGGTCATTGAGAAACTGTTTTTCATTAAAAATTTTGAACGATCTGTAAGTGATCGTTTTGTGTGTATTTTTCTTATTTCTCTTGCATTTAACCTTTCTTGTCAAAAAAGTGGGATAGTTGTCACTAAGACCAACATTCAGTTCATGAACACAAGCCACATTGTCTGGTAGGTTGGTATAAATGTGATAAAAAAGAGTGCTTGATTTTTCTGTTATCCTTGTGGGCTCATTTACCAGCTGGACAAGGCCTAATGAATCAATACATTCCATCCAGTTGCTCCTTATTTGAGAATTGAGAATGTCCTTATTTATATCACTGAGTATATATGTTTCTTTACCATGTGCAAGTACATTTTCCGTTTGTGTCAAAAAGTTATCATTCCAAATTGCTTTGGAGGAAGGTGGCCTATAAATCAAACCAACTAGGAATGATTTTGCATTATTTTGAGAAATTTCCACCCAGATACTCTCAGTTTCATGTGACTTCAAGTCAAGTCACCTTACTGCATTGACATCTTCTCTAATGTATACAACAAGACCTCCCCCAGCTGTCTCTCTGTCCCTGCATAATGGTTTATTGTAGCCTTGACAGTGAAATAGATTATCATTGTGGTTAGCATTTAATTTAGTTTTAGTGAGTCCTAACACATGTATAATATTTTCCTTGGAAGACAACATTAACTTAATCTGGTGTATATTTCCCACTATACCTTGTACATTCAAGTGACCTATGTTAAAACCTTTTGTATTTAGTTTCATATCGGTTATATGTATGTCATCATGCAATGAATTACTCATTGAGATTGTCTCCATACTACTTTTGTCATTCTCACATTCTATTTCTATATTTAAATGTTCATATATATTAGCATCTTCAAGTCATACACAGACCCTGAAAAACTGTTAACTTTAACATGTACAATAGTGTCCACTGAATAGTTAGAGACAAGAGTCTTACTAGGTACATTTAGATTTGTTGTAAATGAAGCATTGGCATAAAATACATGATGTTTCAGCTGGCCCAGGGTCAGTTGCAGTTTATTGACTTCAGTTTCTCAATTCCAACCTGGACTAACTTCTCAACAACCTTGTGGGGGGAGACCACGACCTCTGTGCAGATGTTTGTTGATATGCCAAGACTTCCCTGCATGATGAAACTTAAGTTCCAGGTTTGGCGCATTCACCTGTGAAGGAATCTATCTGGACAAGTACATGAACAATTGTGGTAAGTTTTCTTAAACTTGGTTGCCACCAACTGGTGCCTTTTATCTGTCACTGACCCATGAAGGCATTTCTACCAATGATTAAGACCATGGCAACAACATCTGGTTCATGTTTAGTTGTCAGACTCTCAATGACTATCACAATCTGTATTTGTGCACTAACACGTTGCTTGAAGATGTCTTTATGGTATTTTGCAATATTGTCATGCATGCCTATAAGCTTGACCCCATCCATTACTTCTCATCACTGTGAATAACCTGGGATGCACTGCAAATGGGAAACCAGCAACATCAACTTGAATTTGTCAATGGGACCCAGAATTCACTGGGTCACATGCATGGTGACACCCCAACACCTTTTGTATATTGACTTGTAAAGGCTTGTTCTGCCATGTTAAGTCACAGATTATTTATAATGGGGCTTTGCCACCCAATGATATTCATCTACTGTTGTTTTATTCATTACAAACATTTATTCATTACAAACATTAACTGATGCCCTATTTAATCGACATCTCATCACTAAAGCATTGCCTACACTTGAGTATTTACAAACCCAGTATGTGCCTGTTAATTTTTGTGCAATTCCAGTTGACATTTAACGACAAGCACGTACAGCAACCCAATGCGGATCCAGTGTGGATCAGATCAGATTTACCACCAACGTAGATTTCAGTGAGTTGACTAACCTAGTTGTCGTTGATGTTGACCGAAGCAAGCTTGTGATTCTTCAAGATCAAACTGGAAAACTGCAAACGTCCAACTTGGACATCAAGAATGTTATTCTGAAGCTGTGAGCCTCCATCATAAAAAGCTTGACTGAGATCAGAGACTGGCATGTCAGTTGTTTTCACCAAAGATTCCATCAATGCAAATATGTAGTCTTAAGATAAAAAAATCCAACAAGTAAATGACTGGGGACCTTGCAATGGAAACAGATGCATGAGCACATCAATAAAACTGATGATGCAACTAAACAGTATGTGGATGGAAAAATCTCTCAGAAACTGCCTGACTTACCAAACAATGGCAAGGATGGGATCTATTAGTATTTCATTACTAAGTGAACTTCCTGAAACACAGGCCTCAGAAGCATGGCATAAGATTAAAAATCAAAGCCACCAAAACATTAAGATTTATAAATTTTATTTAAATTGAATCCAAAGGACAAGTCACTGAGAACATTTTCAGTTACATCCTCATTTAGAAAAAATGCCCTGGAATGAATTGAAATGGAGGGGCTAAATATTGAGAATGAAGTGCTATTAACCATCTTTGTTATGTGGTTTCGAAGACCACTGACCTTGTATAAATGGAAGATGCGATGCTTAAGAAACCAAGCTTCCCATGATAACAAACACAAATGTCTTTGCAATTTTCAATTTACATTGATGGCATTTTGGACCAGCTGGGGGAGCATGCCAACATCATTGTTGATTGTGCTCCACTTCTCAATGAATATCGGCATGAAAATGAGCTTAATAAAGTATAATCTTAATGAGGGTCAAAGAGAAATCAACTCAGACCACCCTGATGTACCAATACCAACCTGAGGCGAACCTTGAATCATTGCATTAGCATGTAAAAATGAACAGAAGCCACTATAGAGTGTGGAAACATCTGTTACAAGTCTATGCTCTTAAAATAAGTAACAGAAAACAGTGAGAATAAAAAAGTGTTGCAACATTCAACAAATAATTTATTTATACAAAGTGAAAATGTAAAGAAAGGAACTTACTCTACTGTGAATGAAATCCAAAATAATCCTAGAATTATGGACACAAGTCTTAATAATTAAAGTTCTAAATAAACTTTAGAGGAAATCCAAATAAAGTTCAGCACTGAAGGAATTGACATGCCTTTGGTGGCCTGAATCATGTTGTTGTACCAACAGTCTCTTGTTGAATTATAGTAATATAATTCCAGGTTTGAATTCACTATAAATCCTAGTGAAAGTTTTTAGGACCACTGTATTTCTGGAGACAAATCACTTAAATTAAATTACTTGAAGAAATAAATTCCAGCCCAAATGAATTTCTGGACAAAACAATAAAACAAATAATAAATTCTGCTAGATCTTGCAGCATGAATGAATAATTTTTCCAGTAACAAGACAGATTAAATAGTACTCTACTTCATCTCATATCACAATTAGCATTTTCTAATAACAAAAACTATTACCTAATAGAAAATTTCAATCTGGAAGGTTCTAAATGTTTGTATGATAAAATGTTAGTTATAATTAGAAGGTCTGCTACTAACATTATAATATAGAACCTGGAATATGTCAGGTATATGAGGGGAATCTCAATAACCTAGACTCAGACCCAAATAAAAATGTATACTTCTATCAATAATAATCCTAATATTACACCAATATACATTGATAATATTTTAGCAATATATTAGTAGCTTACAGATTAAAAATTTAAAACATCAATAATTTAGGTCAAGTAGAAAATAAATAAGTCCAGCATACATTGTTACATTACAATAGCATATAATGAAACAAAAATATAAAAAGCTAACTAAGAAGCAATGCAAATTAAATATACATAACACATCAAAGGATTGTTTCTGCAATGATGAAATGGAAATCACTAATAAACCCACCATAATAAAATTATCCATCAGGAGACACAAATCAAAGGAATAATTCATGTTGTTTTAGCTGAATGAGGTGCCAAGCCCCTAGTATACACAATCACAGGAAATGTAAATATCTGGGAAGATATTTTTTATGATTGTATGGCACTTGTACCAGTGAAGAAAAATGCTTGGTTTGAATTGCATGTGCCTGTTGCACCTGAAAATGGATGACCTTTTGGGGAATTAGGGGACATTCATTTAGTATGTACGCATGAAGGGGGTAACCCAAATGCATATGTGTGTATGGAGGGGTCTACTGATAATGTACATACACATAAAAAACAGGGCGGGGGTGAAACCTAGAAAATAATTTGTCTAATACATAACCTGTTTGACTGGGTTCAGTCAACACAAAACCAACTTTTTAAAGTGACGCTGCTTATTTCTTAGATGCAGCCAGACATTCAACATTGGTGGAGGCATACCTCAAGGATAGGTTATGATGACATTCAAAAACTTATAACATAAAGTCTGAAGAACACTGACATTGATAATATCACCAAAAGGAAGGTGATTTCATATGCCTTGTCAATCTATATATATACCTATATATATATATATATATATATATATATATATATACTAATGCTGGCAAAACAAAGATCTTTCCTTACCATGCCATCATTCTACTTACATTTTACAAAAAACTGTAATGTCCTATTGGCTTGTGTCCAGATTTGATTGTATGCAGAACAAGTATAGTTGTCGGTATCCTGACACTGGGCAGATTCAATCCTGTACTGACTTTGTAAAACTCCTGACTCAGTCTTAAGAACAGTGTTGGTGCCTTCTTTCTTCCATATTATGGTAGGTAGTGGGTTGCTGTCAACTTGGCATTGGAAAATGGCTGATGAAATTTCATTGACAGTGTTACTATCCTGCACTGACAGGCTCACTATTTCTGCCCCATCTGAAAGTATTGTTGTATATGCATATGCATATGTTACATCAGAATAATTCATTAGTAATAACACAAACACTGCATTCTAGAATGTCTCTTGTTTCATGCTACAGCCATTTGCAGTCAGTGAAACTGAGAATAGGTACCTTTCATTAGCACAATAGGTTATAACTCCTAAGCTTCCGACCTTATCACAAAGCCTTCATCAGAGGAATTACTTCTAGAGTGGAGTTAAATGATAACTAAATGTTGTCCAGAAAATTATAGATTTGGAAGTCACTGAAGGGAAAAGAATTAGCATCCTTGCTATGATGACCAAACCAACAAATCTTTTTGAAACTGAGTGTGTGACTAAGTTAAAAGGTTGCTGGGCACAGTTATGTGCACATGAATACTGTTTTTGTGTATTGATAAATCTACAGTTGTGAATTTATTTGGAATAAAGCATAAATTCAATAACAATGTTTCTTGTAATGTCTTTTATTATTAAGCCATAGGTAGTTTAACAAGATGAGCACATGATAAAAAGGTTACTGCATTTGTATTGGAAAATATGAACTCATTTTTTTTTGTTCTGAAAAATACTTCACTTTGCAAGGTTGTGCAGTATATTTCAGAAAAACTTGTTCATATTTTCCAATACAAATGCAGTAACCTATAACAATTGTCATACATCTAGGACAGAAAATCAAATTCTTTAGAATTATATAATGTTATATTGTTCATAAGCATGTGCTGACAGAAGAGCCTAAGGCCATGGCACAAGTTCAACTAACCTGTTGGACAGCCTAAAATGAAACTTTTTATTTACTTACAATATACACTTATGTTGATTGATGTACTGGATGACCGATCTAAACCAAGAACTTTATTAAAGGCTTCACATGTGTAGTTTCCTCCTGATGTCTTATTTGCTACTACCCCGAGAGATAAAGTAGCACCACTGCTGTACAAGGTCCTGTTGTGATACCAGCGATAGTCACATGGGGGATTACAGGTGGCATTGCAGGTAATGTCTTGAGCTCTCTGATGAAGGTTAACAATAGTTGTAGGATTAGATCCCAGATTAACACTGTCTCCTGGACCATCTGAAAAGAAAGAGATTTGAAGAATAAGCAGGAAATATCCGCTAGGATGATCAAATATAATATTACTGTTAGTCTAAGTAATTAAAATAAATATTGATTATTTTGTCTTAAATTTCAAGGTTAGGGTTAGTTTATCCAAAGTAACATATTGCAACTATTGGCAATATCATATATTCACTGTATAGGCCAGTGTTCTCCATTTCAAAACATGCATCACCAGTTCCTGTGATGTTTGAAAATGAAAAATAAATATTGCAATATTTCAAGATAAAAGTCAATTGTGCATGCCAGCCATCAGCTTAAATAATGCTTCAGACCATGACAGTGCATTCCAATACAAGAGATACAAGACTTCCTGAGATTGTTCAAATTTAACTAGCTGAAATTTTCATGAGGCATATCTGGCCTTGTAATGCCTTAATCTATGCCAAATATATTTCCACTTTGTTTAGACACTAAGACTTGAAGGTTTACATCCTCCATTTTGCCCATTATCAGGAGAATGAGGTTCATAAATTTTTCCTGTGACTCTATGTAGTGCTTAAGAGCATGGTTAAAACCAGGGTCCAACAAGAATCCCTTTTAAAAAAAACTGGCGCTGTACAGGGTGAAAAGGATTTTGAGGAATTCATAATCATTTCTTGCTTGTAGCTGTTGAATGTTGAAACCATCTCTGACATTCTTCAATGATAACAAGATTACCAAACTTAACTGCTATGGTGGACATAGTGGATGTCAGGTTGTCACCATTTTAATTTAGGACATTAAAAGACTGTTGTTGAAAATCCCACATTACAAGAATCATCCATTCAGGAGAGTAGTGACAACAGGATTTGCTAAGATGATCATCAGGTCAGCCATATTGGATGCATGGCTAGCATCATTACCATTCAAGACCAACTAGTCATCAATAGAACTCTATTGGTTCCTATTTTCCATTTGGAAGGTAACAATATTTTCAAAATAAACTACATGGTGGCCATATTGACAGTTAGTCTTTTCCATTAAAGACCAGCCAGTCACCAAGATAATTCTTCTGATGAAAGCCCCATTTAAAAATGATTTTCTATTCAAGTAGAAATAAAACAAGGTTTTCAAGATGGCCAGATCAGTGCCATCTTAATCTATAATCAACAAAACATTATATGAAGATTTTCAGTCAGAACCCCATGCTGACACGAGCATTCATTAAAGAGAATTGATAGAAAGTTTTTCAAGCTAATCATTGTGGGAGCCATACAAGACATTAGACTGATATGATTTTCATTCAGGACCAATTGAATATCATACAAAGTCTATTAGTGAAAACACTTAACCATCCATTTAGGACAGTCAATAACAAAATTCTCAAGATGAATGCCATAGTGGCCATTTGGACATTGGATCAGCAACATTTTCATTTAGGACCAATTTGACATCATACATTGCCCTTTGGTGAAAAATCAATGTATATTTGACCATCCATTCACTGGAGAAGTAGCAATAACACAATTTTCAAAATGACCAATGTGGTGGCCATATTGGATGTCTTAATAGTACCATTGTCATTTAGGACCAACCTAGACAATGAGATGAATGTGTGTAAACCTTCATGTGTTACAGCTCTATGGTCTTAAACTAAGTAACTGACAGAGCAAAACCAACAAATTTAGTAAATTCAGCAAATAAATTTCCATAGAACATAAATTGGAAATTAAAAAAAAACTTTTAGTAGTGTTGACTAAATCCCAAATAATCATAAAAGTCCGAAAGTAAAGAGTATTTTGAATGACTTCCAGTATTGACTGTGCTAATGTGCCAATAGCTTTAGATGAGCTGATCTGCCTACAATCTTAATGTATCACAATTATATTATCTAGAATGATCCCAAATTAGTGATTTAATTCAAAACTAGAATGATCCCAAATTAGTGATTTAATTCAAAATGTCAATGAATACTTTTTAAATGAATGATTCCTCTCAAATTATATCGGAAAACAAGTGAACTTAAATTAGGAATGAAACAAATTTGTTTCCTTCAAACTTATATAGAAACCTAAAACACAATAAGATGACCAGGATGTGAGTAATTTTCCCATGAAATTTGTAAACAAGTTCTCTTCTAGAAGATTCCAAGGCTAAGCCCTAAACTCAAAATATAAAAATAAACTTATTATAACTTAAAAACATGATAAGAAGCAGGTACACCTTCTACAACCATTTAAGGTCAAAAGGCCATGTAAACACATTTACATTATCTTACAATACAATCTACAATCACGGACAAAGTTAGCCATATGTTGTTTAATACATGACTCTTACAATCTACAATCATGGGCAAAAGATAGCTATGATATATGCTGTTTACATATGACCCTTACAATCTACAATCATGGACAAAAGTTAATCACATGATCCAGATATACATAACACATCACTATTCTTGAAGTACTTTAGGAGGAATAGAGATAACAAACTTGTGTTAAGACCAATGGATAACAGATGAAACACCATCCCATGAACTATGATTTATGATCTATAGCTAAAATATAGGAATAGTGACTGCCCCCATACAAAATGGGTGAATTGCATCCATATTGATTTCATATTGATTTCATTTGTTTCCAGCTGATCAAGGCTTTTGTAAAACCATATTCAGCCAAATGCTGTATTTCACGCATTTTTTTACCCTTAATTGTTTGCACACCATCAACCTATACAAACAATAAACATATTGGACTTTTTCATACTTAGAACTTCATATTTTTATTTTCAAATCCTCTTAAATTTCATACACTGCAAAAAATTACATTAGTAAAAGTGATAAAAATATTGCCTCTTTAGTTTAGCAACAAAGAATGTAGGGATTAAAATCATTGGGTGTTATTTTTTGCATTTGTATTTATCTATTACTTTTATCTCATATTTTGAAGTGTTAAATTTGAAGACTAATTATCATTTCAAATGGCTATGAAAATGTAGCAAACTTTGATTTAGGTACCGCCAACAACCAAGGTAATGTTTTGCATAGCATGTTATCTTTCAATGGTGACTAACTTTGGAAACATTCGTAACTAAGGCATCATATAGTGAAACAGGAGATTAAGAAATATAATAATCATCATGTATAATCATGCAGAAAGATCATTGAATATTTTTTTCACTTTTATATCATGATATATTTTATTTGAATCAAGGGTAAGTTCATGTTTCAAATGGCTCTGAAAAGACCAATGTACATTTTTGAAATATGAAACAACCAATATACTGTTTCCCAAGTATGTTTGGTATGATCTCATATGAAACATAAATATTTGTTGCCTCAATGAAAACCTAACCCAAATTATCTGTTCAACTGTTAATTAAATATTTAACTGAGGCATCCAAAAATTAATCAGGAAATTAAGAAATAATGACCACATGGTGAAGCCCTATCATTTATCTGTTCCCGCAGTTGCAAAGATTATCATACAAAAAGACGATAACTGATAGTTGGGATGAGAAAGGTGCATGTTAGAGGCACGGGCAGTGACTAGTGCCATTTAGCTTGTGTACTGACATGCTGGCATCTTGTTGTAACTTGTTACCACCCATGATAATCATTTGCGTAAAGATAGACTTAAAAAATCTAAAGATCCCAATAGGAGTTTTAGTGAAAGTTCAACACAAAATCTTGATGGATGAACACCTTAAGCTGGAATACATTGATGAAATCTAGAAAGCACATACAAAGCACTTCCATTGCCAACTCAAAGATGGAGTTAAAATATTCATGAAAAAATCAAGAACAATGGCAGTTATCTCCAGTGGATGCACCAGTACATTGCAGCTACTAGACATATATTTAAATAATCCTTTCAAGGGACTGCTGCCCAAAAAAAAATCAACCAACATGAAGGACCAGAAGAAAAATGAAATGATAATCAGTAGTGTCAAAGTTACTGGACTTTCAAAATGCAATTAATGGTAGGGAGGACTACTGCATTTGGAGTAACAATGCAGCTCCACTGGAAAGTCTTTCTAGTGATGAAGATAATGAATGGTTATGGAAAATTTTAGAACTTTTGAACATTCTGAACTTTTCATTGAAAACATTTATTACATTTTTTTGTTTATTTGTTCAACATTGGACTGCAAATTCTATGCTTGTAAATAACAACAATCTGTGTTATATAAATATTTTCACATATACACGTCTTAGTTGTCATCTCCATCCACTCTTTTTCTTTCTTCACATTAAAGTCTAAAGTTATTTTCTTTCCATTTATTTCTGAAATAAGAAACTATCAACAATAAATGCAAGGTCAAATATACTGAACAATTTATTTATATTAGCATGCCGCACAACAATTGTTGTTTTGATTGTAACTTTGTGTCCATCAACACAAAAAGTATCAGGTTCGGCTTTTCTACACAATGCAGGAGTCTTGAGCTATATTCCATATACCTATCAAAATGAATCCTGATACAATAATTTACAGATTTAATTTTACTCCTAAGAATGATTCTGACCATGCAATCCAAAGTTTGTTTCATAAGTGCTTGTGTTGTGACTGATATTTGCTCTGCTATGATACCTAAACATGTAAGCAATTGTTGAACTGTATCTCCTGATAGTTATAAGCTTTAACCTTTTCTTGTCAAAAGGCAGAAAACAGTTAACAAATGCATGATCAAGGCATTCAATGGAACAATACTTTTGTCTCTCTACTAGTCTCGAAAATCTGACCACTTTCCCTGATAAGCCTTCAAAGTGGAGGTCTGTCTGTTGAAATCATAAACAGATGGTGTAGATAACCAGAAATGGGAAACCACTGAGCCAGCAGTGGCCATGCAATATGCATGCATGGAAGCTGGCCAAGATTGAGATGGGTCAGGAATTCTATAACAAGATGGACAAAGTGCTATGATGGGGTAAGTTCCAATTTCTTCCAGTTCACTAGAAATCTAGTTTTACAATAGGCCAGGGCGGGGTGGGGTGAAATATTTCTTTTTATGTACTGCAGCAAAAATACATTTACACGACATCAAAGTATGCCACATACCCTGTCAATGAAGAGATCCTGAATAGGGTTTAGATGTTGTTGATCATTCTTGTCAATGTGTACTGACATTGAGGCTGAATCAATTGGTGAAGTGTCTGAAGGCATTTTGATGAAACTTGTATGAAGTTGGATTATAGTTACACTAAAATATGTGCTTGTCTGATTGAGGCTGATCACAAAGATGTCCCTTTTAATGGAAAACATGACTGAATTATTATGCTTCAATCTTCAACTTAAGTGCTGTTTTGTATTCATTAAAATGGCAAATACACATTCCACCAGTGAGTTTGCAGATGACTTTTGATATAAATGAAACCTTAGCTAAAATTCTAGAGAGCTTGGTTCGTGAATTTCTTCAACTGGTGCTTGGAGAGTACAAAAGGGTCTCCTCCATTAAAACATATGTCTTCACAAGATAGGCCAGAATTTGCATCATGGATACAGAACAAAAAGGGAATTGGATAAACAAATGCAATGCTTCACCAAAACTGCCTGAAGCACTCATTTGTTATGCAGAAAAAGACTGATCAAATTTATCAAAATTGGAGAAATGTGGTACCAGTGAGAATGTTCAGCAGTCAATCAGGGTGGCAAACCACAAGCAGTTGGTGGGAAGCTTTTGGAAGGAGAAACTTGGTTTCCTGTCAACGTTATTCAAATCGCTTCTGAGACTGAGAGGTCTGCCGCTTTCTGAAACTGAGTCATGGCCAATAATGTTGTTGTTGGACAGGATATGGCCACCTATCCCTCTCCCTCATGGAATGTAAAATGGTGGTGAAGGTAAGAAGTGCCCAAAGATCAGCTCTTGTGCTGTCTGCTCTGCAAATCCTCTATACAAGCCTTAAACAGCAATGATGATTCAAAAGGCAATTAGCATAGGACTAAAGAGTTAGCAGGTTTCAGTGACAAGAATGGCAGAATAGTTTTGTTGTGCTAAATCAAGATTTGAAGATGTCATAAGGGTGTTGGCAATATAATAATTGTACCCTATTGATTACTTCAGTTAGGTGACAGTTTACTCTGTTGATGCTTCTTGCCCAATTATGCAGACAGGCAAAAATTTGCCATTGACACCAAGTCAAGCATTGATGACATGGCCAACATATTCCACACAAGTCTGTACACCACACTGAACACATGGTGACTGACCTTACATAACTGCAGGATCTTATCAATGTCTTGAATGTTGACATTGTACATGGTCAAGTACCAGCATAAAGGAAAATGTGCTAGAAATAGACTATATGAAGAAAAGACCTATGAATTACATGGGTCATGGATTCTCTTCATACGATGACCAGAGTTCCTGCTAATTTTCACTCATGCCTCATGAAGACAAGACAGCTTCAATTTCAATGTACATAGAGTAAATGACTTCATCTTCTAAAGAGGCTTTCACAATGAAATGCAGAGTATTGTAATAATAAAGTCCAGTGCTCTCATGGCCATTTGAAATTCTATATTTTTTTTCAAATGAGAAAAATATTGATCTACATCTTTTTCTTTAAAAGGGGGTACTAATCTAATTATATTTGTAACACCAATTCTGAATCTTAATGAATGGAGTTCATTCTGCTTGCCAGTTCTAATTCTTTAAATTTTAATTGTATTTCCATCTCTTTCTTCTGCTTGTGTTTGTAAGTTCACTTTCATCTTTCTTCTTTTTGTATTTGCAACTTCATTTGCATTTCTCTGTCATTCTTTTGTATCTGTCTCTTTCTTTTTTCCTGCCTTTTCGTTTTCATTTCCACTTCTTTCTCTTCTTTTTATAATTTCATATATATTTCTTCTTTTTGAATTTGTCTTTCTCTTTTTTCAGCATTTGCATTTGTAACTAATCTCCATCACTTTTTCTTTTTCTTAAATTTGTCTCTCTCTTTCCTCTTTCTCACACTGAAGCTTTCTTTACTTTATTTCATTCTTGTATTTTAATTTTAATTCCATAACTTACAGGTTAGAGACTTACTCATCAAAACCAAAGCATTTTTATCCAAAATGTTTTTTTCTACCAAATTTTGTATCAAGATCTTTTTTATTTTGTTTTAACAAAGATGGCTTTGCTTTTGAAAGATGTTGTCTGGTGAGTTGGAGCAATTCATCCTTTTTCAAGGAATCTTACTGTTCATGGCTAACATTTAAAATAGAGCTTTCTACTTTGGTTGACATTTTGATAACTTGTTGGTTTCACTAATCAAAAGATTAGGGACTAAGAAAACTCTGAAATAAATGAATTTAAATTTCAAAACAAAAACAATTTCAATTTCTCCAAAATTTGTATCCTGGACAAGCATCGAATTTTCTATTATGCTACTCTATGGCCACAAACTAAGCAATAGAAAAAAACAAAACCAACAAGTTTGTAAAACTCAATAAAGTATTTAATTATCAAAGTTATAAATTGAAAAAGTTAGAGGAACTTGTAGTATCATTAAGTGAATCCAAACTAATCCTTAAAAAGGTCTATGAAAGTTCTAAATGAATGGGAAGTTTCTTTTAAATAACAAAACCGGGAATGTACTGATCTTCCAAGAACCATCGCATTGTCAAGATGGTGTTCTCCAGAATTCCTTTGAATAACTTATAATAGTTCCAGAATAATATTATAGTCCAAACAACGAGCAATTACTATTTATTCTGAAAAATCCAAAGAAATATTTTTCCTCTAAGTAATATCTAAGTACAACATAAAACACCTCATCAGACTTTCAATGGGAACACAAGAAAAAAGAATGATTCCAAAATCAGAATGAAACTAACTGCTCAGTTTTCTCTTTATACATACCGTGTATTGCAGCTCTATTTTGGAAAAGACCCCATGTGACAAATGACACTACTCATTTTGTGTCAAACTGGACTTTTCATGTGACTAGCCCAAACAATGGAAATTTACTGAATCATTCTAGAAATATTAAAACCCAAACAGCCAATGAGAAACTAAAACATAGGCAGCATTTAAGTTTTAGTATTAAGATTAAAATTAATAACTGTCAACACATACAATATGGCTGTCAGAATAAAAACAGAATTGCTTGCTTGTCCTTTGTAAGGGAATTTAACTATAGTAACAATACTACATTACTAATTCCCAACCCATGCAGAAACATTACTCTATATCCAGGCACTGATTTTGTGTTCTCCATAAACTGATGAAGTAACAGTACTACTACTGATGTAGTAACAATACTACAAAGCTATCCCCCCAAACCCATGTAGTAACATTATCCTATGCCCAGGCACAAGTTTTGTGATTCTAAACCTGATGCAGTAACAACACTACAACTGATGTAATAACAATATTACACAGGTCTAATGCTATCCCCCAGACCCATGTAATAACATTACCCTATGTCCAGGCGCTGATTTGTGACCTCCAAAACTTGATGTAGTAACAATACTACATAGCCATCACAGCCATCTGCCAAAATCCATGTAGTAACATTACCCTATTTCCAAGCACATATTTTTTGTGTTCTCCAAACCTAGATGTAGTTACAATACTAAATAGCTATCCCCCAAACCAATTAGTAATATTACCCTATTACACTGATATTTTGAACTCCAAAATCTGATGTAGTAACAATACTACATAGCAAACCCACCAAACCCATATAATAACATTATGCTATGTCCAGGCATTGCTTTTGTGATCTCCAAAAACCTGATGTAGTAACAATACTACATTGTCTATCACCAAACCCATGAACCAGTAATAACATTGCTCTTTTTCAAGGTAACTGACGATTTTATGATCTTCAAAACCTGTTGTGATAATAATACTACATTGATTACTAAACCCATGTAGTAATAATATCCCATTCCCAGATGATAGTGTAAAAACTGATTTTGGAATCACTAAACCTTATGTAGTAACAATACTACATAGCTATCCTCCAAACACATGTAGTAACATAACCCAATTTCCAGGTGGCATTGTAAAACTGCTTTTGTGACCACCAAAATCTGATGTAGTCAAAATACTTAGCTATCCCCCCAAACCCATGTAGTAAATATTATGCTATTTCTAGGTGACAGTGAAAATATCATTTGTGATCACAAAAATCTGCTTTAGTAACAATATTATATTGCTATCTCCCAAACCCATGCAGTAATATTACTCTACTTCCAGGTGACAGTGTAAAACTGCTTTTGTGATTACCAAAACCTGATGTAGTAACAATAGTACATTGCTAATTATCAAAACCATGTAAAACAAATTACTCTATTCCCAGGGAACAGTGCTACATTGATTTTGTGGTCTCCAAACCCTGCTGTAGTAAGAATACTACATAATGGTAAACACCAAAATCATGTAGCAATATTTCCCTATTTCCATGTGAGTGTACCACTCATTTTGTGACCTCCAAAATCCTGATGTAGTAACAACACTGCATTGGTAATCACATAACCCATGTAGTAATATTACCTTGTTTCCAAGGTAACAGTATATCACCAATTATATGATCTCCAAACCTGATATAGTAATAATACTACATTGCCTCAAATCCATGTAGTAGCATGAACCTATAATTTTCCACGCGAGAGCAGAACATTGATTTTGTCTTCTCAAAAACCTGACAGAGTAATTTTGCTACAAGGATGAAGTTTAATGATATGCAATAATGATTTTTGGTATTATAGTAACATGATGACATTGTTATTCCTGAATCCCATCTTGTATTGATTTTTCTTCCTGATGATGCTTTACTACTTTGTTATTATCAAACACTTGAAGTAATATTACACTATTTCCAATGTAATATGTCAGTACCATTGTTTTTGATCTTTAAAACCATTAGTTATAGCTACATGTATTACTACAAGTCCAAAATTTACTGCTATGCCATATTACAAGTTAATGCAGCATTTCCACATTGTTAATCTTGTTATGCATATTTGATTTAATTTATATTTGATTTAATTTAATTGTTTGTAAGTTTAATTTTTTTTATTTTTAATTTCATTACATGTCAATGCAATGTAATTTTGTTTACTAGGAATTTTATATTTTCCTAAAAATTCAGTTTGACCTGAATCTTTTCATAAATACCTAATATTAGAAACACTGTTTCTATTTTTGAATTAGTTCCTGGCCTTGATTATGGGTCAAGTAAACAACTTTATTTCAATTCATTTTTGGTGTATAAATGGTGTAGGTGAAATGCTCCAAGTAGTTTAGGAGGAATAGGAATTACAAACTTAGAATAAATGACAGATGGATGACGAACTACGGCAACAGGCTACTACTCTGTAACATATTCCGGTCTATGACCAGCAGAGCTAAAATGGGGTAGAGAAAAAAAGCAAAACCTTATGACACATGTATGCCAACTAAAGACGTAGCCAAAAAAGTTTAAATAAAACAAATCCTCCAAGTGGTGTCGGATGAGAAGTAATGACAAACAAAATATACCTTTTGGTAAATGTTTTTTGCAAACATTTCTGCCAAAATGGGTCAGATGAAAAATAAAACCTTACTGCACATCCAAAACATCTGCATATCTAACCTTCCACAAAATTTCAATAAAATTCTGTGAGAGAAGTGATGATGAGCTAAATACACTCTTTCTGACAATTTTTCAAGAATTTCTCCTTAAAACATCATTGTGGATCTACACCAACCACACAGCTAGTCTACAAAGTTTCAAACAAAATCCTCCATGTAATGGCACAATAGCCTAAAAAATGGCATTATTATAAGTCTCAAACAGGAATTTAACATGGGAATGGCACTATAGCCTCAAATGTGAATTTAACATGGGAATGGACCTGGGGGTCAGTGGGAACTTAACATGTGTGATTTCATGTGATTTAGAGAGACAAGGGTTTATAGGGACAATAGGGTATTTATAGGGACAAAGGGATTGATTTGGACAAACATAGAAATACACAAATACTTATACAACACAAAGAAAAAAATAATTTGGCAATGAGTATATCTTTTCGAGGCAACAGAGTGCCCCTGAAAAGGGCTGTTGGTTTCTTCTTTTATTTCTTCCACCATATTCTCACTTTCTGGAGGAAATTCATCTTCTTTTCATCCTCTGGCATCCAGTCTGGATTCCCCATCCGTCTAAACTTTTCTTGGACATTCATCCAATTTTCATTTAGCCTATCAAAGTTTTCCTTTCTTTTCTTATTTTCTTTTTCCTTCCCCTCCTTTGCTCAGGTAGCTTTGATCTTGTCCACTTCCTCTTTCATGACTCTTACAACCATTGTATCAGCTTTGTTTAAATTGGCTGATCCCCATTCCACACTCCATTAGGATGAGTAAGACCAATCAACCCAGTCCTCTATCTTTTCGAAAAAAAATTGATTTTCACCATGCAATCGATAGCCTCCTTCAACTGACCCACTTTACATTATTCAAAGGTCATCATTCCTCTCATCTTCTTTACTTCCTTCTCGAGCACAACTTTGACCAGCTCTCTGGCTGCTTTAGAGCTGTCATTTGGCTTGTCACATGTCCTGGATGACTGGATACCACCAATAAAAGGCACTTATTGAAACACTGTATCTACTGTGTTATACCTTAAATCAGATCCCTGGCAAAATGGACAACTGAGACTTAATGGGCAGTATTTATATATCGGCCAGGGAACAGCAGCCATTCTCAATTCCGCAACCTGGAAGCATATCTGGGGGTCCATTCTAAAGATCCAGAAATCATCTCTCTTGCTCCTGTTGTTGTTGTTGTTGTTGCTGTTGCTGCTTCTGCTGTCTATATCTCTCTGTTCACTTTTCCTCTTCTTGCTTCACTTCCTCATTAAAGGTTTCTTCCATGAGGTTTTATGTTGTTTTTAACATCATGACATTCTCTGTTTCTTCTGGATTCTGAATCAGGTTCTGCCTGACACGAAGCAAATGCACATAAGCCTCATTCAGTTTGATAATTTTGAAGGAATGTTTATCAGTTGACAAGTGAACAATAGATCACCAGACTGGCGACTGTGCTGTTTTATATGCCTCAAGCGCAGACACAATTGAAAACATCCCTTTGGTTTTGTCAGAACGCAATTGCTAACATGATACAGAAGGATAGAGAGAGGTACAAGAGCATATATTCATACAGTGTCAATTTAAGATAAACATCAAACACCGTTTTTTCAAAAATACAACATTTTATTCACAAGAAAAAACTTATCCAATACAAAATAGCAAGTAAACAATTTATTTCAAACAGGAACATATTTACATGGTTGACAACTTTGTGGAGTCAAACTTTACTTCCACTGATTGACATCATTTGGCCATCAGTGCACACTATATTTCCAAACTAAAGACAATAAAAAAAACTATGTTTGCAAAACCATCTTTCTACTTTATCACCGTTTCTAGAATAGTCACTATCAAAATTAGTCATTAATGTTCTAAGGGGTATACAAGACTGCGTTGATGAAGAAAATGTGCATAATATTGTCCATACACCATGAAATCTGTGCCTTGTAATTTCACATTATTGAATCGAATTGTCCTTTCATTTCTTCTCATAAAGTTGATGATGCCATCTTCCAAAAGGCAGTAATCGCTAAGAATCGATATACTCCACTCTGTGATTGTTGGGAATGCAGATGGGCACCCAATGGGATCCTGGTTGATAGCTGCATTTCTTCTCATAGCGCCGATGATGTGGTCTTCAAAAAGGTGGTACTCCACACTGTGGTTATTAGGAAAGTAGATGGTCACTCAATGAGTTCCTGGTTTATGACTCTTATCAGTGTTGATGACATAAGCTTGAATGTCTTTAGGTTTGCGATGAGGAAGTTCATCTTTAGTGCACACAAGAGGATTCCAAGAAGCTGCGTAATAATTGTTTGTCAAAAAGCAATGAAGTTCCCAGGTACATATTTTGTTTTTCATAGGTAATGATAAGACGTCAATTCAATCCTGACTCTTTCCTTGAAAATCAAGTAAATGGCTCTACGCTTAATGTCCATATGTGGACAAAGAGATTCAATGCGTTGGATCTCCAGAAGTCAATGGAGGGGAGGAATAGTCATCCAATTCTTTATAACACTGATACATCACTGCTTCTTCCTAGATGAGACCCCAAGCATCGTCCAGATAATACTACTACTACTACTACTACTACTAATAATAATAATAATAATAATAATAATAATGACCTTATTTAAAGACGGTAACACAATTAGCTAAGAACTAATCTACCTTAAGGCCCTTGTACAAAGGAATTTATTCATAGATACTCTTCCAATTTTTCTTCTTGGATTGGCAGTGATGACTCTTTTGAGGGATTCATTGTTGATTATGCCATTTGTCCTTGGAAAAGATGATTTTTGTTCTTCGATCAGAGTCCCACAGCAATAGTAAAGGTTTTCACTTCCACTCATCATATTAGATTAGTTGTTCTGCTCAAAGTGTGACTGATGCCAATTTCCACTTTGGGTAACATTTCCACTTACTCATCAAATGTAAAACGGTACTGCTTCAATTCAATCTCAGGCCACTCCATTCAACAAATACCTGTCCAGCAACCACATGTCCAAATGCAAGCAACCCATCAGTTCTAAACTGTGCCCTAGTAGGATTTTCTTTTGACAGTTGTTAAATCCCACATTATGAGGACAGTTATCTTCTGCTGTGGCTGTGTCATTGAATTTCTCTTGCCTTCTTTCTGTACGTCAAGAAATTTTCTAGGTACTCATGGTAAGGGTAATCATTTATACTGCTACTGACCAGATTGTTATTCAAATACAAATCCACTTCGCTGAACAAGAAATGCATGAAATTGTTGACGGGAGCTACTCTAGCAATGTTTGCGGGATTGCCAAACAACAAATGTGTAAAATTGTTGAAGGAAGCTACTATGGCATCAGCTCCTGGAGCGGTATCATCCATTTTAAGAACTTTGACTTTCAGTTACAGGTAACTGCTACTCAGAATGATTTAATCTTCAGTCTGTCCTTTGATTTCAAATTTGATGGGGACTGAGGTCATCAAACACAAGACAGGATGAAATTGTACCCATTTGGGATTCTTGCATCATCATCATGGTGTGTGGAATGGCAAACATATCCATTTCTGACTTCAAAACATTCACAAGAATCTTGGTGAATCATTTTTCCATTTAATAATCAAAGACATCTAATTATCGGGCTGTTTTTCTTTCCTTTGTCTTTATGATAACGTGTTTCCATCATCTCTTTCTACTTTGTCTTCGCTGTGGAGTGAAAGACGAAGGAATGCCATGGTCAGCAGTGTGCAGCACATTTATAGCAGACTCTCGGCGAGACAAAATGTATTTTCCAGTTTGAAGCAACACATTTTTGCTCTCAAGAAGGCTTCTTTCGGATTTTATTAGTTGATGATGACAATTTGGAGAAATTCTTTTACTTGTGTCAAAGCGACATCTTTCAAAGCATGCAATTCTTGTGTCACCATCAGATTCAAGACAGGAGTCATGGAACAAAATGCAGATTTCAGCATATCTCCTAAACTATGTCTTCATTGTCAAGCGACTTCTTGGTACATATAATACATCATTTACAAGTCGCTAGAGAATCTTTTCCTAAATGTAGTTTCACCAACTCTTTTCCTTTCAAGAATGGAATATTTTGTCCTAGATCTCCTTTTATACCAATGTTGACACTGTCAAAATACGACTTACTGACAGGCAAATAATGAGGATGTACAAATTCTTGGTGAACATAATACATTTTTCCACTCTCCTCGTAAGCAGCCATGGCAGAATCCACTTTGAAAGGAATGACTCTTAGTTATGGCATAGCTATGTTTCCCACCACGTTATACTCCATCACACTGGAGTAGACAAATATCAAATCCAATCCTTCATTCAGTTGCATAAGGTATTTCAAATACTTGAAACACTCCTTGTTGCCGTTGATGGATTTTCTTGGGACCATTATTGGTGACTCCACCCAAAATAACATAAAACTCAAGACAAAAAATGATGGCCAAAGTTTTGGGTATCCGAAAGGTACATGTTCAGTTGATGAGAAATTTTTTGGTACTCAATTTTGACAAGTTTGTTATTTTTTACTAGGACATTGATAAACCGTTCGCCAAGCAAGGAAGCATTTGTTTCCACCAGATGTTGAGTGTTAAAATAATACCCCACAGATTCTCATGTTATAGATATTCGAGGATTGGATGGTGATGGTCTTTTGAATTCATAAACCAGAGGATCATTTGTATCCAAGTGTTGATGCACTAGTTCATTCAGGATCTCAACCATGAAAGTGTTTTGATATTTGGTGATATTTAGGATTTGAGTGGGATGAATGATTTCTACCAAAGCCACTCCTCAATCTGCTTTGTGATCTAACTATATGGCCTGAGGTAATCTGGCTGTGAAACAGCACAAGGTATTGTTGGGAAACACATCCATGGAACTGGAAGTTAAGTAACAATGGTTATTTATAATTTGTGGGTTATGCTTTCTGAGGAGTCACTCAAGGTTAAAGGAGTTTCCAGAAGAGGGTGGTTACTAATGCTGTTTTATGGTTGACTGGCATTGGCTGCAAGAATCCCATTGTGACTGGAATATTTCAGGGAAGGATTGGGTTAAAGGTAACCAATGCAACTGCTGAGTAAAATGATCCACAATTGTTTGCCTCCTTGTTACAAACTCAAATTGGTGATGGTGAAACAAATGGGACCATACGCCACAAAGATTTGGCAGAAAAAGACCATTTGCATTTTAAGCACACATTCTCTGCACCACATCCACATGTAGATTTTGAAGAGAAGAACACTGAGTGGGAGCAGTCACTGCTGCTGCTGCTCTGTTGAACGGCATGATGGTCACTTCTTTTTACAGATGATGACTTGTGAAGCATCGATCCAAATATCAAAACTCAAAGATATCTTTTTCAATGAACTTTCACTTCTCTGATTTGGCATTTGTCTACCTTATGGGTTCATCGATTGAGAATGCTTTCAGTGTCATATGTGTTGTCTTTGTTTTCAGTCACTCCTAGAGTGTATGTGTGTGATTTGGATTTTTAACATATCTTTAACAATTTTTCAGTCATATCGCTATGATGTCTGCAGTTTGGCAGTTTATGGTGATGTCTAGCACTAGGACATCATGCCGCAGACATGTTGCATGATGTCCCACCCAGTCATATTATCCTGACACCAGGCCGACCAGTCCTATCACTAACCTCTTAATTTTGAGCGCCAAGCAAGGCAGCTGTTAGAATCATTTTTGCAAGTCTCTGGTATGACTAGGTCGGGAATTGAACCCACGACTTCTCGCATCCGTGAACAACTTTTCATTCGTGTCAATGTCAACAATGGTACTGCTGTCATGAATTTAGTTGTCCTCTGTGTTGGGTTCTTCTGTCAACTTGGTTAACACAGGTTTAAATGTCACATTCTTCACCTGATAAAAGACCAATGCTTTTAACATAAGGAGTATCTCATGCATTACAGGAACAATCATAGTGTCTGTGTAGGCATTGTAAAGTGGGTCAATTGAGGGAGGAGATTGATTGCATGGTGAAAGTCAGTACTTTTTCAGAAAGATAGAGGACTGGGTTGATTGGTTTTATCCATCCTAAAGGAGTGTGGAATGGGGATCAGCCACTTCAAACAAAGAGGAAGAGGACAAGATCAAAGCTACCTGGGCAAAGGAGAAGAATGAAAAAGAAAATAAGAAGAGAAAGGAAGAGTTTGATTGGCTAAATAACAATTGGATGAATGTCAAAGAAAAATTTAGAAGGATGGGGCATACAGACTAGATGCCAGAGGATGAAATAATATGTATTTCCTCAAAATAGTGAGAATGTGGTGGAAGTAATTGAGCAAATAGAAGAAGAACCAATGGCCCTTTTCATGGTCACTCCATTGCCTCAAAAAGATATATTCATTGCTAATTTTTTGTTACATTTGTGCTGTATAAGTATTTGTTTGTGTATGTCTACGATTGTCCCCATCAACTCCTTTGTCATTATAAAAAACCTTTTGTCCTATAAACCCTTGGTCATATAAATCTCATGCTGTCATCTATGTTAAATTCCCATTAATCCCAAAGTGCCATTCCCATGTTAAATTCCCTTTGGAGGCTATAGTGATTATTGTGCCGCATACTTGTAAAAGATATAATCTTACTGCACATCTACACCAACCACCTAACTAACAAAGAAAGTTTTAATACAATAATCCAAGTGAAGTCTGATGAAAGATGAAGATAAACTTTGTCACAGATATAACAGACATGTTTACTTAACTAGAATGATGCATGTAAAACAGTCCCTGGGTGTACTACCAGAAGGCATGTGATTCTATTCAGTCAAAGTGTTTGATTTCTAATGTGCATTTTGAAAGTGGTAAATTGTCCTAACAATCATAATAGCAGTCTTCCTGGAAATAAGTTTGTTGATAGACTAATACCAGTCAAGCCATTACAAAAGTTTTTCAAACTATATGACCATTATTGCTAGAATACTCACACATCACAATGACTGTGACACTAGCCATAGCTGATTTCATTAAGTTCTCCTTATTGGATGCAGTGCAACTGTAATTCCCTCCTTTGTTCCTGTCCACAAACCGTGAAAGCTGAGCACCAGACTGAGAAAAATCTTGTGGACCAGTCCATGTGAAGCTACAGGGAGGGTAGCAGTTAACTGAGCAGGTAATGTTTAACATGGTGCTATCTTCAACATTTTGGTTTGACTGGGTGGTAGATAACATCACCTGACCATTGGATCCTGTACAAAATTTTTCACCCGTAATTTAGATGTAATCCAGGTGTCATATTTATAAAAATTTCAGGCGTAAGATTTAGTAAAGAACCAACTTATTTGAGACGTAAACCAAGTGGAATTGAGACGTAACTCAGGTGGAATTTGAGGCGAAATATGTAAATTAGCGACGCCCAGAAATACGCTTAATTTTGACGCCTGGAAAAATGCTTTACCTTTGACGCCTGGAAAATAAGCCTCTAGGCTGACGCCTGGAGAAGTGTTTTAGCCTGATCAGAGACGTAAACCAGGTGGAATTGAGATGCAAATCAGGTGGAATTTGAGGCGAAATATGTAAATTAGCAACGCCTGGAAATACATGTTATCTTACACCTACTGACGCCCAGAAATACATTTTAGCTTGACGCCTGGAAAAATCATTTGGGTTTCCACCTCTTTCCTAAAATATGCATCTAGAGTATCATTTAAAAAATGTTATGGTCACATGTTTTCTCGACTAATTTTCAATTCCACTTTTATGAACCTTATTAAATAAGAAAGAAATTTAAAAAAAAGAAACTAATTTTACAAACAAATGCTTTTTATTCTTATAAGTAATAAAGGTAATCACATACAAATTAAAACAATCTCTTCCCGGGTCATTATTCATTTATTAGTTTAATTTTTCAGCTTCTTCAGTGCCATTTTGATTTGCTTTCTGGCATAGCTTATCCTTTCTGTTATTGCATCATTAAGAGAGGACTCCAGAGGTGTTGGGTGGCCATTCTTTTTACACCAAACCAGAACATAATCTAAAAAATAAAGACACCATAAGAAGAAAATCATCCTCCAAATATATTTATATGAAACAATCTTGTTAATGTCCTATTGGTTACTTCATCATACTTATTATGTTAATCAAGCTTATCATCCTTGATAAAAGCAAAAATTATTTTTCTGAACAAGCTTATTTATATATATATATATATATATATATATATATATATATATATATATATATATATATATATATATATATATATATATATATATATATATATATATATTGTAAATCTGGAAACTATGTTGAGTAATGTTTTTCTAATAAATTATTTGTGATCATAGTTTACTTATGGCTTCAACTCCATTATATAAAAGCTCTACAATCTTTAATGGAACCACCAAGCCTGTTTTATATCTACAATTTTTCACTCTTGCATGTGCTGGGTCCTAATATTAGTTCTGGCTTAATGTTCAGCTACCAAGAGAGCAAGGTGTGCTTCAATGAAAAATATTGAGCTGACATTACAATATTACATGTACTGTAATCTTTTGCAAAAGGTAAGGACTTTGAATAAACTATCCATAGAAAACAAACCGCAGACTGCTATCTTAATTACCTTTAATCGCACAGACTTTCGTTTTGTCCAGGCATGGTCGAAGGTCACCTTCCTTCACTGATGTCATGCCCTGTCCTCTTGAATTTGCCAGCATCTCCAGACTAAAAGCTTCAGGCAATAACTTGTAGCAAAGAGTGTAGCCTGGCTTCTGCGACTTCTTTGCAGCTGAAATGGCCTTTCTCAGCCCATCCTTGTGGACGGTCAAATCATAGGCCTCAAGTAACTTGACTTGCTGAAGAAAAGAAACAATGGAATAAAATTAGCTGGAGAATTCCAGGTCAGATATTTTCGCATATGTAGCATTGCAATCACACTCTCCCTTGCAGATTAAAAACAAAATGATATATTAAAACTGGTCAAAATTAAATTAAATCAGTTCTATTAATTTTTAATTTTTCAGTTCAAGGTAGGCAATATGCTCCTCCCACCTAAAAAATCTAGCTTAATCCAAATTCATTTATGCCTATCCATTGAGATTGGGGTGAGCAAGCTACAATTTCCAATTTGTTTTCAATTTTTCAAATTTTGCCCCCAAGACAAGCTAAATGTAAAAAAATGTTTTAAAAATCTCTGATATAGATCCAACAAAATGTAACGACTAGTTCAACAGTTTTTTTCTATCCTGTTAAAAAAGAATTTGTTCAGAGAAAATGGACAGTATCAATTAAATATTAATCTTCTTCAACTATCACAGTAGAATGTATAAGGAAAGCAAGCAAAATTACCATGTTTGACTGTACATCTTCTTGTCCACTGCTAACCTCTTTTCTAGGAGACCTTTCAGGTGCTGCTTTGAAAGTAGCCTTAACTTGGTTTATGCCTCCAAAGTGTGAACTGCTTGGTAAAGGAGTAGTGCATATGTGTCTTTCGAGCACTGTGTCCAGCTGTGTATAGGTCGGCTGAATATTCTGTGTAAAAATATTGCGTTTTAAAAAGTGTTCGAACTTCAATGTATTTTCTTTATTTTTTTTAATTAATACTACTTTCCATCCTACAGGTAGATAAGGCATAAAATGTTTCCAATTTCCTGACCATCCCCATTTCTCATCATTGACCCTAAATGATGGATATTCATGGTTTGCCAATCAACAGTAACTGCTATACAAAAACTGTCCACCCAACATATTGATTACACATTCAATATCATATTGAAGACTCGTTCCTCTAGTAGCAATCAACATACACTTCCATAATAAAATACATTAAATATTGCATGTTTATGTTTACATATTGTGATATTTGTTGTATTATATGCCAGCTATTTCATCACATCACTAATTCTAATACTTAACACAAAATTCTAGCTAAGCACAAATAGCCTTGAACACAAATTGACAAAAGTACTCTACAAAAAACATGTTAAAAGATACTCTTGGGTTGCAATTTATGCAACTGTTATGCTAAAAATATGTCAGATTAAGTGTCTGCCAAAGATCGATGAGTCGCTAAAAAATAGCACATGTATCCTCTCTGTGAAGTGGTATATCAGAAGTATAAGAGTATTATATCAATTTTGTAAATAATAAAATAAGCAAAAAAGTATTTACCTCGAAACACTCATTCGCCTGATGTGAGCATGCACCTACACTAAAATGTTCCGTCAGTTTCTTAAGAAATTCTTGTACGTCGGGCCGGCACAACTGCTCAAGTACATTGACAACTTCAGCTGATGGTACTGGTACTAAATAAAATACATAATATTAAGATTGGTGTTGGTAAAACAAATCCCCAAATAGGACTAGAGATATAGAAAAATCCAATTTCAAACAATTCATAAATATTTCAAAAATTGTAAGATGTGAAATTCAACCAAGGTCATATATATATATATATATATATATATATATATATATATATATATATAATGTTAAAAAACAGGCCAACCAATTTTCATTTGCCCATCATAAATATTCAGTGGTTTGGGATTTCCGTGTTTATAAAGATTCAGTAAAGAAAACCACAGTTAAACAATCCGGAAATTAATAGTGCAAGTTAGAAAATTCACCTTGTTCCTCCAACTAGAATTTACCACACAAGACATGCTGTGTTCCAATATTGACCATGTCAGAACATAACAAAACTGGAGTGTACACAATATGATATACTAAATTATACCTTATACTCCATGAACTAAATTAATTTTCTTATGTCAATGTGAACAAATATAACACTCAATGCAGTGAGTGTAGTGCACACATCTACCATTCACTTTGAGAGAACGTTGAATCCAATCCAACCTGCCCCCAGTCTTAACATACATGTGCATGTAATATTATAATATGGTAAATCAGAATTACAAAATTAAGTTTGCCACACTGAAAGCTGGTAAAAGATAAGTTGTAATTATTTTTAAGCCGTAAATAATGATTTCTTACTCAAATTCCTTTCCCTGTTTTCCTCAAACAATGGCACAACGTGCTGTATCTCAGGATTTACTTGCTCATCTGCCAAATTATTGCAGAGTGCCCATGTTTCTGTGAATGGGGTGAACTGGTCTGAAATATTCATGTGTTGCACTGATGGATTGTTAAACTGATCTGCCATACATGAATTGAATATTTGTTTGCTAATTTCACAGGATGTGGCTTCTTCGCGTTGCTTTCTTTCTTTTGACTTTGAGGAAGGGGTGTCAATTTTTAGCGTCTGCTCCGAGACTGTGCCTTTTTCAACTGAACCTTGCATAATTTTGGGCTCCTTGGGGATCGGTGGCATAGTTTCTGCGCGCTTTCCTAAAGGAACTTTTTGTTTTTTCTTTTTTGGACTCATCTCCTCATCTTGAATCATGCTTTCCTTAATTTTTGTGGTCAGAATTCTATGGCGTTTGGTGGGCGATGATTTGTTATCCAGTGTGAAGGAGAAGAGTTCTTTGGGCACACTGGTTTTGTTTCCAGTTTTTGTAAGATTTTTTTGTTGGCCTCAGTGGCCCATTTGGTGAGAAACTCCTCGTCATCTAAAATATAAATTATTTAAAACTAGTTCTTGTCACATCAAATGCACTCAGCTTTTATTTATGCTTCTTATTATGCTTACACACACACACACACACACACACACACACACACACAGATTTTGCAAGATTATAGTCAATGTCATACAGATCATGCATGTGCATTTACTCAACATAAATGTAAATTATTGTAAAAATTAGTATTTATTTTGCTTAACCAAAGTTTCTTAAATCCTGATTAATAAATGCTCTGCATATAAGCTGTCATTTTTTTTCAAAAATCCCAATGAATCTTATACCTTTTTCATCAACATATTTTTAACCAGATTCTCACCAACGGCTCCCTTCCAAGTAATGGTAACTAAATATACTGTACTACAATACCAAAAAGGCATTCATCTTCTGACATGACTGGCGGTGCCATGTCAGTCAAAAATAAAAAGCAGCAATTAAACTTTTGAAGTCTAGTATGTGCACTGTCATATCTCTCTCTCTCTCTCTCTCTCTCTCATTTCTTTGTGATCAGAGATAAACAGTTTAATCACTTTGTATTATCATTATAATTTATTTCAAACTTATAATTATTCCAGATCATCTAAAAAAATAACATTTGATATTGTATTAATGTGGCATACAATATATTGGACAAACATTATCTAAATATATGAATCAACATATTTGATATAAATAACTATATATATATATATATATATATATATATATATATATATCTTTTTCAGCTCATGTCACTGCATAATTTAATGATGGTTTCAATTATACTTTTTGTATTTGAGCCTCAGGTGTCACTGATACTCATATACATGTAGTTAATTCTGAGATGTAACATCTGTTAAAGGAAACATTCGAATTTCAGTTTTAATACAATATGCCCAGGTCTAAATTAAAATAAAAAAATGTTGGACATTCATTCATAAATAAATTAAAAATGCATTTAGAAGTAGTCCTCTTAAGTTTTGTTCATTTAACTTAGTTAAAGGTTTGTATTTTATAAGAATTTTACATGTTTATTCGATTGTAACCCACATTACATGATTTTAAATTTTATTTGCATTGTAGTGACAGTAATAATTAAACAAAGTGTTATTTTAATCAATTATTTTTAAGTTATTATATACATTAAAACATTATATTGAATTATTGTTATATTGGTTTAATACAAGGGGACATAATTCAAATTTACATGGTTGAAAGACTAATATTTTTGGCATCTACTAATTTTTTGATATTGACATAATTAATTATTTTTTTTTAAAAAACGGGAATATAAAAGATAATGAACATTGTCTTCAGTACTGTATCAATACAAAATAAATTATAACATTATACATACACGTCATTATAAAAAGTAATAAAACCTTTATCTATATTCATAATGCCTACTTTAATTTTCAATTGAAATTTTTGAATCCTTATGGTCCAAGTTTATCTATCTAAATCTCATTTATCCATAGATATTTGCATTTTTTCAAGCCACTTAGAATGTGCATTTAAGTTTATAATGGTGACGCCCAAAACAAAATATCAGCGTCAGGTCTTACATGTATGACTAGTTTTACGCATGTGTTGTTTAAACAGTAACAATTCAAATTTAGACTGAAATGCAGACCTATTCCAGGATGAAGAAAGCTAATTAGTGTAGTAAACTTACCGCTGACTATGATTACACTGGACAACAAATTTTTACAAAAGTCATGTTACTGAAATAAAATTAGTCAGTTCTTATCAATTTTTATGTGCTGAACACGAATATGACAGTCAAATTGCAAAATTGGCTCTAGTTTTTTTTGTAATCTGCAAGAAATTAATGTTTACATAACGTAATGCATTCCAATAGTAAAAGGTCAACTGTAATAGCCTACCTATAAAAAATCAAGTCATTGACTACATCTTAGGTTTCTTCGCCTGTCTCTTGTACAGCTGTTCGGGAGCATCTCTGAGGAGTGTCCAGCAGTAGTCAGCCAGCATTGTAGTGGACCATTTTCCCTGGTATCTTTGTTCCATTGTTGCGATATCTTGATGAAAACGTTCGCCGTGTTCATCACTAACAATACCACAGTTGCTAGGAAAGAAATCAAAATGGGAATGAAGGAAGTAAATCTTTAGAGACATATTGCAGCCAAGTTTCTTATACTTCATCAACATATCTTCTACTAGTTCCTTATAGTTTTCTGCCCTAACATTTCCGAGGAAGTTTGTAGAAACTAGGCAAAAAGCATTCCATGCTTGTTTCGCGTCACCTTCCAGCAAGTTGTTGAACCGGTCATCTTTGAAAAGCTCTCGAATCTGAGGACCCACAAAAACTCCCTCTTTAATCTTTGCTTCGCTGAGTCGAGGGAATTTTTCATGCAGGTATCGGAATGCTGGCAAAGTCCGGTCAATGGCTTTCACGAAGTTCTTCATCAAACCTAGTTTGATGTGAAGGGGTGGTAGCAAGATTTTCTGAGCCTCAACCAGAGCTGGGTGTTGGATATTCTTCTCTCCAATGGCTACATTCTGCCTGTGAGTCCATTCCTTCCTCATGTAGTGCATTTCCCTTGCTCGGCTATCCCACTCGCATAAGAAACACATGTATTTTGTATATCTTTGCTGCAGTCCCATTAAAAGGGCAACTACCTTCAAATCACCACAGAGGTGCCAGCTGTACTTGTTATACTCAATGGAATTCAGTAGCTGCCTTAAGTTATCGTATGTCTCTTTCATGTGGACAGCATACGCTACTGGAATAGATGGAAGAATGTTTCCATTGTGCAAAAGCACAGCCTTGAGACTCAGTTTCGAAGAGTCCACAAATAGTCTCCATTCTTGTGGGTCATGAGTGATTTTTAAAGCATTCATGAGGCCCTCAATATCGGAACAGAATATCAGATTACTTTCCTTTCTGAAGAAAGGCTCCAATTGCTGGTGGCGCTTTCGATATGCAGTAATTGTGACATCTTCTTCTAGAAGATTCCATTGTTGGAGTCTTGATCCTAGCAATTCTACCTTGTTCTTTTATACGTCCAAATCACGAATCAGGTCATTTAGTTCTTCCTGTGTTATTCTGTGTGGGGTTGATGATGCACCACAGTGAAAATCTGGATCACTGCATGCTGATGGACCAGGAGAAGAACAGGTCGACTCACCTTTGTCTTCGTCAGATGAATCAAGAGAATATTCTGCTGGAGGTTCTGGAATAGGAAGTCCCTCACCATGTGGAACTGGTCTCAATGCAGACGGAATGTTTGGGTAGACTATTCTCGACTTCTTTCGCTTCGTTATTCCGCCGGAAAGAGGAGGAACCAAGCAGAAGTAACAGTCATTTAGGTGGTTGCTTGGCTCTCTCCACACCATTGGGACTGCAAACGGCATTGATGACCTTTTGCAATTCAACCACTGTGAAAGCTGTGTTGTACATGTAGCACAGCATATATGCGGAGCCCAAGGCTTGTCTTGGTCACCAACCTTGCATCCGAAGTAAAGATGATATGCCTTCTTCACTTGAGAATTGATACTTTTCTTCTGGTTGGCAAATGTCACTTCCCCACAAATATAGCAAAAATTGTCCGCGGTATTAACACACTTTCGAGGCATTACTGTTCTTTATTGTACGTAAATGGATAAAATAATAAGTTTTATGTAACAGTAGCTTGAACTGTCTCGCACAACGTCTAAAATATTTTAAATGCTGAACCTATCTGATTGGGCTTTATATAGTACACTGCTTACGTCAGCTTCAGCAGCCGCCTGGCATTAGTATATTAGGCCTACACATGTATAGTACACTGCTGACGTCAACTTACTTCAGCAGCCGCATGGCATTAGTATTGCATTGCATCAGAAAATGATGCAATCAACTATGGATGATGTGAGCATGATGGTATTATGCAATGTTACATCATTATTCCGGATGTTGCTGCAGTCCTACTGGAAAAATTTACACAGTGAAACATAGAAAATGAGGTATATGAATATCTTCAAAACGAGAGCCAATAAAAAAATTTCACGGTTATATTCGTGTTTGGCACACCAAAATACTACAGATTAGGGCCTTTTCAAGTCAGTAATGATTTCACTGTTGACCAGTGTTATGGTTCCGTGGTATAATTGCTTTTTCCCCTTACCTGGTTTACCCCAGTTCATCTCTACCTTTTCCTCCGCTTTAAAATCTCCGCTTAACTTGAGATTTTTGTCTGCCTTTCCAACCACACTTAAACTGGCATCTTCTTCAAAGAAAATGCACGCAAACATGGTAATATTTATAGAAAATGAAATTACAATACGCTGTGCTTATCCAAAAATGGCGCCAATGAATTCAAATACAAAGGATGCTGGATATCGAATTTTCGCGGCATGGATGGGGGTACAATGGTGGGTGATAAAATCATGGAATGTATAATTATAACTGTTATAATGTTTCAAAACACCCATCACTGTCTTTCCTGAGTGAAGAAACAATTTCGAAAATACAATGCATATACCGAATTGAATTAAACACATCTTTGGGAAAAGTTTTTTTTTTTTTTTTACAAAATAAAACAAACGCAAATGACATTCTCGATTTTAAAAAAAAATGGATGCTTGTCCCTTCTTGAGCCCCAAGCAGCATCAACCGGTTCTATTAAACACTGTATAGACGCAAAATTGACGGGGCTAAGACTGAACAAAGAAGTTTTAAATTTAAAACTGACAATAGTGGAACATATTTACAGTTGAAACAAACATTATCAAATAAATAAAGAATTACAAATATTATAAATATCTGCTTTGTCAATATATTGGTCGTTTATTTCCTCAAATATCTATTTGCACACAAAATAGTCATGAATTATGAATAGTTTAGAAATGTCGAATATACTTAACTTTATTAATTTTCCCCCTGTGGTTCCATTGCATTCTCAAATGATTTTTACAATTTTAAATACCGAGAAATTTCCACAGCTGCAAACTTCTTGATAGGGAACAAAGATATAATTATCCAATTAACTGTATACTTTTATTAACACCTCAGGATAACTATAGTTTATAATGAAATGTTTAATGGCGTGCGGCTGTCAAATTATGTTGGTTAAACAATCGTTTAGATACTCATCTGGTTATTACATCGGCAAAGGAGATGATCAAACGCAATTTCTCCACAACAAACGTCGTAATTATTTGATAGTTGTGATCAGACATATTAATTTGTGGTCTTATTATATTAAAATTTCTTTAATTTACAAAGTTTCAAAGGAATGTTTTTCAGACGGTAAATTATTTCGAACTCGTATTCTTTATCCATATCTGCGCTATATATATATTTTTTATATAGTTCTTATATGAATAAAGATCACTACACAAAACAGACCTGTTCAAAGGACTTCGTGCTGTTTGTCTTGCTTTGAAGAAGCACAAACTGGTGGGAATTTTTGCACTTGGACAATTAAATCGGCATGTAATGTACTCAGTAAGAAAAATATAAGTGTAAATTCAAAAGATAACGGAAAACGTGACCATGTAAAGCGCAGCTGTTGACTCCTAACTGACCATACACGACAAAACAACGAAAGGATAAAAAGTCAATGAATCTCATGTGGAAAAATATGGGTATATAAGTTCAAACACGAATACAGACTTGTACAAACTGTAAGGATCGGAGTGTGACATTTCAAGCAACGAGTGCTGCATCGAAAGTTATGTCAAACGTGTAAATCATTTCAGAATCGGAAAACAGTGTACAACTAACCATTTAAAAATGCATTGGCTGAGTGTGGTAAGCCGTAATGTAATCACCGGACATGTTCTAAATATTATAGTTGGCTTAAGTTTCTTCTTCAAGACAAATTACCTTGTGAGAGAAACTTGGAAAACGTTTTCATAGTGTTGAATAACGAGAACAAAGTAACAAACAAGAGTATTGCAGTGATTGTGCTGTATGGGAGAAGAAGCGAAAACCGTCAATGAAACCATTCATTTTTGTTGACAAATTACATTTCTAAGTATTTATTCTGTTAGAAAATATTGGAATAAATTTATGTAAAATAGCACATTTAGTAAAGAAGAATGATTGTCCTGTATAGTGGGAAAATAGAGAATGGAAAACTGACGTAAGCACAACCATTATTACACAAGATGTTAAGCAGGACACCATCCACAGAAAAGAACAAGTTTGAGAAACTACCGAGGAGTTTGACAGTGATGAAAGATGCTTGCCAAAAGAAGAATACATGCGGATGTATCATGAACGAGAACTAGGTCACGAAAACATCGAAGTTAACACATAACCGTAAAAACGAACTGATCCGTGTGCATTTTGATCAAGTTCAAAAGAAAATGTAAATTTTCCGAAATCTAGTGATGTCTATGACCGAATGGCTAATCCGTAGGAAAGGGTGGATATTATCAACGATAGTTGATACGCTTAATTCTGTACATTGACGAACAATTGTTTTGAATATTGACAAGTTAATGTTTGAATTCAAACAATAAATAATTCCAATATGTTTTCGACAATTTTGGCTTAATAAATTCACAATTTTACAGTTGGCATACATAAAAAAAACATATAGGACTTATAAAGTAGGGTCCACGCTGTGTGGCAAAGACTTAAATAGACCATATAAACTAAAATAGACCAGTAAAATACTATCCAAGATCGTTTCTGATCTCTCTTTGTGTGAGCTGCCCGTCTTTGGATGTCTTTGTCTTTGATGTGCACTCTACAAATTTACAACTATCAATAGATTCAATACATAAATTGTATTCACTTCTCTTATATCTCTTAAAATAGAACATGTATCAGTAGCATGAAATTTTAGTTAGGTAAAGTTTTCACTTATCTTTTAGCGCATCTCTTTTCCCAAATACTTAAAAATATGTATATTTAAAATATATGCCTCCGCGGAAGCGACTACCTTTATCATTATTAAATGAGATAACAAATGTTATTCAACTGGATAAGAAAATTCAGTTGTGTTGACAAATTACATTTCTAAGTATTTACCATAATTTATTGCAACCATTGAATGCAAATAGATATTACTAAACAGAATAATACATGGGCAACAGGAACATTTTATTTGTTCTTATATTTTATAAAACTGCAAATAACACATTATTTTCAGTTTAAACTTTCTATGTTCCGTCTTTGCCATGCCAAATAGATATTACTAAACAGAATAATACATGGGCAACAGGAACATTTTATTTGTTCTTATATTTTATAAAACTGCAAATAACACATTATTTTCAGTTTAAACTTTCTATGTTCCGTCTTTGCCATGTCTCTGCCTGTATTTGCCCAAGTTCCTTGCCGTGTCTTTGCGCGTCTTTTCTCGTCTTTGTGATGTTTAGTACGACCCGCATCAGCATCATAATTTCTCAAAGACAAATGGACGACTCAACCATTGGTAGGAAGCGAAGAGGTCCTTACGGAAAACGCAAATATTCTGATGATGACTTTGAAACAACGTTTGCAACAAATGTGGCATATAAGCACCTTGAATCAGAATTGAATGCACATGCATCCGACCAAAACATTAAAGATGATGCAGGGATTTGCGATATGGCATATCCTTCGACATCACATGGATCTGATTATTCGGATACCCATCATGTTTCATCGGAGAAGGCAGTATCAATTCCAGAGGCAACAAGCGGCACTGGATCTGATGATTTAGAGGCAAGTATATTTTTTCTTGCTTTTTAAATTAACACAGTAAAATCAGTTATTGTGTGAGCTCACGTGGTGTTTTTTGTTTGTTTTTGCGTTTAGTTCAAATCGCTGGTTCTCAAACGTACACCTACTTTTGAAGTTTTCACTAGTCCTACCCGTAAGACGTATCACATGTTGATCTTGATTTTAGTGCCAGACGCGAGCAAACATAAATATCAGCGTCGGGGCTTACATTGTAGGACTAAAGTTTTCACCTGCTGAATTCGTGTCGTGAATTGTCACAATTGCTCCTCCCCCCCCCCCCCCCGCTTTCTGTAATGTCATTAATCATGCCATAAACCCTCGTATTTAGCCAGAAGCTGATCAAAAGTTGAAATTTAAAAAATAGCATGTCACTTTCCAACTTTTTGGAGATCATTACTTCTCTTAGTCAAGAAAAAAAAATGGTAATGTCAAAAAATGAAAGTTTTTATTTTGCCTTTAAGTAAATAATGTTGATATTCATACAGATTCTTCAAGTGAATTAAATAGACAGTAAAAACAAGTAATCCCATGCTGTAATATAATCCATGGCTGTCATAAGTTTTAACCCCAGTAAAATTTTAATAATAAATTATTTTTGCAGCTACCATATCCTATGGCTGACAGTAACCACTGTCAGATACAGAGTGTGTTTGATGTGGACCAGATGAAAGAAATTTGTAACAAAGTGGAAAGAAGTGATCCTGACCTGGATGAAATTTTCAGTCAGATGTTTGAAGGTAGTTTTCAGGATGAATTGTATGAGGATGATACATTTGATGACTCAGATGTTGAATCTGAGAGTCCAACTGAAGATGATACCTGTACAAAAAACAAGACCACAGACTGTCTGGATCCTGATGAGAAGCCCCTTTATCCTGGTGCCACAATTACTGTTGGAGCTTTTATGTTGTTAATAGCATTATTTTGCACTAAACATAATTTGATTGGAGATGCTGTACTACAGTTATTAAACATCATAGCAGTTGCCCTTCCAAATGGGCACCATCAGTGTACTACTAGTCTTCATGCATTTAAGATGTTTTTCCGAAACCTACAAAATCCATTGGTCTATCATTATTATTGTTATTACTGTTTGGGATACATTAAAGACCATACTTTAAATAGATGTCCATATGCTTTCTGTAATAAACCTCTTGATCAAAGTGACAAACCATACTTCCTGGAAATGCCAGTTGATGTTCAAGTGAAGAACTTGTTTGCCCAAACTGGATTTTTTAAAAAGCTTCAAGAAAGATTCAAGCACAAAAGTAAGAATGGTTTCTTTCAAGATATTTATGATGGTACACTGTATAGATCATATTCTGACAACGGAGGGCCCCTAGGGTTTCCAGAAAACATATCATTTACCTTCAACACAGATGGAGCACCTGTCTTCAAGAGTAGTAAAGTTTCAGTCTGGCCACTATTTCTTATTATCAATGAACTTCCTTATCAGATACGTATGAAAAAGGAAAATATGATTTTAGCAGGACTTTGGTTTGGAAGTCAAAAACCATTAATGGGAACTTTTCTTTCCCCTTTTCTTGACAAGTTCAGAAAAATGGATCAGGGAATAGAATGTTTATCACCTGAACGAGGAACATTTGTTTGCAGAGCCTTTTTGTTGTGTGTTACTGCTGATTTGCCAGCAAGATGTCTACTCTGTAATTGTATTCAGTTTAATGGCGCTTATTCTTGTTGGAAATGCAAACAGAGGGGTGAAACGGCAAATGTTGGAAAAGGGCATGCCCATGTATTTCCATTCATATTAGATGAACCAAAGGGTCCAGAAAGAACTAAAAGCAGTGTTATTGAGGATGCTCGCAAAGCCTTGGATTATCAGGATTCAGGCTCAAAAACTCACTGTGTTGATGGAATTAAAGGTCCCTCTTGGCTTACATTTTTCCCAAAGTTTCACATTGTGCATGGAATTGCTATAGATTATATGCATGGTGTTTTACTTGGTATTCAGAAACTACTGTTGCGATTGTGGTTTGCACCAGAATTCAAAGCAAAATCGTTCAACTATCATAACAAAGTATGTGAAGTTGACAAGAGACTTAAGAGTATTCGCCCCACTCTTGACATTACAAGATTACCACGTTCAATAGAAAGTGACCTCAAGTACTGGAAGGCATCCGAATTCCGCTCTTTTCTCTTATACTTTGGGCCGGTAGTACTCCATGGAGTATTGGACAATAGCAGATTTTTTCATTTTTTGTTGCTGGTAAACGGAATGCATATTCTTCTTAAGTGTGGGTCCCATGAAAGAGATATCAGCAGAGCTGAAAAAATGCTGTTTGAATTTTGTCAGAAATTTGCACAGTTTTATGATAAATGTTACATGACTTTAAATATGCATCAGTTGGTACATCTGGCAGATAGTGTTCGATGTTTGGGACCACTTTACACACACAGCTGTTTCTCATTTGAAGATAAAAATGGGTTTATTCTAAAAATGATTAGAGGCACACAAAATATTGATAATCAAATTATCATTGGAATTTCTTTTATTCAAAAGCTGCCAGAACTTAAAAAAAAATGTATTGCAAAAGGGTCAGATCTTGAAAAGTTGTACAATTCTATCGAGTCTCCAAATGTTTTAAAAAGGGGGAAAATGATTGATAATGACATCTATGTTTTAGGAGCTGTTAAGATGAGAACTTTGCCTGATGCTGAATATGCAGAGATGTGCACATATCTAGGTCATGCTCCAATAAGTGATATCTTTAAAAGTTTTAACCGACTTGAGTTAAAAGGAAACCTGATTTATGGCCACGAGTATGGAAGGATGACAAAACGTGACAACTCTTCTATTTTGTATCAAAATAAGGATCTTGTATGTTTTGGACGTGTTAGGTTCTTTGTGATACTTGATACAAATGATGATAATTATGATACTGTTGCAATTGTAGAAGTTCTGAAATGTCCAAATTATGACCATAACTGTAATATTCTTGGTGTTGAAAAGACAGACAAACTGCAAATAATCCCTGTGAAAAGTATTAAGGATGGCTGTATGTATGTATCATTTGATGGTGCACAGAGATCTTATGTCTGTAGATTTCCAAACAGACTTGAATCTGATTAAATACAGAGTGATTGTCTTGTATATCAAATTTGTGAAGAACATTTTCATTGACTCTATAATAATGTAAGTTTTCTATGACATTGCAAAATGTATACCATAAGTTACTCCTGGCAGGTATATAGCACTTACTTTGAACAAAACAGGACAGTTATCATTACAGATAATGTCAATATTATATTCCTATATCTGCTTCGTAGGATTTATTCAACTGGCACTTCGCCACATTTCCAGAGATATAAAAGTTATCTTTTAAATGTTTTAACTATTTTTGAATTTACAATGATCCAGGTTCAGTTTACCTTATTAATGTCACTATATATTAACTAGAAACTAGGGCTGACTTGACCTAATTTGTGTCCAAATGTCTGAATTTCTGACACAGTTGCATGACAACTCTTAGAACTTCAGATTTACAGTAAGGTGTTGTTTATAAAAAGCCCGTATTATATTGTAAATACGTTACAACCATATTTAATTGTATGTATATCTGTCTCTCCAAGCATATTGTATAATCATTACAACCATATATATTTAATTGTATGTATATATGTCTCTCCAAGCATATTGTATATACATTCCAACCATATCTAATTGCATGTGTGTGTGTATATATATATATATATATATAATATACTTTGATCTTAACAGTTATAAAATATTCTTTGTATCAATGTTTGTACTATTTTTTTTTTATTATAAATTTTAAATGTACATGCATTCTTCTTGAGATATGTTTCTCCAACAGCTAGGTTTTATAAGATTGACTTATTACTTTATCATGATCGATCACAGATGAATTACATCCAGTGGAGTATATCACACAAATCATATTACTTATTGAAAAGTATTATTTATAACCTGTAACAGATTAAAATTATTACATGAAAGTACACAACCTCTAGGAAAGCGAAATTTTCTGTTGTGCTATGTGAAAATGATCAATTCAAATAGGAACAAAATTGTGCATTACTCATACATTATTGCTCATTGTCTACTTATGTTTTTATAGTTTGACATTAAAACTGACTTTAAATCTGTAAAATAATATTAAGGGAATTTTTTAAATGTGTATAAAGTTGCATGAAGCTTCATATTTGATTATCTGAAATAAATTCTGGAAAAACTTAAAAAATGATGAATGTTTTCTTATATTAATAAATGTTACTTCTTCAGTTTCAGAGAATAAGTTTTGTATCTATACAGTGCATTTAGCATTCAGGTGATCACAATTGTAATTTAATAATTGCTGCAGATTTAATTTTGCTTAGTAAATTCAAAGAACATATTCCAAGTTCAGGTCTAAATAATGGAGAAACATTATCATTAAGAAAATTCATTCTCTAAACCCAAAATTCCGCCTGGTACAAGTTTCTAAGTCCAATTCTTATAATATAAACCCAAAATTCCGCCTGGTACAAATTTCAAAGTCCAAATTCTCATTCTAAAACCAACTTTCCGCCTGTTAGAAATTTCTAAGTCCAATTCACTCTCATTCTAAACCAAAATTTCCGCCTTGTACAAATTTTGAAGGAAAAAATGACGTCTTGAAACACTGACTTGTAGTGTTTTCTGCCATAGCCAGGCGGAAAAATAAAAATTTACGCCTCAGCTGAGAGGCGTAAATGAGGATGTGTCTTATTTAAATCACGTCTCCTGCTCTATTCCACCTGGAATTTTTCCATTCCAGGCGGAAAACAGGCGTTTTCCTTCTCAATGATGGGTGGTTTCCGTCTCTCTGTTTCATACGGGATGGTCCATCTGAAAGAAAGGATACAATAAAACAATACATTCTGGAATAATGTACATGAAGGTCACACATTATAATAATATTCAGTGAATTCATGATATATCATGCTGTACCAATTTTTATAGCTGTTTAAAATCACAAATTTAAAAACCCAATAAACAATATTTCTCAACAGTAAAATAATGTTAAGTCATATCACTGATTGTTTCTAATCTGATAGATTCTTTTTTAAATGTTGTGAATTTACTTTTCCTACACATTTTGTTCGTGAGATTCATTCATGTAGACTGGTAGAAAGTAGTAGTGGGTTTCAAGGGAGACTAGTAACATCTGTATTCTGAGCTACCCTAGTTAAATAAATAATTTTATTATTATTATATTATTATTGCTTATGCCACAGGCTGTGGTGATTCATGTACACATACACATTAACTCTGGACATATCAATCATACTGAAACAAAAGACAGATTAGAATGAAAAGACACAAGACTGGATTATCCCTGCATAGACAAAGGAGATTTTACAAGTTATAATGACATGCAAATCAATTAAAAATCAAGTATCAAGTATTTGAGGTATTTTTTTCACACTTTCAAAAGAAGCTGCCGATCTAACTGATGCAGGCAAAGAATTACATACTTTTGTTCTAGAATATTTAAGACCACATTGAAAGTGTTCAGGCTTAGGTTTTGGTAATTTCAGGTGGCCATGTAAGGTCGACCATAAAGCATATGGCTTTGAATTTCATCAAATAGTTCTGTCATACATTTTGGCATATTGCAGATTATATATTTGTAAACAAGTACTACCTTTTGAGAGTTTATTTTGTCATTTATTTGAAGCCATTTCAGTTCAAGGAAAAGAGTGTTAGATGGTGTGTCAAAAGGAGCATCCAGAATAGGTGAGCTACTTGATTTTGTATCTTATTTTTTTTAACAGACTTTTGGGGCAGTTTCCCCATACTGTCAAATACAGAGTAATAGTCAATGACACAAAATGTAGGCATTGTAGTACATTATTCTAGTTTGTATGGGTAGGTATTTTTTAATTTTACTTAGTAAGGTTAGAGATAGAGATCAACTGACAGTATGTTTGTCCCACATTAAGTCATTTTCAACTATCATTCCTAAAAGTTTTTCTTTTTTAACATGTTCATCAATGTGCCCATTGGTATACTGAGTGAACACAGAAAATTTCTGAAAAGGATGGACATCAATAGTGAGAAGAAGTGGGGCATGTTTATGTGGATGAATACACATTTAATAATTGAGTTAGGAATAACTGTTAATAAGCAGGTTTTTCCTAACAAAGCTCTTCACTTTTCTGTATAAATCACCTTTATTTTCAATATGTTTAATCTCTGAAAAAATTATCCGAGTGGTTTCACATGTGTAAGAGTAAAAACATTGTGTATTATGTCCATGTTTTTGCATGTGAATGAGTATACATTTTATCGTTACTTTAGAATCAGAATAAAAACATTCTTTATTTCAAAAAGAGTGACATTTATTTAGAGAAGCAACAACAATGAAACAGCAGTCATATCACATTTATGATGATTACAATGAAACCAAACAAAACAATAAAATTGAGACAAGAATTTCAATTGACAAGTCATCTAATAATAATAATAATAATAATAATAATAATAATGACCTTATTTAAAGAGGGTAACAGTATTAGCTAAGAACTAATCTACCTTGGGCCGTCGTAAAAAAGAATTTATTTATTTTAGTTGCATCTCTGAAGCCACTGGATATATTGGGTTTGGAAGAAGGAAATTTCTAATCTCAACTGGAATACTATTCCAGAGCAAGGTTCCAGAGTATTGAAAACTTTTTTTTAAATAATTCCTTATTTGGTTTGGGGATTTTATACTGTTTGGTAGACATGGATCGCAGGTGGGGAGTATTACCAGCTATGCTAAACTGGAATAGCGATTGTAAATATTCAGGAGCACTATCCTGTACAATAATATGGCTTTTCTCAAACAGATTTTGTAATTTTCATTGCCTGTTACATTAATAGACATTTCATTGCCCTTACATTAATAGATTTGAAAAAATGTACACTACTTGTGCTGGCAAAAATTTGTGAAAATTGGCGACAAAAAATTGAAGATTGGCAATTTTTGGCGACTTTTTAAAAGCCAGGACCATCCCTGGCCTCATCATCACAAGTACCAATACAGGGGAGAGTAATGTGAACCTGTCTGAAAGATTTCTGTCTGCTGTACTTACAAATGACTACCAATGTTGTTTGAAGACTCTGAGATCTACCAGTTATGTTGCTGGAAACAGTACATGTATAGTTGCCTGCATCACTCTTGCCAACACTTGCTATCATCAAGGTCTGGTTGGGTGTGAGATATCCAGGAAACGATTCTCTCTTCCACTGAAAACTACATGTAGGGTTGCAGTCTGCTGTACATTGTATAATGACCGAGTGGTTTTCTATCGCCCTGATAATCCCACCAGTGGGGTTAAGCTGAACATTCTCTGGGCCATCTGAAAATATGAAACAACTAATCAGCTAACAAGCTAAAAAAAAAGAAAAACTATGGCAATAACTCAAAATTCACAGTAATTTGTATGTATGTGAATAATCAGATGATCATCATAGCAGTTCCCAAATTTCATAATCCGATGAGAGATATAGTCTCAAAATCTAAATTGGTAAGAAGTACAGCCAATCAGATGCATGGTATCTCATTAATACAGTCTATATTGGAAGTATGATCAAAATCAAAATATATTTCAAGAGTGGCTAAAAGGTTCGTCAATCAAATGCAAGACCAACTCACTATTATGCATGGATCTTGTCTACTTTCACTATTGTCCATGATCTTCATGATATTAGTTGTTATTCCAATTTTCAGCCAGAAATTGTGTGAAGAAAAGTTATTTTTGGGTATGGATAGCAATAGCATTGCCTGAGTTTCACAGCACTCCATCAAAACCTTCAGAAACAGTTGCACAAATGAGACTGTGTTGAGTTGAAGAAAATGAGCAGTTAATCTTCAAAAATTGCTGGAACAATGTGAATTGTTGATATGAACATCTTAAGATGATGATCAACCATTCAATTTCCAGTTTCATGACAAGCCAATATCAAGAGTTCCTCACATTGACTTGTGTCCTACTTTCCAAAAAGAATTTCCATTAATTGAAGATATAACCAATTCTTTTTAGCTGCTAAGTGTTGAAACCAACTGATCTCCCTGAACAATATTTTATAATTAGCCTCAGCAAAAGCTATACTGGATAAAAGATAAGCACCATTTTCATTTAATATAAACCTGACATCATTACAAGACCTTTTGGTGAAAATGCAATGCTGATATGACCATATATTCAGGATAATTACATGTACATAAGATATCAGTAGGATTTCACATCTTTAAGTGTTGCTATTTTGTATTACCGGTAATTATCAATTTGAAAGTAGCTTTGGGGAGTTACTGCAAATGGTTATGAAATGTCTTTCTAGATACATGTAGGTTGACATGTACACCTTTTGAAGGTAAATGCTTGTGTGCAATCTAATAACCTAGCGCAACAGAAGCCATCAACATGGTTTCTTTTCTCTGCTACTGACATGTTAATTTCATGTAAGAACTGAGAACCTAAATGCACAACAGCAGATTTTCTGCTATGTTTTTTTGTCATTAAGTTGATTAATAAACAATGTACTCGGGGAAGAGTGAATCATCCTGTGTAACCATAGAGTATTCCATTCTTTCTCAAAAAAGAAAAATCAGTGATAGAGAGTAAAACTTTCTAACTAATCAATACAGCAAATATCAATTTTCTGGCACTTATCTGTTTACTGTCTTTCATTTTTTGCATTAGACAGATCAGTTTGTCTTTGGGGCAAACTATTCACAAAGATGTAATTTGACCTTTTCTTATTGACATACAGTACTTGATAATTTGGCAAGCTTTCTCTAGAAATACCTTGTACCAAAATTAAATCCTGCCTTTAATAATATACAAACAAAAAGTATAACTCATCTAAACAAAATCTCAAAACTTACTTGAAGTGGGATAAACATTGTAACAAGATAACCAGGTTGGGGTTGGATTTATAATGAAAAACTAATGACAGTTGATACAAATACATTGTTTATTGATGAATGACTCAAATGAAAAAAAGAACTATGATTAATACGTGCATGTATAGGATCCAATTATTGGACAAATTAACACAATCCACATGAACCTAATAATGTAACATGAATGTGAATATAATCAAATGACCTTACATAGTATAAGGACAAAGGTTAATGATTCACGGTAATTTCACACAACGAAAAGAATGATGTGTTTTACTCAAATACTAAAAATGATGTACTTTACTCAAACAGTAAAATGATGTAAACTTGTGACAGGTATCATACAATATATCTTTACAGTCCCAAAACACTGAGTGTAACAAACCCCAAAATTAACCCATGGCTAAAAGAATACATGTATGGAGTTACACAAAACACTCTGTCACTAGAATACTTGGCTACCAGTCACACTGGTCAATCAAGCAGTCAGCATTACAGGCAATCACCGACCACCATTCAATCACTTAGCCAATCAGGCAATCAGCGTGCACCAATTGGTCAGCAATGCCCGATCACCTGCTACTCAACCAGCAAAACACTATTCAAACAGCTCTATGGCGGCTATTCAACTAGCTCTGCTGTTAGCTCTATCGTCAGCTCTACAGCTGCTATGGTCAACTCTGATCAGCTAAAAATAAATCTAACACCATGTACTAAGACTGACATGGGCATATACGATAACACGAAATGATGTTATATACAGTAAGCTATGCAAATTACATTATTGGCACAACATTACAAAGCAATAAACAGGTTCAGAAGTGAACCTACGTGTGTCCGATAAGAATTCTTATGGTACTAAAACATTTTTTAATGAAATCCAACTTTATCACTAATACAGATCTCCTGATAAGTCACATACAAGAATAGAAAATATTTGCATTATAATACACAAGCCAGAGCTACATAGAAAATATACAAAAATAAATGTGGTAGTATAATAGTTATAACCTATAATATACGTAAGAAATTAATAAATAGCTCATGTACCTCTACAGCTGGAGATCTGCAAGTCATTAAATAGACTGCTCACTGTTTCCATAGTGTAATGTTTTCATCTACGGTGAGGTATTTTTACACAGACGATGCAGCCCTACATCATCTGCGTGCTTGATGAATTGTTTTTTCCCATCAAATGCACTTTGCACATGCAGCATGGGATGAACCGAACTCGCTGTTTATAAATATTGTACAATATACAAAAATCACCCTTGGGCATTGTTGTACTTTAGGTTATTTTTAATGTTTCACTTTCTACTTAAGTGAAATAAATTATTTGTTCAATTATGCCCAAAAAAATGTTTTCACTCTTTTCTGTTACTTGCTTTATAACGATAGATTTGTAACAAAAAAATTGGGGGCTCGCTCAGTCCCGTGATATGAATTTCTTTAAAATATTTCACAGACATTAGAACTGTTTCTAAATTTGATTTCACTCTAGTTTGATATTTCCTTGGTCCCTGGCATTTTTATTTCATATATTTGGGAAATTTTGAGCAAAACCAACAAGCTTTCACCATACATCTCAAGTGGAGTACACTTTCAGATCCTACCCAGGAAAGGCTAAAGTCCTTAAAATAGGATGCGTCACTTGAGTTTCCCAGAAGTGTTGGCCCTTCTGATGCAAAGGCTTCTGTAACAAAGCCAGAGATAAGAATATTTTGGTTCAAGATTTGCTGAAAAGGGTATTCATGATGAAAGTGCTTTGGGTTTGATTAGTAAGTCTCTATCTGGTACACAGAGGAAATTAAGAGAACTACAGTTAAAAAAACCAGATGGAAATAGACTTAAGAATGCTTCAGCTTCTGCAGAATGTAATATAAAGGCAAATGCAAAGAGAGAAAGAAGCAAAAGAAATGAAAATCCAAAGAGAGCAAGGTGAAAAAGAAATGCAAAATGATTATGGTGGAATGCAATTTAAATTAAAAGAATTAGAACTGGCAAGTAGAGCACACTTTGCCTCTTTACATACAAGTTCTGGCTTTGATGTTACCAGAAATATTAGGCTAATACCCAGTTTAAAAAAGAAGCAGAGCAATAATTTCTTCAATGTGAGAAAATTCCTGAAAATCCGAGTTGACTAAGAGAGCATTGGACTTATTGTTAAAGCTTCTGAAGTCTACACTTCACATTCAGTACAACAAAGTTCTAATTATGATGTGGTTAAGGAATACATCTTGAAGGATTATGAGCTGGTACCTGAAGCATGTTGTCAAAGACTTGGGAATTGTAGACAAGAAACTGATTGAAGAGTTTAAACATTTTGCCCATAGTGACATCAAAAAACCTACTTTGATGAGATAAAAGTTTGAACTTTAGAAAATGCTGCTAGTACAACTAACAGCTATTACTTGACTCACAAAGTTTCATTTATCAACAGATCTTCTCAGCAGAGTTTTTGGTAAAAACAAATGCCATTTCAGACTCATATGAACAACTTTTAAATAAGATTTATCAGAAATCCTTATTTCTTTCTACATGCACTTACTGTAAGAAAGATGGGCACTTTATTCTGATTGCTACAGGCCTATAAATAACCAAAGGAATTAAGATAGAACTATTCCAAATATTATTATCTCTAAGTGGTCATGGTCACAGTCATGTATTGAAAGCAATACATTAGTTGGGTAAAACAAACCCCCATCTGATTTTATTATGGAGAATTATGAATAATTTATTTTGAAGGGATCTGTATCAATTGTTGATTTTTCCAAACTGATCCCTATTAAAATATTAAGACACACAGGAACTGCTCAGAATATGCTATTAACAAGTACTTTGCCTTTCTCTGAGAAGTTTTCTTCTAATAAAATAGTTCTTATTCAGGGAGTAGAGTGTGGCCTTGTTAATGTTCCTCTCCATTGTTTTAATTTGTCATCACTTAGTATCAGGACCAGTGACTATAGGATCGGGAATTATTTACCCATTGAAGGCAGTCATTTATTACTAGGTAATGACATAGCTGGAGATAAGGTTGTTGCTAATCCATTTCAATCTGACAAGACTTGTTTTTGGTCAAAATGTTGATCCTACTGAAATTGAAATCCCTAGTTTATACCCAGCTTGCGCAGTTACCAGAGCTATGGCAAAGAGAGGTCTTAAGAATATTGTTGATCAGGATATTATTACAGACACATTTAATGGTCAGCCTTTTGATGAGGTTGCTTTTGCTCCTAGTCAAGAGATCAAGCAAGAGGTACTGATCACAATGATCCTCTTTTTACTACTCATTCTCTCAATTCTAATGAGGGTGACAACAGACAATCAATAGTTGTCAAACAGGAATAAGATCCTTCAATCTCCTGTTTGTTTCAGAGGGAGGACTAGGAGGACAGTATTTGCTAATTATATCAAAATCTCTGATAGTTTTTTTTTAGTTGGGGACCTCTCACTCCCATTACTCTAACAACATTTGTTTTTGGATTAAAAATAAAAGTATATAATTCCTTGGTAAACTACTAATGTTGGTCATCTTTATCTATACCAATAACATTAAATCACAGAGTGCTAGCACACCTATACTAGATCATCGAGTGTATATATCTGAAACATAGTCAAACCTGGATAAAGACTATCAGCATACAACAAAACTTCTAAAATATGAATACTTGTTTGTAATTACTGCAGAATCAAGTTTATATTTTTGACTCCACGATACATAAACTGTTGTGGTATACAGCTCAGTCCATTTTGAATCATCATTCGATCCTTCTAGTTTCAAATTATAAATTCGTCCAACATTAACATTTAATCGGCCATGTAGTTGAAATTTCCATATCGCAACAGCTGCTGGACACTATTTTCATCCAAAAGTTAGATGTCCGATTGTGGTCCACTCTAACCTGCCAGATATAGTACTGTTAAACACAAATGCATAATTTGGATTGCTTCCAGAATACTGTTTTAATGTAGATGCAATAAAACCCCAATGATTATCTATAGCATCAGCGAGATGTGGAATGTGACTAACGCAGTTTTTAGCTCGTTTTATACTATCACTAATCGCTTGTGATTGGGTAACACTATCCACATACTGTTTATTGACAAAATCAAATGCAGAAGCATGCACGTACATAGAAGTTATTTTGTTAGTAGCCATATCGATCACACCTGTAACTGTTCCTCTTGATTTTTTAAGATAATTAGCATCTGCAGAAGTAATTGTACTCGCTGATGCTGCACTTATCTCAGCGTCAACATAAAATTTATTCGTAAGATCAAATGGGGCAACTGGATTATGTCGTTATTTTATTTGATCCCATGTCCAGATTTCCCACCAGTGTCACCGATTTTAGCACAATGTTGTCTTTGACAAACTTGACATTTGTTACAAAATGATTATTGTTCATAGTTGTGATATCTAGTTGAGTATTAAATATTAATTTCCCACCCATATCTAGATTTCCAGCCATTGTCCCACCAGCTAAAGGCAACTTGTTATTATCAACCACACTAAGTTGTGCATAGCTTAATGCCTGTGTGTCATTTATGTTAGCAGGGGGTATTCAGTCTCAAGATTTACAATTTTTTTACTCATATTGATATTTCCGGTCATTCTTCTATCTGACAAGGATAACTTACCATTACTTCTACACTAAGTTGTGCAAACACTTACTGCTTGTGAGCTATCTGCATTGATTGGTGGATATATTGTCTCAAAGTCTAGCACTTGCTGACCTGACATACTTAAGTTACCTGTCATCGTGTCTCCAGATTTTTTTAGATAGTTCGTTAAGTCTGTGCATGCCACAGTGGTTGTAGATGAAGCTGTTTTGTTGGTTAAGCTGTCAATGAACATACCAAATATTGTGTAATAGCTCAGTCTTATTTTTACCACGAGATAAAATTTTGTGAATACCTGGTACAAAATGAGCATAATCAACTCTGACACTGAGCGATTAATAAAACATCAACATAACCACGACCTAACGAATTGCCATTATCTGATAGTAGGATGAACTGGATCGGGTAAAACTAATCTTCTTATGAATCTGTTACTTAATGACATCTTCAACTATGATCGAGTTTATATCTACATGATCAATCCACAGCAGGATAAATATGAGCTGCTCAGTGAATAACACAGCTGAAAAATGAACTTGGCCAAGGCGATGATATATTTATCATAAAACAATCAGAAGATTTAATTCCTATTGCTAAGCTAGATTCTGACGAACATAAAATAATTTAATTTGATGACATTCCGCTAAGAAATGCAGAGATGAATAAGATAAAATCTTATTATTTTCCGTAACACCTTAGGCTTCACATCTATACATAGCATGTTACTCTGTCATTGGCAGAAACAGGCGCTCTTCAAAGAAAAGGAAATTTTTTTATCAGTCACATGAGGTGTCACCTGAAGTATCCTATATAAACAAGCCACCCGCAAGAAGTATCTCATAGTTATTCTGGCGTTGTAGTGGAGCAGTTAGCACAATAATAAGTGCTTATTTATATTTTGGTGGTGTTGTAGCCAGCTTAGGATGCAGTCCAAACTATATGTGTTATTTGTCAAAGTTTACTTTGTAATGGCTACTGAAGGGATAAATAAGAACAAATCATCTCTGGGCCTCAGCTGGCACAATGATGGCAGTTTCAACATGGAGGGGCTGTCAACATACACAATAGAGGGGTAATTGAAACTTGCAAAAGCATGATTCTGGCAACTGATGCATTAGCATGTAAAAGCAAAAAGTATTACATAAGATAGCAGTAGGATTTCACATCTTTAAATGTTGCTATTTTGACGTTCGTGTATGACATTTATTTACCTGATGTCGAGTGCGCTTTAATTTTGGTATTCTTCTGCTAGCATGTCGACAAGATTTTTGCGAGGTAGTTTTAAAACACATGTACATAATATGCTTCTGTGTGCTTTTGGGTTGTACCATAAATATTTACTGATTGCACATTCTTGAGAATAAAGAATATATTTAAATACCATTTCTACAAATTCTGGTGGTAGTATATCGATTTTCGCTTTTGACATTTTATTTAATAATAATATAATATTTAATTAACAATCAAAGATTGTCAAGTACACATTTACATATTGTCAAGTACACATTTACATATTTTCTAGGGGCCCCGAGTGGCCGAGTGGTCTAAAGCGCTGTCCATTACGGATCACTGCCATCTCACATCTGTCTGCGTAGGTGTGAGTCTAAGATTCGGCTAATGTAGTTATGTGAGAAAGCTTGCCAGTAGCTTCTCGTGGGTCGGTGGTTCTTTCTGGGGTTTTTCCGGTTTCTTCCTGCACCATTAATACTGGCTGCCATGTATAGCCTATATTATGCTTAAAAATGGCATTAAACCTTAAAAAACAAACAAACAAACAAACATATTTTCCACTGGGGCATCAACGACTCTCATTCATCCTACAACACCTTCAAGCAGCATTGTTTTGTCTGACAGTATAACAGCGATTATTCTATAACCACCAGGGGGCAGTCGTGCTACACGAGCTCGGAAGTGTATATCAACGACTGATTGTCTGAACAAATCCAGGTGTTCCAGTGAGAAATAATAGATTGGATATAATGTTGTGAAATGACACTGAGATATCTGCAAACCAGAATCAACATTCTGATCATGCCCCATGCATGTCATCAACCGATGATAAGCACATGCAACATGATTATTATCACAATTCGTAATTGATAATTATTATCAAAATTCTTCAGACAGCTCTTGGTGTCCATTTATTCTCAGAGAAATTTCACTAACCCCAAGCATGTCAAACACCATTGCATTTTGTTCCTGTGAATCGACTCTGGCATTTTCCTGAAACGCAATGAATATATGTAATGGTGCTGACACCCTCTGCTGTGATGCTATCTGCCATCTGAATAAAACAGCAACATTACTTTGAATACTGTCTGTGGTCATCGTCAACCACAACAACATTAATTTACCACCTTAGTCCATGAAAGAGAGCAGCCGTTGTCCTTCATTCACAACCAACGTTTTGTTAGTATTACTTTACCTGCATCAACCCCACCTGCATGCCATATTGCATCATTGTAAGTGGCTTTTCTCACAAGTATAACGGTGTGTTTACCAACAAATACAACTTTTCTAACATGTCTGCAGAATCCAAAGATATGTGATAGTGGAATTACACATGTAAATTTTCAACACCGTTTAACATTGATCGACGTGATGCAAATCCAAGGTTGAAATTTTCATTCATTGATGCAACTTCAGTTCCAGCGGCATTCATTCTCATGCTATTGCTCTTGGGTTGATCAGTGGTGTCCTTCGCAAACATCACTGATGAACCAACTGACCTCAAGTAATCATCGCTAATTCTTGCAAAGCCATATATCATTGTAGCAACGTCAAATTTTTGAGACATGATTCAATATTCTTTCTTTCAATCATGTATGTGGCACTGTTAAATAACACAATGACGCCATTATTAACAAAACCAATTTGATCACCAATTCCGTATGCTGTATTATCTGCTTTTAAAAAGTCTACCTTCAATCTCAATGAATGCCTCAGTGGGCAAAAAGTATCTACATGTACTCGAAACTTATAATTCGATTCTTCCACATGAGTCAGGTAGGCACACATTATAAGACAGGGTTCATACAGAATTTTGAATGATAAATTCAAAGACTTTTCCCAAATTTTCAAAGACCACAAACACAGATTTCCAAGACCTATTTTCCCTAATATTTTGTATACAAGTTAAGTTATATGAGAAAACAATGAATGCAAAATACTACAATTTTGTTTAATGATGAAATGAAATTGAATGGATCATCAAAAGAAAGAAACCATGAAAACTCGACTACATCTGAATCTAACAACCTTGGACAATATTATTTGTGATTATGGAAAGAAATTAAAATGTTTGGGTTTATTTCAATTTTTCAAAGACTTTTAAAGACCTCATGGTACTCTGCTTGATTTTCCCAAACTTTCAAGGCCTTGAAAATGCTACCTCATTTTTCCCAAACTGTCAAAGACCGTATGAATCCTGTAAGAATAATTATTATACTGATAATCATGCACTGATTCATCCTTAAGGACTGGTGTGTCCATGTCAAATGCTGGATCAGATACATGCTTGAAAATTTTATCATATTTACTGTTGTCTAACACAAAGACCACTTCCCGCTATTAGACTTGCAGTTATATTTAGAGTTTTTTCATTAGCTAATTCTTTCAACCGTTCATTTGCAGCTTGATTTATTATTTTATTGACGTTTGCAGGCAAATTAATACAAATTAATTCATAAATACCACAAGAAATGTTACCATTTTACAGTTTGTACAGGTAAAGGTATAAAATTGACCCCTGCCAGAGTCGGGATTAAATATTTAGCATTTCTCCTATCTGATTGTTTAGAATGCAGACTAGCTGAGTGAGTACAATAGAATCAGTGAGGGTGCCATAAAATGTACTATTGCTGCAATAAAATCTGTGATGGACTTGAAATAGATTGAGTGGATTTACATTTGGGGGAGGGGAGGTGGAAATCCACTGAGTCAACTTTTACTATTCGTAATGAGCACATAATCCCCTGCCCCTATGTCCATGTCCACTATATTGAGTGGGCAATCCATAAAACATGATGTGTGTACTTTAAATTACTGTTTTTAATGTATGTCTTTTTGGTCTGAATCTGACTTGTCTAAAGTGGTTTCTTTGTGGCTTTTCCTTCATTATGACCAATGTTTGCAAAAATAAATGAATTTTCATTGTTAGGAGCCATCTGACAAGTAGCACTGGGAACCTGAATCAAATAAAATATGCATTATGGATGTCCACTTTGGGTATGATTTAATGACCAGAGAGTAGTGTAAACTAAAATTTTTAAATTTTTGTTATTATTTATGTTCAAAAAGGACAAATGTAATGTATGCACGGATCACAAATGACTGATATTGTTCTAGATATTATGGAGATATCAATGCTTTAAATCTGAAAATAACATATTTAAAGATAGTATGCAATAAAATTTCTTCTAGCAGAAATTCTCCATGCTTTCATGTATGGTAAAGGCCAATAATTAATAAACTCAACGGATAAACTTATGTCATAAAGTCTAATGCAAAGAATAATTTGAACAAGCAACATAGAAAAATTGGCAATTTTAATAGATTTGAAAATTAGTAAAACAAATCTTCAGTACTTACACTTCACATCAATGACAAGTTCATTGCTTGGAATTGACTCTGCTAATGAATCCTCATATGTCATACATGTTAGCCTGCCATTGTTGTCTTGTCTTGTAAGACTGGCAATGGTCAGTTCTGTTCCCTGGACTTTATAGCGTCCCCCTGCTGTAATAAGCCGGTCATTTACCTTCCACTCTGACATCATAGTCAGGCCATGGTCAGGAGGTGCACTTCTGGATAGAGCGGAACAATTCAGGTGGTAGTCAGACCCCAATACTGCAGAACCAGTGATTGCAACAATCCAAGGCTTGGATGGAGAGACTAAATGAAAGTTAACATTTTTACAAATTAGAATAGAACTCTTGATACCCTGAAATGAGATCAATTCAAACATAAGTGTCCCTCAATGAGAATTAACACTCTAAAGGCTAAAAAGAATTTACAGAAATTCCAGGTTCATTTCTTCCTTTTATTGCTGATATTAAAACCATCTCTTATATTATTCAGTGATAACAAGATTTTCAAATTAGATGCTGTGGTGGACACATGAGATATCAAAATGGCAACATTTTCATTTGGGACCAACAAGACATCATGCAAAGTGTTCTGGTGGAAACCCCATGTCGATAATTTCCATTATGAAAGAGTGATGGTAACATGATTTTTAAGATGGGTGCCATGGTGGGCTGGCCATATTGGACATCAGATTGGCACCATTTACATTTAATGCCAACTAGACAACATATGATGCCCTTTGGTGAAATTGGAGCAGCCATATTAGGAATTGTATGTGCACAATTTCAAATAGACATTAAAAGAAGTCTTGTGGGAAATATCCATGACTATGTTCTCTTCTTTTTGGAGAAGTAGCCATAACAAAACTGTCAAGACAACCACTGTGGTGCCCATATTAGACATCAGATCAATACTGTTTTCTTTTATGACTGGGCAGAAAACATAACAGAAGTCATCTGGTGAAAACCCCATGTCAATATGGCCTTAATGTGGCACCACTATCCCATCAGACCTTTAATATTTCTTACTTGTTCCTATAAACTGAAGAGATTGTGTTTTTTAATTCATAATGATCTGAAAAGAGTCTAAAAATCATACTGAAACAAGCTGAAATCTACTTATAGTGAGAGGCTGATAGCCTAAAGTGTTACTGGAAATCAGCAAATTTAGCATACAATACACACATCACCAGTCTAAGCTTGCCCTATGTCAAACATCTGTCAAAGTTCAACCATAGATAAAACTAAACATCAATAGTATCAGCTTAACGTATGTTTCTGGATGAATGACTCTGAGTTTGTTTAAGAATGGATTTACTGGTATGAACTAAAAATCAACAACAGGGAATTCATCGGCTACGGGTAGCTTTTCAAGTTTTGTTCAGTATGAACAACATACCCAGAGTAGGTGCGAAACAACTAATCAATATATCGATGTTTCATTATATTTTCCATGTTATTAGTTGTATTACTACATGAGGTGAATAACTAATAAAAAAAATTACTATATACAAGTGACATTAATCTTCAGCAGTTGAGAATAATTAATAGTCATTTGCCTTTTTATTATTTATATTGAGAATTCATCTAAGACGTAGAAGGCACAAAGAAAAACTAAAGACAACACCCACTAACCTTCTACAAATTAGCAAACAAAAGGTGATTAACTCACATGGTCTAAAGCATGACAACCACCCACCCACGTATTCCATGCTGATTATTTTATCCAGTCAGCATGCTCAGCCATTGATATACCAGTGTAAAGAAAACATTCCAGATTTGTTTGCCATGTATAATTTAAGTACTTTACTGATCATTTAATAACCACTCCTTGATAAAGTTTTGCTACTGTTTTACATGATATTTACTTGTATTGTATATTTACACCAGGTGTGCCACACAGTGAAATATGTTATAATCAGTTCAGATTGGTAGTTATTATCTGATCAAGTCCAGAGTAAACCAATAACCACCAATCAGAACTAAGCGCAGCTTATTCAAAGCACGACACCAGAAGTATTGGCACCCAAACTCAATCTAAATATACACAAAGCAACAGAGAACTTTGCACAAAAGTGACTATCAAATTGATCTGTAAAGTACTTCAATCGTATATGGAGAACAAGTTTGGAATCTCTCCTTTTACGCTAATATATGTAATCAGTGACTGAATATGCAGATTGAATAAAAAAGGTCTGCAAAGAATCAACAAGGGGAAAGGTTCCAACCCACATGAGTTTAGTAACCAAAAATTTGTAGAAGGAGAGTGAGTGTCAATAATTTCCATCTGCACTCACAGAAATGAATGTATGTGTCTGCAGCAGTTGTTTTTCATCTGCAGGAAGTACAATGTGAAGGATTTGGTTGTTAGTCATCTCTGCTCTCATACTCGGACTTACTCTAGACAAGATTTTCCTTGCACTAGAAAACTGCCTTATTTCTTGTTTTGGCGAGAACACCATAATGCCGACCAAATTTAAGTGAAGACATGAACTGTGCCAAAAGATGTTTTAAAGCATTCATGTAGTGTAAAACAAAGGGTGTGGTTACCAAGGCGAGCTCTGCACCATTATCGTACAGCGACTCTTCTCAATGTCTTTGAAGAAAGTCCTGTATTGTGTAATTTTTCGCAATGTTATGCTTCAAATTTATCACTTGCTTGTTTTGCATAGTTTTTTACTAGCATATTTATAGAAATGTCTTGTACATTTATAAATTCAGTGCATGAATATCTTGCTACTTTTGTATCTAAATGTTTTATGAGAAAGTACAATAAGAATGGGACTAGTAATGAAATGCAGACTCAAATTTAATATTCGTCTGGCTTATTAACAACCAATTATTGTATTACAATTTCAAGATTCAAGTATCAGGTGCATCACTTCCATATAATAACTCATTGATTTAATATCACAGTGGTAATGTGCAGTTGGACAAACACAATTAATTTAAGTAACAGTCTTTATAATAATAATAATAATAATAATAATAATAATAATAATAATAATAATAATAATAATAAAGACTTTCACACAATCTCCCCTGGGGGCCATTTCACACAATGCAAACTGACAGCTTTGATTTTGCTTATGGATGTGTGTAAGTAATTGGTCATACAGTTCTTCAAAAAGTTCTAGATCAGTCCCTTCTCTGGCATTATTCCCTCCAATATAGAGTACTATTTTAGCAGCAGAGGTGGTGAACCATACAATTAGATTTTAAGCAAAATATTTTAAGCCTCCTTTTGCTAAATAGAGCCTTAGATCAGACGGTTGGATTTTAAGCAAAATATTTTAAGCCTCCTTTTGCCAAATGGAACCTTAACGATTTTAGAGCCCTATTTGTCAAATTAGGGGTTTCTACGAAAAAGAACCAGAGAGAGATGCAAAAACCTCTAATGAAGAATCAAAAAAAAAGTCTTACAACCTCGTCGTCTTCACCCCCTCTGCTGCTATGGGTTAACCGAATATTTTATCATGTCCGACACGATATCGCGTCCGAGGATCTGATAAATTTATTGTCACAAATCCATGTGGGATTGACTGAGCGTGACTAAAGAAATTTCTAAATCGATTATGATCCATATCACCGCAGCACCAAGTTTGCCAAATATTTTGTAGCGTATGAGTATCAACTCCGTTAAACACACACAATAAATTGCAGTTATCTCTGATCACTTTTGGTATTTGAGTGTACCGTTGAGTGACATATATCACGTTGGTGTTTGTATGCCTGCCTCTGGAAAATATCCTAGCAGGAATCTTTTGATTGTCTAACATGATATCATCATATACGACTAAGTTTTTAATATCTCCATCAATATCATCAATGCTCGGTGCTTCTTTAATATCGGTTATAAATTCAATAACTCATTCGGCCCCGATGCCGTGTTTATGCGTAATCCAGTTTCTGCATTCAACGGCCGATACCGTATTTTAACGTAAATTTTCGACTGCATTCAATGGCCGGTACCGCTTTTATACGGTCCGAATGTATGGTCGAGAGAAAGTCTCTGATTGGTTACAAATGGGGCTTTTCCTAACATCAGACCCATATGTAGCCAATCAGAAATGAATTTACGTTCGTTTGGTCAAACTTTAAATGTTCGGAAACCAAGGATTACTACTTGGCATCCGTTTCAGTACATGCGTTTTTTTTCTTAAAAAATCGTAAAATGATGGCCGAAGCACGAGTGGTTTTTGATGGCGGTGAGGGCGAGAATGAGGAGTTTCTCGGGTTTAATCTCGAAAATATTGAGTAATTAGAGGAGAGATATGTTCGACAGTTGGATAATTTGCGAGATTTCGAATGGGACATTGAAGATTCTTGAGATTGAATAGTCAGAAAAAGCGGATGCTGATAGCGAAAATGAAAGAGTTTTTGCCGATCTAGCAGATTGGAGCGATCGTCTTCTGTCTATCCAAATCAGTGATTTTAGTGGAATGAATCATGGAACTACAACATACAATGACAAATTGACAAGGAAAAAAGAGAAATCTATCTTTTTTCACTTATAATTATTTCCGGAGAAACTGTACACGGACATCGCAAACGAAACCAATCCATATGCCTAAAAATGCATATTGGTATCACCAAACAAACGTAGTATCCAACCTGCAAAATGTGTTTATTGAACACAATTCTATCTTAACCAGAAACTGGATGTGAACATTGCCAAGTAATGTATGTACAAATTGTTTCAAACCATATCACATATTAAATTTTCCTGGTTAATTTAATGGCTGATGATGTGATATTCCTAACAATGTTGCACATAATTTTGTAAAAAAAAATGTATAAATAAATTGTGAAAGACTTGGAAAAATAGAAAGAAAAATACATCACTGTGTAGACAAATTAATTTGGATTATTTGGTGAAATTTTCATGGATTAATAATGGATACAAGAAGAGAAATTAAAGTAAATGTGAAGGCATGTGCATGATTTCTACAAAATTTTCCAGACAGGTAAAACACTCTGGGGCACAAGCAGCTAGTCACAGCTTAGTGTGGCTGGGGCACAGTAACAGTGTTACTACTAAGTTTCTTGGGGCTGAAAGAGATAATACCCTCGCCGTTGATTTATATTGCTCTCTCGTTAGCATCCTTTAACACATTGTAACATCTCTGATCATCTAAACGCGGGGTGACTAAATACAACTTGTCCCATTTCATCCATCTTGTTATCAAATTAAGTAGCAGTTGTGTTTTGCCACTTCCAGATGGTCCGATTATAATCATTCTAATTTAATTCGGCAACATCGCATGGTGTTTAATAGGTTCTCGTCGTCGGGTAGCTGAATAATCAATTACATTCATGTTATTATAACTATATTATGGATCTATATTGTATGAAGTGTAAAAAAACGTACTGGCACAGATGACTTGATGGTGATTACAACTAAAAATAACCGATCAGCACTTTCCGGTAAATGCGTACAATGTAATACAAAAAATTTAGATTTGTTTCCCTTGATAAATCAAAGGATTTACAAAAAAACGAGGAGGTGATATTGCAGCCAAGCTAACTAAACTCCCAGGAACACCATGGGCAAAGTATCCAGGAGAAAAACATCTTCCAGGATATAGTTATTGTGGACCCGGAACAAGACTCGATATCCGGCTCGATGATCAAAACCAACCTCGACATGGTGAAGAAACAATAAACGCTATTGATAAGGCGTGTCATGCGCATGATGTTGCTTATAAAAGCAGTAATATGCAACACAGACATATCGCAGATGTGAAATTGATTCATGCGTTGAATTCTATCACTGATAAATCCTTCAAAGAAAAATTGGCTTCATGGCTAGTAAAATCGGCAATGAAAGGTAAATTGATGTTAGGCGCTGGTAGTTAATAACAATATGGAATCTATTTATTATTCTCCAAAAGGATACTGGAGGGGTAAAGCAGCAATTGGTAAACTCGCTAGTGCCGCGAAGGTGAAATATACCACTGCAGCGGATTGGTTATCCAAACAGGTGATATGGCAAATTTATCTACCACCGCCTAAACAAATTAACTACTCACATTTTGATGTAACCGTTCCTAATGAAGTTCATCCGGATGATATATTATTTCTGCCGCATGATGGTGGTTACAAATACGCGTTAACCGTAGTTGATGTTGCGAGTCGATACAAACAAGCAGAGCCGCTAAAAACAAAATCATCAACTGAAGTGGCTTCTGTGTTTGAAAGGATTTATCAAAGGGGTCCTTTGCGCTGGCCGAATCTATTACAAGTTGATCCTGGCAAGGAATTTCAGGGTGTGGTTCTATCAAGAATGAAACATCATAATGTCATCATCAGACGAGGGCATACTGCATTACATCGCGATCAGGCAATTGTAGAACGATTTAATCGTACACTTGCTGAGCGGTTATTTGGATAACAATACGCGAAGGAATTTATTCAGGATAAACGATCTCGTGAATGGGTCAAGAGATTACCAGGCGTAATTACCGCGCTGAATAATGAGATTACTCGAACAATCAACATGAAACCTAACAACACGATTAAAAAGAAGTCTATACCCGTACAACCGCAAAAAGATTTTTCAAAACAAACAATACTCGGTAATGTCACTGTTAGGTATTTAAATGAACCAGGAGAGTTCGAAGGTGGTACAAAAAGGGCTACTGATCCTATTTGGAGTGTTACTGTGCATACAATATCTAACATAACACGATCCACGGGTAGACCAGCAATCTATAGATTGGATTCAACTGCTCCTCAGCGCGGATTTACTCATGAACAACTGCAAGTGATACCCGAGGATACTCAATTACCACCGCATGGTCTTAACTAGCACCTCTGCGTCTGTTGCACTCAAGACAAGTCAGCATCACATTATCTCTGGTATGGCCAATGCTACTATCTTTTCTGTCTACGGTAAATTGTCGAGAATCCTTATCCGACCAACACCAACTCATTATACAATTTCAACTCGCCCAGTGATTATTCTGTTGTTGCTTCAGCGTAATTATTAATTCAGCATCAATATCCAATTCTCTGTTATTTTTTTTACCCTGCTGTTTATAACCAGAAACTTTTTTTCTGATTATGTCCTTGACGTTGCCAACGCTGACAAAATCACTTATTGTAGTGTCATTATCATCTCCTGACTCTGTCAGGACAACTCTTCGAAGCTGATTTATTCTTCGTACTCTGGATACTGCGAGATAAACTAAATTCGACCATTCAATGTGATTATTCACTATCCAAACAATTGTATCGGATATAGTCAATCCCTGTGAAGAATGTATTATTGCTGCGTAACCTAGCGTCCATGGGGATTTATCAGCGTGCAATGCATCTTCGACGACGCTGATATCAACCAGCACAATATCATTTAACACTAAATTCTGCTTTTCACGCTGTCCTGGAATATAATAATAATAATAATAATAATAATAATAATAATAATGAGGACTTTGTTTAGCGCCTAATCTTTCAAAGCTCTAAGCGCTTTACACCACCAATAATGATATGACTACACTACAGAACAACAAATGACTAAAACAATGAAATTGGAAAACATAAAAACATTCTAAAAATATATAAGATACAAAATACGATTAGGTTGCAAAGTTTGTCCCTGAAGTCAAAACAGGTGAGTCAGGTGATTGGCTAAAGAATTTTGTAGACTATTATGAAGTTATGAAAATATCAACTTCAATATTCTGTTTTCGTGTATCTGAATGCCTATAACACAATAGCACTTGAAGTGTTGCAAATTTTTCTTTATGCATTTCAAATAACTTGATCTGAAGTGTGTCTCTATCTTTCTACTCGCCACTACCAAATCGTTTGGTCTCCACGCTTCCCAGAAATCTTTTAATGGTGTTTCCGAAATTATTTCACGCGCTATTTCACATTGAATTCTATCAGGTTGTAATCTGATTAGTTTTTTGAACTCGCGTAATTGTTCATCAAGTGCTCTATGATCGGTGTTAATTTCTTCATAATAGTCTACAAAATTCTTTAGCCAATCATGCGGCGATAAACCGACAAATGGTGGTGGTTGACCATGATCGCCACACATGACGACTTTTGTGTTCGCGTGCAATAACCAATCAAGAAATCTTTGTAATACATCTAATGACACCGTGCATATCTCATCCCAAATTATGACTTCAGGAATAAATTTCACACACATTCGATCAGGAGTCCATTCGTCACCTTTCCATCGAAAGAAACTATGATAAGTGCAGGCATTCACCCCTCGTTGTTTCATCTCTCTGGCAAGTCTGTGTGTTGGTGTTAGCGCAATCATGTTTGATTTGCCACGAAATAATTCAATCGTGCGAGTCGTCTTTCCTGACCTGCCACAACCGTTTAAATAAACTGTTTTATATCTATTTATTGGATCAGATATCTGCGGTGCGTTAGATAGTTCTGAACACTGATTGCTTTTCAAATATTTATCTTCAATCGTAACATCTGCTGATTCGGAATAAATCACACGGTATTTCCCGCTTAATTCTCCATGATCCCCAACTCTTGTTGGAATTAGTGAATTCAGCTACTGCGTTGCTGTGTTTCATGTCTATGTAAAATGAATCAGTGGCGACTCTAACTGCGGTGTCAGGAAATCTATTTATCATCGAAAATAAATTGATAGAAGCATAAGCCAGCACAGATGCCCTCAAATGTGTATACTGAAGACTGTGTCCATCGCTGTAAGTAACAATTGTACCCAATTTGGTTCCATCGGACAAGAAAGCATCTTTACAATTGACATATATACCCTTAGATGTTATATCAGCGATAATAAAATCGTACTCAACGCTATCCATAATCAACCGTGAAGAATTTCTTGTATTGTTGTATTTTCCACCTTGAGTGAACTTACCAATTATTCTTCTACCGAGATCCTTTGCGTCTTTGTTTCTGATTTCAAATAACAGTTTGGAACAATTCATGATATATTCTTCGTCGAGGGACGGGAATTGTTTTCGTTGTTCGCTGATTATACTATCTAGATCAGGTTGTGGTAACCAGACTTCAGTCTGAGCTCAATAGGATATAATCGCTTCACTGACAATTAACGATATCAGCATGCTACAATCAATCATATACCGTAATAGCAATATTGGCATCCAATGTTTTTCAGACATGTGTCTACCAATCCAAACATAACAGCATGGATGAAGTCCTTTAACCAATCCAAATGATACCACACGAGTGAATCCGGTTAAATCAAAATCAGGCAGTGGTCCATTAGTCGCAACGCGGGCCATCTCATGGGTGGGATGTCCAAATCGCTTGAAGTATTCAGCACATTCTCCGTACCCGAGAAAACTCCCTGGGTAACACGCAACTATGTCAACCGAAATAATAATTTTGGGGTCGTAATTTGTATTCCATAATCCGCCGTGGTTGTATTCGATGCAGCTTGATTTGATGTCTGTGAGAAACTCACCTTGTGTTGGTTTCCATGAGTTTCTCTTTCTCGCAAAATGAGCTGCAACTGATGGAATTGTAAAACAGTTTGTTAGTAATTGTTCGTCGTCGAAACTCTTCGAGAAACTACTAGCTAGTTTTTTCATTGCGTGTTGGAGGGCTTCAGTGTGGTATAATTCTCCATTAGGTCTTACAAATTGATCGAATCTACCTTCTTCGTCTTCAAAACTGTGAAGTAACCACACTGACAGAGGATCGTTTTTACTCAACTGGTGAATAAAATCAAATAGTTTCTCTTCAGAGAATTCTTCTCCCGAGAATTCCACGGGTATATATTTTATGGTTCTATCCCACAGAAATATTGTTACCGCAGGTGTCCATGCGTGTTCGTTATGATCAATGATTTTGATTGGAGCTCATTGTGATTTATATTTCGGTTCATATAATATCTCGCCTGTTATCGTCATTACTGATATTGGGAATTTTAGTATTTGTTCTAATGCTGCCACATTTTGAATTGTTGCCCCACGCTGTTTCACTGTTATTCCCAACTCGGTTATTTTTTTACGTCTTAGATCAGTCTATTTCTTTCCACGCAACGCATTTGTGAAGGGTTCTATTATTCGTTCTGCTACACAATTCATTTTCGTTGATAAAATCATCAACGACGACAGTTTCATCGTTGCTAGTTTTTTAATACTCGGTTTATCATTTAACGGATATATTCCATAAACAACTGCGGTTACAGGATAAGATCTCTCGTAGTATGGTTTGTCAATCCCAGTCAGAAATCCTGATCTGGAATCTTGACTCACAACGACGGTTCTTTTATCCTTTAAGATGGGTTCGTATTTATCCCTGATAATCTAATCTCCTGTTTCGCCGCGGATAATGAATTTCACTCTAAAAAAAACACCTTTTCCGCGTAAGATGTGAGATTATCACTGCTGCATTTTGATCGTTCATGGTAGCATCAACTTCACCATCGATTCGAAATGTCGACCAACAGTGAGATGCTCCATCACGCTTGAATTCATTAAAACTGTCACTATTTTTACTTATCATGGTTCTATCACGAATTTTACCCTTTGGTGTATCAGAAAATCTATCGAGATTGAATTTAGAATTTTTCCTAGGTGTAATTTTCGATAATCGCTCAAGCTCCTTCATGCTATAATTAAAACAAGTATTTAAATAGAGAATTTATTGTATAATGAATCATTGCAAATGGCTTTATGATTGGATCAGTAATCCCGTGTAATAAATCATGCAGAAATGAGTTCTGTGGATATCATATGCAAAGCTTTCGACGTGGAAGCCTTGGTCCGCTACCCTGCATACGATGTGGGGTAGGTGCGTGTGGTAAATCGCAGTTGTGTCTGAGTTGTGGTGGTAAGCGATACAGAGAGTTGAAGCGTTATTATGATAAGAGAATAAAAAATTCAATCAATGACTGTGACAGCGTCCTTGACTCTGTCAAGGACAAAACCATAAGAACTCCTCAAGACTACATTGGAAGATTCTCAAGTAGTGTTATCATTCAACCAAACAATTAATTAGACAAATAGTATTAGTATACAAAATGAATCAATAATTCAGACCGCATCCCGTGATCACAAACTATGAAGCATCCAGTGATGGTATTATCAGAAATGGTAAACTGAAGAAACCAGTTGCTGCTGTGAATAATCAAGGGTATTTGGCGTTTACCACTGGAGGGAAAGGACATCTTAATCATAGAATAATATATGAATGTTTCCATGGATTGATCAAGGATGGTTTTGTTATCGATCACATTGATTCCAATCCTAAGAACAATTCTTTATCAAATCTGCAGGCTGTTACACAAAGTGAAAATTTGAAACGAGGAAAGACTGGACAATAATCGAAAAAAGCGAGACCCGTAAGATCTTTTAATACAACAAATAACAAGGAAATAGTATTTCAATCAATAAATAAAGACGGTAGATATTTTGATGTTTGTCCACCTTCTGTTCAATGCATTGCAGAGGGAATTTGTCGATCTGCGATTTAAAAAAAGACCGGACAAAAAATTCAATTCATTTATGTCTAAGGCGTCCATCTCTGAGAAATATATTTTTCATATTAGAAGTTTATAACTATCAATAATATGAATTCTCAAAATATCAATGAGGTTATAACCGAAATTTTAATTTTGAAATCTCAGGGAGTTTGCACATCTGATAGTTTAAATTGCGATAAAATTATGTCCGACTTCCAGGATATTGAATACGGCGCTATGAATAACAAATATGTACTACCCAAAAAATATGCGCTTATTAAACGAATTAAGAATTCTATTCGTGACTCCCTTCTATGTTATGACGACATCAGTAAGTTTGTCCCGTTATTTACTGTCGTGGAAAGAATAAGAAAGGAATAAGGGCGGGAATATGAAATAAAAAGAACAATTAATTCAAAAATCAGAAATATAAGATTGTTAATTGAACAAAACGAAAAAACTCCTTCGGATGGTCGGTTTTAGTCAATACTGGCGTGTAGTAATTTTTATTTTAGATTCAAATTGGAAAAATGTTTAACAATTTCAATAATGGTTAATGAGTCATTAACGACTAGATTGGCTCTTGAAAGATTAGATGCGATTAAAAGATTTATACCAATCCGCGACTCTCTCAGGAATAAACTACAAGCTAGACAGATTTTACAAACGGATTTTGCTGCGGGATCTGAAGAGTTGTTTAAACCAATAACCACAGCAACGAAGCGGGTAATATCAGCTACTGAGCATTCTATATGGGGGGGGGGGGATATCCCCGAGGAGGGAAAACCACCAAGAAAAGGCCTCTTATTGGTGAACTTGAAAAAATAGCAGCAGAAACTGAACAAACAAAACAAGCTGTACAAAAACTCCACGGTGATATTGATGTTAGTGAACCACCTGAATCAAAAAGAACAGTAGATGATTTACGCGCGAGATTTAACGAGGAAGGGTTAGCAGCAATTGATAAGACTGATCCAGCAAAAATTCCTGCTCTTGTTGTTGCGACTTATGAAAACAGAAAAAAAATGTTGAAACCAGGACATCATAAGTATATTAGAATTATAAATCATTGGGCTGATGTATTCTACAAAATCAAAACTGAAACAAGTCAAATTAAGACAGATAGTGAATCATACATTAGATATATCAATACGGTGAATAAAGTGTATAATTAATATGAAGAGTTTAAACAACAACAAAAACCACAAAAATTGCAAAGAAAGCAACGACAACCTTCAAAGAAAATATCTTTTTCACCTAAAAAACAAAAAGAACCTCAACAACAACTACCACCCCAAGCTTCACTTGGACCATTGTATACATCATCTGATCGAGATGAAGATGATGATAATGAAAAATCTTTTCAGGATTTAATAAATCGAGAAAAAGAATGGGAACATGAAAAATATCTTCAGGATTTAGAAAGTAAAAAAATAGATACACAGGGTGCAACTGGTAAGGGATTAAGAGATTCCAGTGGAATTTCAGGTAGTGGTCTTATTCAATGTCCTGGTAATATTCTCAGCGATATAACACGATTAGAAGTTCTCATCGGAGGAAAACGAGCTGGAAATAACTCACCAGAACTGATTAATGAGGCAGCTGATATCTGCATGCGGTTATTTCAAGGTGGTATCATGGATATCAAAACATCGAGATTTCATTAACGAGTTAGCGGAAAATCCTACTGATTATAACAGCGACTAAGTCATCGGTGATGAATCACTGATTAGATAAATATCATTTAAATAAGATGATCATACACTACAGCCATAACAAACCAACCAGCGTCTATGTAGTAAACTCACGATTTCCAGTTTATAACACGTACTATGGTGATGGTCTCGGTGATACCATTGCAGGGTTATTTGCAAGAATGACTCCAAAAGTGGCGCCACTAGCAAAATTAATATCAATGAAAGCCATTGATGTTATTCGTGATAAGGGTATTAGCGCCGTTGGAGATCTTGCCGGAAAAGCGTTTTTAGCCGCGAAGGATAAACTAACAGCGCTAGTTCGACGGCGAAGGAAACCACCATTGATGAAAGTATTAAAACTATGTTCACAGTGATCATCATTACAACTATCATTACTGTATAAAAAATTAGTTTTTCTACAACTGCATTTTCTACTTTTATAATCACTGTATAAATCTATCAGTCATATTTGAATATGTAACAAGTAGCTGTTAAGTTTCCACATTCAGAACATGCATCAGCAAGAGGATCAAACATGTTTTGACAAAGGATGCATGGTGTATATGACAGTCCTTGATAGATAGGTTGGTCCTCCTGCAGAATAAAGTCTTCTTGTGGTGCTGAGGTGGCCTCATTGCCCTTTTATTAGTCCATAAATCTAGTGCGAGTTTTGGCTTTGTGTCCAAAGCTACCACACTGATGGCATTGTATTGGCTGTCTGTGCCTCCATTCCTGTGATGAATGTTTGATCTCACCACAGTAATCACATCCCAAAGTGTACTGACTGTATTGATATGGCTGACCATATTGTCTGATGCTGTTTTGACCTATATTGGGTTTATAGGGATGGATGAAGTTGGTAATGTGGCTGTAAGACCAGACTACACGAATGACTGCATTTATTTTTTTTGCCAACTTTTCCACCCCTTTGGTAGACAGGTGGATATTATCTCTTTTTCCAAATAAATGATTCATCACGTGTCCCGCTTCATCCAGGAAATGTGTAATTATAAACAATATCACACTTCCATTCACTTGCCAGTCTTGGATGACCTCATTGATATCTAACACATCACAATCTCCCCTGCTGGCTATTTCACACAATGCAACCTGACAGCTTTGATTTTGCTTATGGATGTGTGTAAGTAATTGGTCATATAGTTCTTCAAAAAGTTCTAGACCAGTCCCTTCACTGACATTGTTCCCTCCAATATAGAGGACTAGAGAGATCATATATTTTTATAACTTTCAGTATTGTCTGTATTTTGGCATCTGAAATGGCATGCTTTCTAACACAGTGCCTCAGCCCTCTGATGTTAATTCCATGAAAAATGGAACTACCAATAAGGAGGATGTTATCTCTGCTGGTAGAAGGCAAAGTATTATGTTTACTTTGTATTGATGTAGTTAGTCTGTATGGTGCTTTATTACTCTTAACTTTTCAATTCTGGCTGAGTCTGTGGCAGAGTTGGAAAACTGCATTGGGTTTTCTCTTGGCAGTACTTCTGGTCTGTACAATTTTACTTAAAGAAATAAGTTTAGGACCAATGGTTTGTGAATGCTAATAGTCAAAGGTTTCTCTCTCTCTCTGGGCAGCTAATTTTTAACCTTCTCACTAATTAGCTTGTCAATCTGTTTTTGCATCTTGCCCACTTGCTTCTGGAGTGTTTGTATAACAGTCAGCAGCAGGTCAGTATTACACATACATGGCGAGTGCTGACTATGATCTCTAGTAGGGCCCTCTGTAGGTGGTCTACTGGTCATAGTTGTTGGTGTGCTATTCATTGCAGGAACCCTAGAAAGTGGATCAGCTCTCTCATCAGACAATTCTCGGTTTCTATGACTACAACTCTCATTTGAGTCCACTACATATGATTAACATGTGGTATCTCTTGTAGGGGATTCTAAAAATAGATTAGTAGCCATTCTAATGAAGTTCTTATCTTTCCATTTCATTGACCCTAAATCCTTAACTTCTATTAGACTTTCAGCACAATTTAAAATAAGTACACATTTTAGTCGATCAGCATGTGTTGTAATAGTAAATTTGGACTGGGATTAATCAAATGTGAATTCCTTTTTAATTTGTTTCAGGAGCTGATAGAAAAATCCAGTTGTCAAAAATGTTATTGTGAAATTGGTTGAATTTAAATGTTTCACATTGTAGATTATACCTTCTATATAGTCCGCAACAGGAATGTCTTGGTCTATATCAGAGAATCCTTCAAATGAAAAATGTTCTGAGTCAGAAGAGTGTGAGAAAATTGACATTGGAAAATTCTAGAAGCCTCCACATACCTTGCAGAATGTGTAATTGCTTTCAAAAATAAAAAAATATATATAAAAAATATATCAAAATTTTGAACCTGAATATTGGAGACATAGAAGATGTTATTACTCCTTTAATCCTTGAAATTTGGAATGAAAACACTACCACTTATAAGTAAACCTGTTCTCTTGAATATCTATGGAACAAAGGAACCACAAACTGTCATTTTGAATCAAAAAGTACTTCTTGCATCGTATTGAAACAGAAAAATGTCAAAGATCCATGAAAAGAAACATAATGTAGCCTTTAAGAAAAAAGATACTTCATGGATGATGACTTAAATGCACAGATATTCCTGGATTTAACTGTTTAACATTACTCCTGTCCAGCTTTTATGCACAAGAATCTGAATACTCTTTTTTTTATTCTTCTGTGTTGATTATTAAAACTTTTCTAGAAGCTTTTCTTCCTTTTCATCTTAAACATGCATTTTTTTCTGGATGCCAATTTTAAAAATTCTATAATCAACAGTTTGATCATGCAGATGCTTTGCATGAACAAATATGTGCAGTTTAAAGCATCTGGGCTGCTGCTTTAAAGTTAGTCTGGTTCCCTGATTAATTTCACTAATTCTAAGAAGAAACCCGGATCCAAATAAACTCAGATGAACTAATTATCCAGATTTTGCGGCAACAATCATTTTTCCGTAGTTCTAGCTAGTGCGCCATAAGTCATTATTTTAAGGGTAATTTTCATAAGACTTATGGCAAAATCGTAAGAGTTCGCAGGTCTGAAATCTTATATCTATTGTATGTGTTGCCTTGCTCATATATGTTTACAGTGCACAGCATGCTAGACTGTGCATAACTATGTGTAGTAGAATACGTTTGTGGAAATTGTCTCATGTAGCATGTATAAGTACTGTAGGCAGAGTTAGTGAAATAATAAGTGTTCACCATAAAAGCATGCACATTGCATGTTGGCTGCATTATTAACCCCATCCTATCCTTTCTCTCAATGCAGTCTATCAGATGTCTTCATTGAGAGCAGTTTCAGAACTCTCCAGTATGCAGCATTTGTAGAATATATATCTACATCTACTTTTGTATTTCTTCACAAGAATTATAAGTACATTCTACAAATAAGTCTTAGATATGGTAATGATTATAAATAATTTATAATTAAGCATGATATTTGCTTTACATATGAATTGTGTCAAGTTTGTATTGCATTGTCTCCATTGTAATTTTAGTGTGTATTTGTACTTGAATGTTTGTTTTTTATGTTGTAGGTTTAACTGCTACCCTACATCAGTACATAAATCTATCATGACTAGGGAAGGAATCGTTATTCAAACACCTGGTCTACAATTACACAAGACGCTGTCAAGTTAAGATATATAAAAGCTGAAGCTTCATTAAAATATCTTCTTTGACTTAAAAGTTACACTGGTGTATGAACACAGGTAAATGTTTTCTATTATTCCTTGCCATCACCTTAACCTTGAGGTATGGATTTAGCTATGTAATATGTACATAAAACAACGTCTGACCACAATATTTAACTGAGTAAAGTATTGTTAGTGGTTTCAGAGTTCCACTGAAGGTAAAAATTCAAGTTAGAGTTACATTTTCCCTTTCATTTTTTTTCAACTTTAGCTAAGTACAGAATGGCTATGGTATGTATTCCACTGACCATGAATGATATATATATATATATATATATATATATATATATAATATAACTGGCTAAACATTCATTAAAATATCATCAGTAATAGCTATACTACAGACAAGGGTACAAATCACAGAATACCATTTTTCCTTGTCATCACCTTGGTCTCGGAGGCATGGCTATAGTATGTGACACACCCTACATGCATATTCATGACACATGATTGGCTTAAGTCTCATTCAAATATCTACAGTGGTTCAAAAGTTAGGTTTAAGACATCAGATAACGATGCAAATCTGACTAGTAATGATGTATACTTGAGCAAAGTTCATAAAAACCTCTCCAACTATACAAATGTATGGTCCAAACTACAAAGACAAATGAACATACAACACAACAGAACTTGCCCAGCTTAAATATGTCCATAAAAAAAAATCTGTAATGGAAAACTCCATATCAATATTACCATCCATAATTCAGTAGGAATAGCAATAACAAAATTGGCACTTTGACAAGTTTCATGACTTTCTTGTCCATACATTTTAGCATATGACCTAGACCACCATTTTCGGCAGGTGAAAACATTTGGTTTACTCACATCCCATGCTTCATTTGGCTGTAAGATCTAAATAATTTCATTAACATGGAGTTTTTCAAAAATAATTCTGGTAAATCTTGTGAATGAATGCTAACAAGTTGTTAGCTAAAATAGCAGACTAGGAGGACTTGATTCACTACCAGGGACAAAGGCCAAAATAGATGAAAACACTCAAACGAGCCAACTGTTCTTCATTGGTTTATAACGGGATAGTAAAATTATGGACTACATGTGTTAATTTATGAGGAGTAGCAATAACAAACAATTTCAAATGAGCGCAACACAATGCACACAGACTTTAAAAACAACTTCATTTTTTTCGTTGAAAAAAACCCCAATAACATTATTCTCATGTTGTCCTATTTTTAAATGCAACTGAAAATTCACTAGTGGTTTATTGAGTAAATTCAAGATTTGAGTTTGGAGACACCAACTTAACACATTTCCTCAAAGTTTGGTAATTATTTATAAATCTGACCTCAGCATTTTGTTGAAATGAATAATTATGTGGAAAATTGTCAAATTTTAGATGTTAACATTTTAATCTCCAACAAAATTTTGAACTTATTAATTTTATTCCTAGAGTTCAAGAGAAGCTCAACAAGGCATGCCTCAAGTCAAGGCAATGTGCAAGTTTGTTCCGATTTCTTTGAATGAAGCAAATGCATTAACTTATTGCAAAAGCTGATCAACATTTTATAAACATATGGAATATACAAGACTTCAGAAAATATTTTTATTTTTCATATGTATGATCAAACTATCAATGATTCTTGAAATGGTATCAAACTGTAAATCACTCATGACATCTCAGTCTTTCCATGGGTGATCTTCATTCATTGGTTGTTCTAATGTCAATCAGCCCCACCACGATGGAAATTTCATCGGTGTACCAGCTGAGCCATAGTGGTGATCTGAAGATAATTTATCACGCGATCGCACAACATTATCGCAGAGCGAAAGTATAGGGAATTAAATCACCCACTGCAACACATAGGGTTCCAAAAATATGCATGAACTGTACTGTACCAATGGATCAACAACGCTATAATGATGATAGTCCTCCTATCACAATCAAACCTTACTTAGCTAATCAAACCTTTGTGTAAAGAGTAAAATAAAAATATCAAGCAGCCTAGAAAAGAGACTGTTATGGTCCCATTGCATGGATATTATTTATTTTCAGGCTGTCAAGATTTTTCAATGCTTCGCTGCTTTTCTTAAAGAAATTTTTCTGTTGGAAAAGTACTTTCAAAGATGAAATTCAAAACCTGCATCACATAAACCCATATATGCCAACCCCCCCCCACCCCCAAAGAGGTATACACATAATAATTGCGATCAAGTGGGGAAAACAAACATAATTTGGGCGTAAAAAGTGTAATCTATATATTACAAGCCAGAATTACAGCATGTATGAAAAAGATACATTTTTACCATTAACATGGTTCTGCAGCTGGTCAAAACTCTTGTTACAAAGGGCAAAATCCATATGGATTATAACCAGATTACAAGCACAAAATATACTGAAAAATTATTTATATTCAGCACTCACTTAAACTAGTCTACATCTGAATGATCGTGAACAGGAACAATTACCTTTCACAATCAACTTTTGCTCTCCTCCAGGTGGAAAACCAAATTCAGTGGCAGCATATGTCCCAGCATCTCTAAGTTTAACATTTCTCAATATGAAAGAGATCCGGTTTTCAAATGTGTTTCCAGTGAACTCGAACCGGTCTGCTACCTTCGCAGACATTGTGCCCCTTGCAACGATTATTAAGTCACCATTCTTGCTTATTTTGATTATTGAATCATTGCTAGGATATGGATCTAGCTGCATACTAAAACTGGCATTCCATCCCACAAAAGTCTGTACAGGAGAAGTGACTGTAAGAGACAAGAAAAATAATATATACACAATAAGAACCAAAGAGAAATATTAACAATTATTATTATATTAAAGCTGCAGTATGATTGGTTTAAATAAAGACACTCAAATTTAACTGCCATTATCCCAGTCTCCTCTTGTACATTTTATGTATAGCCATATCCTAGACCATGGTTTATCATACCTACCATGTCTGTCAATGTTTTGTACCTGGAGAACAGAATTATATCAGCAGTGAGGCAAAAGTGTTTAATCAAATACAACATTAGAGATACCTGCTGTTACATTAATATATTTTTTATCATTGATGGTTCAAGTATACAAAAAATTAAGATATTAGTGATGACAACCCCTTCAAATGCTAGGGATAACTGGGCCGAACCCACCATGAAGTGACATCCTAGTGCTGGGCCCTTCACACAAACAATAAAACAATTACTGAGAAACAAGCGCCTGTCCCAATGGCCACCAACTTTAGCACAAATAGCATGTAAATGTATCTGTTGTGTGTTCACAGTGCAAACTGCAACACAAACCAGACAGCCCATTGTGGTTCCACCCTATGCTGTCCTGGGTCTCTAATATTATAACAAGAGTCCCTTGAAGGGATTGACACTCCACTTGTCAAAATAAATTTCCAGAAATTCAAGATAAGACCAGTTCTGCCTTTTAACTGTTAAGAGTCTAAACCATATCTGATATTCTTCAGTGATAAGGTAGCTGCTGTGATACACATAATTCATGTCATTTATTTCTATTTAGTTCTCTTTACAACTGGGGCTATGCACAACCCAATGACAAATTATTATGATTATGTGGTCCTAATCAAAGCAATAGAAAGATGAAGAACCAACTAGTTTATTAAAATTAACAAATAATGTATTTCTTTAAGTTACAAAGTGAAAATATAAGGGAAGATTAAAGTATTACGAGTTAAATCCCAAATAATCCTAAACGTCCTACCACAGGTCCAAAAAGTATAGCATGTTCTGAATAAATTCTTTTAATTGTAAATGTGCTGATGTAACAATAGTCTTAATGTATCACAATGATATAATCAAGAATGTCTTTGAATGCATTCACAATAATCCCACAGCAGAATTTTAGCCCCAAAAAAGTAAATGAGAACTTTGTAATTCCAATGAATAATTTAAATTCCTCACAAATAATATCTGAACACAGCAGTAAATGATACCACAGACTGAATTTAAAAGTGGAATGAATAATTGTTAATAATCTATATAAACTAATTTTACTTATATAAAACACAATAAAATGACCAGGATGTGGAAAATTTCATCCAATTGTCAACAAGTTTGCTTCTAAAACATACCAAGTTCATAAATAAGGTCATTTGCTTTAAACTCAAACATCTTTTAAAAAATGACAAAAGTCAGGAAGGCCAAAACTTCACCCTCAATCATGGACAAAGATCAGGCATACCACATAAATTAAATATGCATAGCACATACATTGAGTAAAATTAGATGTAAAGGACAAGATAGTTTTTAGATATTTCAACTCAAACTTACACACACACTTATACACATTTATAGTCCTTATGTTGACACACCCAATTTATATACTGATATTGGAGACATGAAAACTCAGCAAATAATTTTTGGAGGGGACTTCAGTCTAGTTATGAATCAAGCTCTCAATACATTAATTACAACTCACTAAAATAACCCTAAGGCAAAAGATGCAGTAATTGATATTTGTCCTGAATATAATTTGACTGATATCTGGCAAGAAAGAAATATGGATTCAAAAAGATACACTTGGAGAAAGAATAACCCCATCATATATAAATATATATATTGCATTTTTTGTTCTGCTTCCACTTCAACCTGTTGAGCTCTCACTTCTCCCTGTTCTGTTCAAAAGAAGCCACTTCTCCCTAAAATTCAAGTCTAGCTTGACCCCGTACATATACAGGGGTAAAGCTGTGTATATATATATATATAATGTGTGTGTTTTCTTATTCAGGGTTAGTAGCATATTTCTTTCAATATTTTCAAGGTTTTTTTCAAGGTATTTTAAGATTCAAAATCACGTTTTTCAAGGTGCATTATTACATTAATTTTAAAGGATACATAAATGAAACTGTAGGTAAACACAAGTTTATACTTACTATTACTCCATACAAGTAACATTTCTTGCAAATTTATTTTTAAAACAACAAAAATAAAACATGAAGTCAATATTATGATAATTAATATCTTTCCCATTAAAATTAAACATCATATGTCTAGGTATTAGAAAAATGTAGTCACTGAACAAAGTTCATTTTTTACTTTGTCTACACTATACTATTTATAGTCTAAAATATTTTAGAGTGAACTTTTCAGTTCTTGTAGCTTTGTCATCAAGCAGTTTTTAAAGAGCTCCAAGTTCAGCGATTTTGTCAATTTCACTTTTCCTCAATCTATGTTGATGTCGCGATAAAGGAAATTTTCCTATGGATCTTTGCTTTCAATGCATAGTCATCAGTAACAGCTGTTGTTGTCTCAATGTCTTCTCAGTATCTTCCTTTCTTCTTCACTCATCCCCATAAACAAAAAAGTAAAGATAGTTGATTTTTGTATTAGCGCTTATTTAAAAACAGCGTATGGATATTTTAAATTATTTCATATTAGATATATTAATATTTCTCTCAGCTTAGCTGTATTTTATATTAATATTTTAGATTTATTGTGTTCATTGCAATTATCGTCTGTGCTGTTTCCACTCAATCCCAAAGCAGAACCGGATTGAACAAATTTCATATTTAAGACTATATACAGTTCCTATTTTAAAACTTGAATATCTGTGTTCAGACATACCTCTTTCATCAAAAATGATTTCATGCTGAAAGCTTCTTGTTTTGCATGTATTAAGCGCCATTGGGCTTACAATGGCTTAGGCTGTCAGAGTTTAGACTTTGATTAATTAACCTACTTGAGTATTAAATTTTGGAGTAACAATATTTAATTTGGTTTAAATAAATGGCTGTACATGATCAAATTGGTCAAGCTTGGAATATTTATTGCGTTTGATCGTACTGAATTACACAGACCAAAAAGTAGGTCTCCGCTTTTTTTCTGTCAGAAAAAAAAAAGCGGAGAGCTACTTGTTGGTCTAAGTTACACATAAAACTAGTTGTAAAGTTTTACCTTGTAAGGTTGTTGACTTATCACAACAGTGGAAAATGAGGATCCAAAATGCATAAGACAAAGATACATTTCCCAGCATCGTATATTATGCGGAGACAACTACCTTTCCAACCTCTCTTAGTCTGGTTCCCTGCTTAGTATGCTCCCATGCGTTGAACTCCGCTATAGGACACACGGTACTAATTATACGGAAGAGCTGTGAACCAGTCTAAAAATGGGTAAAGAAATAATAGAGTATATAAGGCTTTGGTGGTCCATAATTGGTTAATAATGAAAATTAAAATTTTAGTAAAAATATTTTTTGAGAGCTTATCCTATCTGTAATTTTAAAAAAATATGGACAAAATTCTATTGATGCAATTGAAGTAAATTTAGAGGCTTCACCTATTACTACTCAATAATGAAAGTAGCACCTGATTCATTTGGTGCAGAATAAATAACATGTGCTTCCTGTCAATTTATGTCAACAAAATGCCGCGGGTCCTATGTTTTTCTACATTTAAAAACTTACATCAAGGTTAGTTGTGCATGGAAAAATATAGGTCTGACCATCAGCACCCAGAAATGTTAAGTTATTGAATTTTGAATATGACAGTGTTTCCATATGTTTACCATTGGAGTTGAATTAGTACCGTGTTTCCTATACAGGGCCTATACCACAACATGAGCCTGATGTTTCTATGGTTACCACGTGCATCCAGGGTATGATTTTGGTGGTTTTTAGATATGACAATCATAATGGAGTCTTTCTTTCATGATTTGCATGTGATTTTGGGGAAAAAATCTATAGAAAGCACAGATGGGAAGGGTTGTTTAAACTGGATAGGGGCAGTGGAGAGCTCGGGCTATGGGAAAAAGAGAATAGTATGGCCAGATGGCAGAATTTCATATGTTGGTGCCCACAGATTGGCCTATATGGTTAAATACCAATTAACATATGAAACAATTCCCAAAAAGGGGGTGGGGGGAGAGATGTTAAATGTAAGTCACATGTCATAATCGCTTATGTATCAATACTGCTCATTTAACATTAGAGACACATTCAGTAAATCAAAGCAGAGCGCATTGTAAAAGTCAAGGACTTTGCACAAAATTGCACATGCCACATTGCCTCAACCTGTAAAAATGTACTAAAATGGAGGTTGTTTATGGTAAGAATGTTCATATTTTGCTTTTAATTTTTTAGCCATAGCACACATTAATTTGCCTTTGCTATAATTCTTTTCTTCTTGATGTTTCTCATAAAGCTTGTAAAGAAATGCCCTTTTCTCTGATTTTTTTCTCTTATATGCTGTACTTGCTGTATGTATTTTATTTCTCCTATATATATCTTGCTTGCTTTTCAGATGTTGTGCCACAGAACTGCAAGCTGAAATCGGACAACCGATAGATTGACACAGCTTAACCAGAGATTCTCCAGGTCCATGGTTGCAGTTATGGACAGCACTATGAACCCTGCCAGGGAAGTTTCTCTTAAAGGTTATATTCTTTGGTAAGCTGCGTTTTATCCTTCGATTCACTGATTCCACTTTCTGAGTGTTCTTATTTAATTTTGTTTTTAACACTGCAGATTTTCCTAACCGGTACTCAACACACATGCGCAATGTACTATCCTCTCTCTCACTTGATATTTTCAGTTTGAAATCACTGGGCAAGAATGTGTTTCTATCTATCCAGCTTGTACCAGCTACCCAGCACACATTAGAGTGCTTATGACAAAGACTATGATCACCTTGATAGCACATAACTATTGCATCTGTTGCATAAGATAAATTACTTACTAGTAATTCTGTTGTATTTTTATATTTTTTAAATGATTGTTCAAACTCAGCCTGGCACCTCTTAGTCAAATCAAGTGCAAAGTTGTTCCGCATCTTTTCTCTGAGTTTTTTGGTTCTTCCTGGCATCAAATCAATTAATTTGCTCTGGCCTTTAATGAACTTTCTATGATTTTGAGTCAGATGGCGTGTATCAATATGATTTAAAGGGACTGTTTCAGTTATTCCTTCCCTCCTAAGGTCCAGGCTAGCCCGGTAACTAGCAGTGTCTGGATCAGTTGTCATGTTGTGTACCTCAATATTGTCTGTTTTCTTTAAATTTCTAAGCCCTTCCTTACAAAATGTATATTCATCTCCAATATTTGTTTGTAAACTTATATTTGCTGAGCAGTGACACAATTTGGCTTCATCATCAGAAGCATGCATTTTACCCAATGTGCATAGTTTATTCTTTGTGGTTATATGAATTACCTTTTTCTCAGGAGTAGTGTCTTCAACTAGAATGTGTGCACACTGGGTAGCTGGTTGAAAGGGTGTCCTACCTACTCCACTATAAATTGCATTATTATATGTTGAGTCACATTGAAGATCAATTATATTTGTCTTTTTTCCTGTCATAGAATTAAACTCCTTCACATATTTCCTATGTTCTGCCATGTCTCTCATGTTGCTGCATTCAATTTTCTGACAAACAGTATTGGAACTTTTCTGCATCCCTTTTGTTGAGGGAGCAGGGACATTCGCACTTAAAAGAATAGTTCTAAACCCTTCATTTCCAACAGAAGTCTGTGAAAGTCCTATCTGTATCGCATTATTTACACAGGCAGTTTTTCTTCCAGAACCTTCCCTTGGCATTTCTTGATACAGTTCAAACATTCTTGAAGTGTAACGGCATGATGAACATATTGCTCTCTCTCGCCACACCAGACCTCTTTTCTCTTCATGTTTCAAGTCCCATGACAGAAACCCCTGACATTCAGGGTGTAGGCACTGGTGCTCTTGAAAAACAGTATTCCACATCTCAGCATTTTTTTCTACATGAACCAATCGATATGTGTTTTTCTCACCAGACCTGTTGATATAAATAGATAAAACAAGTTTCATGTTAGAAATGTAGTTTCAGATTTGAAACAAAATCTATTTTTAAATGCAACATTGCTCTGCACATACTATCAAGTGATAGTACATAATCATTTAGCTGTAAATTAGAGCTTGCTACTTGGTATGCCAAATCAATGTATATTACCTCCCCTTTGACTAGAATTGAGTGACTGAAGGTTTGATTTATTTCTCTTTTTTTAAATAATTTATGTACTTTATTCAGCTTTATATTGAAAAGTAAGTAATTTAAGACTACCTGTAGTGGAAAGTAGCCATCATAATGATTTTGAGACTTTTTCTAAACTTATTATGAGTTTGGGGTAAATATTGGTATAGTTTTATGCATTAGACAACTTTAATATGCAATTCAATTCTATTACTTAAATTTACCAAGTAGTTTATGCAGTGATAAGTTATATAAATGTCTGAATATTGAATAGAAACATGGACTTACCCTGGCATCGCAATGTTTTCCACATATTGCTCCACCTCCAGCTTACTCCTTGGCTTGGGCCGTAGCAGTTTGTAGATGGGCTCTCCATCATCATCTTCAGTGTCAGCATTATATGAACTTTCTATAGCTTTTTCAAATTTGTCTCTTGTTGTCCTTATGTAATAGACCTCAGTTGGCTTTGTCTTTTGGGTTGATGTACATTTTTTCCCCTTGTTGTGGGGAACATTACAAGGCTTGAAGAAATGACTTTGTCTATTCTTTGCTTCCTTATCCTTTCCCATAGTTTTATGCTAAAAAGTATCACTCAGTTATTTAATTCTTCAGTATTATAATACTTATGGAACTTTCCTTTGGCTTTTATACCTTTTTATTAAGATTTGGGGGTGATGAATCACCTGTGTTGATAGTTTAAATAGTTTTAGAATGTCAGCATCATCTGGATGCCTCATTGGGTGTGTCACAGAAGGACAATGACCTCTTATCATTTTGACCTGTCATGTGGCACACTTATTGGTTTGGTGTGAATGATAGGAATCAGGGATGCACTGTATCTTATTTCTGTGAATGTCAGCAAGAAAAGAAATGCAATTTTGAAATTTAAAACATTTAAAACTTGTCTTATAGCCAGTGAGAGATGGAAAAACTAGGTGTCATGTAATTTGATACCCTATGATGTCATACTTGCTGATGTCAGCATGTTTGTGTTTATTTTGTGTAGCATGCATGCTATAGAAAGATAACACGAAGATACAAAGTCGGAATCTAATTTTTTTAATAACAAGAATAATGCACTAATAAGTACAATACAACACTTCAACATGTAATGCGGATGCAATTTTGCTATGTACAGTAGTATCACATAAAATGCAATTGCACTATTATTCATGCACCAGCATGGCCAGGTCTTTCCTACAATTATACTCTAATATCAATGAGTAAAATGCAACTTTTTCAAAAAAATTAAAATCTGGTTATAGGACACACGGTACTAATTATACGGAAGAGCTGTGAACCAGTCTAAAAATGGGTGAAGAAATAATAGAGTATATAAGGCTTTGGTGGTCCATAATTGGTTAATAATGAAAATTAAAATTTTAGTAAAAATATTTTTTGAGAGCTTATCCTATCTGTAATTTTAAAAAAATATGGACAAAATTCTATTGATGCAATTGAAGTAAATTTAGAGGCTTCACCTATTACTACTCAATAATGAAAGTAGCACCTGATTCATTTGGTGCAGAATCAATAACATGTGCTTCCTGTCAATTTATGTCAACAAAATGCCGCGGGTCCTATGTTTTTCTACATTTAAAAACTTACATCAAGGTTAGTTGTGCATGGAAAAATATAGGTCTGACCATCAGCACCCAGAAATGTTAAGTTATTGAATTTTGAATATGACAGTGTTTCCATATGTTTACCATTGGAGTTGAATTAGTACCGTGTTTCCTATAGGACACACGGTACTAATTATACGGAAGAGCTGTGAACCAGTCTAAAAATGGGTAAAGAAATAATAGAGTATATATGGCTTTGGTAGTCCATAATTGGTTAATAATGAAAATTAAAATTGAAGTAAAAATATTTTTTGAGAACTTATCCTATCTGTAATTTAAAAAAAATATAGACAAAATTCTATTGATGCAATTGAAGTAAATTTAGAGGCTTCACCTATTAGTACTCAATAATGAAAGTAGCACCTGATTCATTTGGTGCAGAATCAATAACATGTGCTTCCTGCCAATTTATGTCAACAACATGCCTCGGGTCCTATGTTTTTCTACATTTAAAAACTTACATCAAGGTTAGTTGTGTATGGAAAAATATAGGTCTGATCATGAGCACCCAGAAATGTTAAGTTATTGAATTTTGAATATGACAGTGTTTCCATATGTTTACCATTGGAGTTGAATTAGTACCGTGTGTCCTATAGGTATCACGGTACCAGTTGTTTTTCCATAGACCTCAATGCTAATATTTGGAGAGATAAATATATTTTATATCCTAATTTATCGTGCATCTCACACACTGTTATAGAGAACAATGTTAGATTGTCAATTTGACGATGACAAAACCAGGTACTCCATTGCATTAAAGAGAGATAACTCTGCTGGAACTAGACTGGGGTATGAGTTATCTAGTCACAACATACCTATTTTCAGTCATGTGTATTACAGTTTCAAAAAATCATAAAAAATACAAAATTTGATCTATTTAGGAATTAGCATAAATTCACATGTTGCCAAGAGGCTAAACTTTTTTTAAACCTAACAGAAAGTGCAACTCTTACATGGCTATTGGACAATTCGGCCCAAGACAATTCGGCCCAACTTTTATGGAAGAAATTTTGGTAAAGATGCATCTTTCATTATGCACATTTATCTGTCTTTTTCGTAACATATAACAGCAAAACGGAATAATGTTCTGAATTAAATTTGTCAGATTATCGCAAAATAACTATTTATGCAGGTTTCAACCATTTTATCTGTATAAATTTATTTGTAACAAATAAGTTCAAATACGAGAATATCTCATGTTTTGCTTGATAATTAAGTTTTGGAGACCAAGCGTACAGCTCTACTATACTCATTTCTTTCTCCGGTTTTTCCTAACAATTATAACTTTGGAAAACATTTATCTTGTTCACAAAATGTTCCAAATTTTATTATAAAACATATTATATAAGAATTGTCAAAATATATGTTACAAATAAATACTTGTCAGTTGTATTTTAAAATTGGGCCGAATTGTCTTTCGAGTTGGGCCAAATTGTCTTTAAAGTTGGGCCGAATTGTCTAATTTTCCGTAAAAGTTGGGCCGAATTGTCTTTGGTCCGAATTGTCCATAAGCCCTCTTACATAATCCACCAATCATAGCTAGTGTTGTTGTTTATTACTGATTGTAATGGACCTACACCTTAAGCTCCACCCACATGGACTTGCGCAATTGGTACCGTTATACCATATGGCCATACACCACAATTAATTTTACTATATGTTCTATACATATATTGTCACGGAATGTTGTAGTTTTTATTTAGGAAAGACATGTACTCGGGTTTTGTTTATCGTGTGCAACGATACCCGAGGGTGATTTTATTTATTTATTATATATGGGCAGTTGTACTTCGGAATTGTGAGTACAATTCGCTCTATGCCGCTCGTGCAAAGTGTTCTTGATACGGAGCACGAATCCGTATAAATACTTTGTTATATGTAAAGGGTCTTTACATTACTACGGGTTTTGTCAACAAGCGGCTGGTTTCAAGGACTGTAGCTATAGGGTTATAGATCCGAGGGAGGGAGGATTGCACAACTTTAGCTGTAGGGGTAAGTACATTTTTGATACTGAGTGATAGCTTTTTGTATCACTATATTTACCTTTGCATGTTTGTTATATAGTTTTACACAGCATAATACTCGTGTTCGCGAGGCATTTAAATTGGTAAAGTAAAGCTATATTTTGTTAAAATATAATTATTTACTATTCAGCATTATCAAACAGGGAAGGTGTACTATAGAACCTGTCATTTTATTATGATAATAATAGTCTTGATAATTTACCGTGTATAACGTCATTACGTTATGTCTGTATCAAGGTTAGTACACGGTGTCGGGTATCTTTTCAGCTATTTGTACGAGGGTGTTAAACGTCCGGGGTGCCCGGAGCTGTCAAACGTCGGGAGCTGTGATTAAATGCACTGGTGTGTCCAGAGCTGTTTAGTGTGCCGGAGTGTCTAATGTCTAGCGTCCGGAGTGTCTAATGTCAAGGGTGACAAGGGTGACTCAGCGTGGAGCTGTCTAAATGACCAGAGTGTCTGGAGGGTCTAATGTTTCGTAGTATTCCGAGGGTCCGGAGTCTGTAGAAACTGTTTAGTTCTATTGTACCAGCTGTGGAGCTGTATACTAATAGTTGATTATATATATTTATTCGTAAATTGTTAGCCGTTGGCTAATGTGGGTTTGCGGAACCCAGTATATGGTTTGAGACTGGAAAGATAAGTTATCTGTCCTGTTATTATTTTTCAAATGTAGTTCCGCTACTTGAGCGTATACATTTTTACTATATGAGTAATCCTGCATTGTTTACTACGTGAGTAAACTGTATTCATGTTTTTTTTGTATAATTTTTTCGCTGGGGTTTTGTATCAGTTTTTGTATCATTGTATCACTGATTCGTATCATTGTTTTGTATCATTGTATCATTTATTTGTATCATTATATGATTCGTTTGCATCTTCTAGTCTGTGCGTAATTATGTATAATTAAGTCCAATATTTGGATTACAATACGCACGCATTTCATTGTTTTGTTTATATACATTTATCGCCACATTAAATCATAATTTTTATATCTGTATCATCAAAGCGTGTTTTGTTGTTAATCCGAAGTGGTCCGTCCCGGTTATCTTGTTACATATATTTCTCAGCACTGACCTTTCCACAGTGTGACAATCAATACAAATCACATGAAAATCTAAAATACCCCCAAAGATGACTTCACGGTGAAATTCTTGTCAAGGGTTGACCGGCATTTTTTTGAGTGGCTGCACTGTAAACAGAGCAGCATGTACACAGAACACTGATTTCACTTCCGGATCATCACTAAGGCCTACTTACAGTGTGCACTGTCGCCAAAATACATACAGACAGCCACTCTCAGAGCTTCTATTCTCAAGAATAAACAATTAACTTTAAATCCATACCAAAGATGCATCAATATAACTCTTCTATCACCACCAAAAGTAGAGAGGAAAAAATGTTCTAAAAATAGACTAGAACTACATTCGTGGGTACTGAACTGGAAGTATTAATTGTGATGTGATTCCATATAGCGGAGTGCAACGCATGGGAGCATACTAAGCAGGGAACCAGACTAAAGCTCTCTGTGAAACGTTTAGGTCTCACTGAATAGTTTCATATTTTGACACCCACCCCTAATTTTTAAGGTAGAAGGCATGACCCTAATTATCATAAGCCTAGCATTTATAAATTCACACATAAGCTAAATCTGTAATGTGGTTTAGATTTACTTTGAGTTAGGCTTGGAAATGGGTTGGTTTGTTGGTGACTGCCTGTCACAGATGAGCATTGAAGATCAAATGCGTAACTTGGGCTCTAAATAAAACTCTTCTATCACCACCAAAATGAGATGGGGAAAAATGTTCTAAAAATAGACTAGAACTACATTACTGAACCGGATCTATTAATTGTGGTCTGGTTCCATATGGTTTGGGGGGGATCAAAAGTATGCTAATTTGTTATAGTACTAGTGAACTTTATTCATGCATAAGGCACAGACTGATTTTTTTTTAGCTGCCTTGTCACAGGAAAATATTCAAAATAGCTATTTCCTGTCAAAAATGAATGTAAAAAAAAGGGGATTGGTGGCAGTGTTGGTTCCGTATAAAAGCCACCAGTTGTATAAGGAATTAAATTGAATACCTCAATCAGAATCTTACAAGTACCCTTTTAACAAAAATCATTAGTTAGGTTTTATGTGTATCTTTAAGGTAATATTATTATCATTTTTCTGCAATAGGTCATCGTCGGATTAAAATATGCCAATAAAAAACTGTCCAGTGTGACCTTAATTAAGGATCCATATCATTTTTTCAGTCTTGTCAAATGTGATTAGCTGTGCCATAAATCAATTCCTTATTACCTCCATGTCTTGAAACTGGCATTGTAAGGTATTCCAAAAATACACTTCCTATAGATTTGTTAGTAGTTAATCATAGTAGAAGAAGGAAACTAACTTAGCACTGTGAGAGTTAACAGATTTTGTTTCTCATCCATTCCTCTATTGAACAACAAAGACCTTATAAATTTCATACCATGCGGTTTAATTGAAGTATTTCACTTGGTATAACGGTACCAATTGAACAACCCCAGGTGGGCGGAGCTTAAGGTGTAGGGAACTTAGCATTCAGAAATAAAGACCAACACTAGCTGTGATTGGTGCATAATGTAAAAGTTGTACTTTCTGTTAGGCTTAAAAAAAAGTTGAGCCTCTTGCCAAAATGTGAGAATATGTTAATTCATATCTAGATCATATTTTGTATTTTTAATGATTTTTTTTTAATTGTGTTACACATGGCTGAAAATTTGTTGTGACTAGATAACTCTTACCCCTGTCTAGTTCTAGTAGAGTTATCTCTCTTAAATGCAGTGGAGTACCTGGTTCTGTCCTTGTCAAATTGACAATCTAACATTGTTCTCTTTGACAGTGTGTGACATGCATACTGAGGTAGGATAGAAAGTATATTTATTTCACAAAACATTAGCATTGAGGTATATGGAAAAACAATTGGTACCATGATACCACTTACTTATTCAGTTTATCAATATTTACAGTACATACTTTCTATATTTTTATAATTTAATGCTAATTGGTTTAATAGTATGTATTTACAGTCCTATATGATCAATGTGATGTGTGGTGGGACAAGTTAATGATGACTTGAACCTTATCAATGTGATGTGTGGTGGGAAAAGTTAACGATGACTTGATGTGTGGTGGGATGAGTTAATGATGACTTGAACCTTATCAGTTTGATGTGTGGTGGGTCAGGTTAGTGATGACTTGAACCTTATCAATGTGATGTGTAGTGGGATTTATATATATATATGTGTGTGTGTGTGTGTGTGTGTGTGTGTGTGTGTGATTTATTGTTGCCTGGCTTTTTTTTATTTTTAGGGCAAAAGAAGTCTTGCTTCAGGAGGTGAGGCCAAGACAACAGACTAATGTAACTTTTATAGATGGGTATGGTGTATATAACATTAAGGTACAGGCCAACATGACAGACTAATGTAACTTTTATAGATGGGTATGTTGTATATAACATTAAGGTACAGGCCAACATGACAGGCTAATGTAACTTTTATATATGGGTATGGTGTATATAACATTAAGGTACAGGCCAAGACAACAGGCTAATGTAACTTTTATAGTGATTTTGCTAACTTTAATGAAGCACCAGATGATAAAATTAAACAGGTATGTTTTTGTCTCTTTATACAAAAACAAAGTATATTTCAGAACAAAGGGAAATGAATTAGGTCTTTACAAGATGGCAAAATTCAACATGTGGATTGCAAATATGTATACAAGAACAAAGGACCCTTAAGGACATTGGGAGACAAATCATGTCTGCAAGAAATTATATGACACTGATGTTCACAGACTGATGTCACACAGATTGCACTACAATTATGAAGTTTGAAAAGTAAATTATATAAACAAAACTCAAGATTAAAATCCCATGTTAAACTTATTGACACAGTATTAAACACACAATGTCATAGTAACTGACACCAACTTGTGCAAATAAAGTCCAACAATGGCTATAAAAGAATGATATGCATCAAGTTCAAACTGAACATCTATAAGGAAATTATGTTGTTTCTGACAGGAACTAATCAGAACATGTAACAATTGTAATCATATATATATATATATATATATATATATATATATATATATATATATATATATATATATATATATATATATTTATATATATATATATATATATATTTATATATATATATATATATATTTATATATATATATATATATATTTATATATATATATATATATATTTATATATATATATTTATATATTTATATATATATATATATATATATATATATATTTATATATATATATATATATATATATATATATATATATATATATATATATATATATATATATATATATATATATATATACACATACATACATACATACATACAGTCGACTACGGTTAACTGCACACCCTCGGGCGCATCACGAGACCGTGCAGTTAACCGGAGTACGGTACAGTACATTTTTAAGCATTGGGAAAAATCGGGACCAGCATGATGATTACGTGCAGTTATCCGGAGTGTACAGTTAACCGATGTGCAGTTAAGTGGAGTCGACTGTACATACATACATACATACATACATACATACATACATACATACATACATATATACATATTCAATTATATAGCATCACTTAATTATTGATTTCACTCATCACTCATTGGATATTGATTTAACAACGAAACATGTGTAACTATGGCATCCAGTGGACGATCACTAAGCATTTCTGGTTACACAGCTCATGTCAAGTGGTCAAGGAGCCACCATGTACAGCTTGCCTCTCCCAGTCTGTCAGTGATAAGGACGCCAAGAGGTTCAGGTGAAACTATATCAAGGGGTAGTAAGTCGCATATATATGCATAAATTATGGTCAACTACTTTATAGTAATTGTACTACTTGTGTTGAAAATCTATTTTTTAAGTCAACAAATGTCTAGTCATACATTTCGTCTGATGACATGGAACGTAAAAGGAGCCATGTATGGTGCACCATACTTGTACTCTTTGCTAAATGAGGTAGATATTGCAGTGCTTACTGAGCACTGGCTTCTTCCGGAACAACTCAACTTCCTAGACAATTTACATCCACAGTTTAAATCTTTCTCACACTCTGACAATGGGCTAAAAGTGAATTTCGAAGAAAGGATAAGACATACAGGGTTTGGGGGAATAGCAATCCTATATAGGAAGTCACTCTGCATTAATCCTTTGTTGAGCGTCGGCAGCGATAGAGTCTTAGGGATAGAAGTAATATATAATGATAAATTGAAATATTTTGTATTTGGAGCACTTTTGCCATCAACTAATTTTCCTATTGCAAGTTACTATGAAACAATGGAAGAATTAAAGGACCAGTTTGATATTTTCTGTAAAGAAGGCATTCCCATACTCGCGGGAGACTTCAATGGCCAGTTAAGTTCACTGCTTAGCTTCAAAACGAACTGTCTAACAACAAACGCTAGAGGCGCTATTCTAGAAAAGTTTCTGACCGATAGGCACTTAATATCCGTTAATAGTCAATCTATTTGTGAAGAACCCGACTTTACATTTTTCTCAATCGATGGTAAATCCAAATCATTGATAGACCATATACTATTGCAAAAAACCAAATTCGATTTAGTGGTTAAGGCCGAAATAATTGATGACCATCCTTTGAACATTTCAGATCATCATCCTGTAAAAATAGAGTTGGTCATTCCTTTTGCATATAATATAATCATGGCTGACAAGCATATAATTCCCTCCATAAATTGGAAGAAAGCATCGGCAGAACAAATAAATAGGTATAAGGAAGCAACACTCAATGAATTTTTAGCGCAACTGCATAAGGCAGAACTAGTGACAAATGTCGATATTGAAATTATTATTCAAGACACGGTAAAGATTTTACATGACGCAGCTTCTAGGTTTCTGCCCATAAAAAGGTTTTGCCCGTACGCTAACCCCTATTGGAAACTACTAAACGTACAAAAGTTTCATACAGCAATGAGGCTGAAACGTAGGGTATGGATCTCTGATGGTAGGCCAAGAGGATGGGAATTTCAGTCATACGCGAACTATAAGAAAGCGAAGAAATTGTTTGGAAAAGAGTTACTGAGAGCAAAAGAAATGTGTGATAGAGAACAGTTCAGTGAGCTTGAAAAGGCTGCAGAGCTCGATATTTCCACTTTCTATAAGTTTATACGGAATAAAAGACAAACGTGATTACATATACGAAATTGAATCTAACGGAAAAATTATACGCGACCACGACTCTGTAAGAGACTTATGGGCAAATCATTTTTCCAATTTGTCACTACCCTATATGTACGATAAGAATCATTACCAGATGGTCTTATATTTGAGACACTTGCGGAATCTTTTGATGTCAACAGCTCCACTTTTTTGTATCTGCTAGCCACATAAAAAAATGGTTAGCGCATATTTATAGGTGCACAATTGACCTTATTGATCACTGACACAATCACGTAAAAGAAATAACAAATCAGCCTGATGAACTTCATTATGTGTTTAAAGATCGATCCAACCCCATGAAATCTTTCTTGATACTGGTTGATAAATTTGCTAGAGTGCTTGTTTGGACAACCATGCTCAATGAATCCCATATATGCGACCTTGGCTGCACTGGCAAAAGTCCCAAAGAGATCCAAAATTGAAGGCAATGACATGTCTGTTATAACCTGCAAAGTGCCGATGTCTCAAAAGTCTCTTGTTAAATCACAGAAATATTATTCCAGGTTTTAATTCAGTATAAATTCCAATGAATGTCTTTATCCAAGAATTCTGTCAGAGCACTTTTGTATTTCCAGAGAAAATAATCACTTGAATTCAATAATTTGAAGAAAATAAACTTCAGCCCAAACTGGTCACAACATATAACAACTTAAAGTGCTAGATGTTAAAGCACAACTGGAAAAGTCCTCACAGTCACAAGATAATCTAGTTCTTTGCTTGACCTCAGGTCACAATTAGCATTTTCTAACAACAACTATTACCTAATTGAAAATAACCTTTAAAAATTATCTAATGAACCTTGTTTATTTACAACACAACAGCCTACAAATTCACTTAGGAATCTCCAAAACCCTGACAATGATCAACATATTTACTTCTTGTTTATCTGAATAATAATCCTGATAATAAGCTAATACACACATAGAATAATGAAGCTGTTATTAGTTGTTTACATAAATGAAATAAAAAAAAAGAGACAATCAGGTCAGGCAGAAATGAACTCAATTTTTTGACACGGTCAAGTCCAGCATATAATGTTACCTTACAATAGCATGTAATGAAATAAAAAAATTAAACTAACAAGCAAACAATTAAATTAAATATACATAACACATACACATTCAATTTCTTTTCCACTACTGAAGAAGCCCATACCAGGCTGATCCTGTGGTGTATGATGATGTAATGCTTGAAGACCTAGTAATCCTGTACAAATATGCTCATGAAGCTGCCACAAGAACATGGATGTGATCTATTTGACTCGTGTGCCAAAAGTGATTCATGACAACTGTAATATTCTGATGATATTTTGTGGTACTGATGTGCATGGTCTTGGAAAATTTCATTGGACTTGGTGTGCCACCAAAAACATAAGGGAGAATTTCATAACATGCTTGAGCATATCACCTCGTACCCATATCGTTTTTTCACCATTGATTTGACTGGAACTTGCAGTCACAGAGGTAAATAACAATATGGTCTGGACATGAACATGTCTCATGCACCAATTTAACAATCAGAAACAAGCAATCATATAAAAAAATGTCTGAAGAAGAACCTGATCCAGTTTGTAAGACAGTCACACATACCAAGGATATCAAGAAAGCCACAAGAACCAATGGAGAAACTATTATGTGTTTGCCAGAGGCAATTGAAGATGCTAATAAAGACATTAAACAGGCACTTGCCAGAATACCTTATGTGCCAACTGATAACAAGTCAGAGTTAAATAACCTAATATGGTATTTATGGAGTTTAGTGGAAAGAAGGTGAAGCATCATAAAGAGATTTAAATTTCAGGAATTTTTTAAGTGATCAGCACAAGAATCTAAACCTGAATTTTTTCACAAAGGAAGAAGTCTTAGAGTGGCACAGAGGTTTTACAAGGAAAAACAATAACATGTTGCACCTGTGCCTCCAACACCAAAACTCCAAAATGGAAATGGTATGACCAAATCTGCAAGGAAAAGCACCCAAACATGGATGAATAACACCACTTCTTGAACCATTTTTAAATCCAGCTGATATAGATATTGATGAATCATCAAGGCCAATGAAACAATGAATAAAAGAATATGATAAAAATGAAGTCAAACAACTAAAAAAGTAAGAAAAATATCAGGTAAAACAAGGAAATGGCTTTGGTGATGACCCAAAAACATTAATGAAGCTACATCAACATGTCAGTGGTTGTTCACTAATAATCTTATCAACAAAGACACATGTCACGCATTGGTACATTAACTTAAAGATGTTCATGATATATACAACACCGATGATGCATTCTCAAACAATTGAGAGAGTAAGTTTGTTATGTGAAATCTATGCTGTGATGCAACAGGTAGTTGTAAATACAGCCAATAGCATGACCTCTGTGATTACCATCTCATCCACAAAACCAGAATTCATTGTAACTTGTTCTACACCTGGTCATTGATGGTGACTTACAAACACTTAAAATCGCACTAGCATTGCTGTGAATGTATTATATACATTTGTACTATATATCTTGGACATCAAGCTTCTCCTGGACTGAATGATAGACCTGGCAATTTTGAATGAAACTTTCCTTGCTGAGAGATCATTTGAGATGAGTCAAGTATGAAGGCAGTGAATCTGAGGACTTCTGTGCAGGAGAGAGCCTCTTTGTTGTGACAGGAGGTTTTTTCTCTGAGGAAAATCCCAATGATGATCCTCTAGCAGATCGAGAATATTGTTAAGCCACAATTGCTGGGGTCACAGGAGAGTTATAAAAATGAGTTGGACTGTGAAATCAACCTGATTAGAGGTAAGGCATATGTGAACAGATGATCTCAGCTCAGGCTGAAAATGTGCACTTCCCAGCCTCTCTAGTAGGGGTCTATGGAAACAAAGAGAGCTTGTTGTTCAACCTGGTGGCAAACAAATCCCACCAGAGGAGCTCCCCATTGCTGGAACAGGGAGTCCACTATGGAATGTTGAGGCAATCATTTCATAAACTTTGATGAAGTTGTTGACAAAATTCCCACTAGAGAAGAAATCAGTAGTGCAATTAGTTCTCTCAATAAAAATAAGGCATGTGGTCACGACGGTATTGTTGCCGAGCATTTACTGTTTGCGGACACTCAGATCAGTGTACAGTTACTTGAAACTGTCTTCAACAAAGTGTACGAGGTCGAGGAGTACCCATGCCATTTTAAACAAGGTTTAGTAATACCAATATTTAAAGGAGGGGGAGAAAGCAAATTAGATATG